>JAHRHJ020003475.1:0-159529 GCA_019776745.2 Taxus chinensis | reverse complement strand
GGGTTATTCGGCCCACGATCTCCACATACCATAGTGTTTCAGTGAAATATAGGCAGGCATTTAAGATGTTCAACGAGAAAAATGTGCCGGGTTGACTAGATGCGATTTCTAATAGGGATCCGATGGTTGCCATAGCATCAGCAGATTTATTACGAATTCTGGGAATTTGATCAAAGCTAATTAATCGAAAATAGCTTCGAAGACTATCCACCATGCGTTTATATGGGATAAGTTTTCATACCTTGGACCTGGTATTCATCGGTAACTTGCTTGATGATAAGTAAGGAATCACCAAATACAGCTAATTCTGTACGATTCCAAGATATAGCCAGTTTTAACCCTGCGATGAGAGCTTCATATTCTGCGATATTGTTTGGTACATGGGAATGCTAAGCGAAATGATTTGGGGATAACATGTCCGCTGGGTGTGATAAGTAAAATACCAGCCCCTGAGCCATGGAGATTACAAGATCCATCAAAAATAGAGTCCAAGCTGGCGCGATGTCTATGTGTAAAATATCTTTATCAGGAAAAGAGAACTGAAGTGGTTCTGTGCCAGGAAGGGGTGCCTCGGCAAGTTGGTCAGCAAGGGCTTGTCCTTTAATTGCTTTCTGCGGAACAAACTCGACATCGAATTCACTAAGTAATACGACCCAACTAGACATTCTTCCCGTGAGAATGGGTCTGGACAACAAATACTTGAGAGGATCAATTTTGGCAATCAACTTAGTTGTGTGATTGAGCAAGTAATGACGTAACTTATGGAATGCAAAGGCAACCGCTAAGCATACTTTTTCGATTTGGGAATAACGTATTTCGTGCTCAATAAGTGTTCGACTAAGGTAATATACAGCCTGTTCTTTTCCTTGATTGTTATGTTGTGCTAGTAGAGCTCCTATGGCATGTTCAGTGGCAGATGTATAAAGCAACATAGGTTTATCGGCAACTGGTGACATAAGAACAGGTGGACTAGAGAGGTATTCTTTTAACTTAGCAAAAGAATCTTGGCAATCGTGGTTCCAGTGAAAGTGTGCATCTTTCTTGAGTAACTGATTAAAGTGATGGCACTTGTCAGCCAACTGTGATATGAAACGCCGAATAGATTGTATCTTTCCCTGAAGACTGCGTAATTCTTTTAGGTTTTGAGGAGGAGGCATTTCCATAATGGCTTTGACTTTGGCAGGATCCACTTCTATGCCTCTTCGTGAGACAATAAACCCTAATAATTTACCAGAGGTTACTCCAAACACACATTTCTTTGGGTTAAGACGAACCTTATACTCACGTAATCTATCGAAAATGCGTCTCAACACACTTGGATGCCCTATTCGTGTTTTAGATTTTGCTAATATATCATCAACATAATCTTCCATGATATCATGTAACATGTCATGGAAGATAACAGTCATTGCTCGTTGATAGGTGGCACCAGCATTTTTCAAGCCGAAAGGCATGACCTTATAACAGAAGGTGCCCCATGGTGTAGTAAATGCCGTTTTATGTTGATCTCCTTCAGCATAAGTATTTGCTTGTAACCAGAGAATCCCATCCATTAAGGAGAGCATTTCATGGCATGCCGTAGAATCAACAATCATGTCTATATTGGCAAGGGAAATTCATCTTTGGGACAAAGCCTTTGATGTCACGAAGTCTGTGCATATTCTGATGCCAGGTATTTTTCTTGGCGACTGAAACTATGTTAGATATCCATGCTGAATAATCAATAGGTTTGATGAAGTCAGCTTCAAGATTTTCTCGAAGTTCTGCTTTACAAGTAATGCAACTTGGGGATGCATTTGACGTAGTTTTTGCTTTACAGGTTTTGCATCTGGATGTACCACAAGATGGTTGTACTATAAAGATGGGTCCAGGCCTGGCATGTCCTTATATGTCCATGCAAATCTAACTTGGAATTCAATAAGGAGTGTTGTGAATTCCATGCATTCTTGGTCAGACAGACTAATGCCAAGTTGTAAAATTTTGGTTGTTAGGTGGTTGCCAATGTTTATGTCTTTTGTTTCTTCTACAAGCATTTTAGATGTATCCTTTTCAGAGAATGATGCTAATGGTTGATGTAGGTCATCAGTGTCAGGGTGTTTGTTGGAATTTTTTGACATGTTTATTGGATAAGGTGGCGGTGAGGTTTTGACTATGGGAAATCCTCTGTTTGCGCTTTTGATCCAAATTTTCTGACGGTGAAGGATCTGAATATTTTATCTCTTCGCCAAAATAGGCCGATTCATTTAGATTGATTTCAAATCCTTTTCTATGGTCTGAAGTAGGTATTTGGTCACGAGTTCCAAGGAATTCTTCGATGGCTTCATCATTTTGGAACATGTCCATGGCTGCATGATGTGGTTGGCCATGGTCTATGAGACTCGGATGTGTAGGCTCAAAATTGATGACATTAATAGAGAAATGTTCAAAGGCAAGATGTGTTGTAGCGAGGTCCTCAAAAATACTACATGGAGATCTAATGTCATTATCAGAACTGGTGTCATCATTGTCACTCGAAATTATTATGGGAGCGACATCAAACACCTTGAAACCTAGACCATGTTTACCGTGATGTTGTGTGCAATTTATAGGGTCTAAACGACCTTGTTCATTTGGACCGAGTCCTTTACCCTGCCATCGCATGTTTTTCATTATTCGGTGAGCTTTGGTAAATTGAGGGGACTCATAACATGGAGCAAAGTCGTCATTATATAACCAAGATCCTGAAGAACTTGGAATATGTTCGTTGTCAAGATGACCAAACTTTTTCCAAACTGACTGACCCATTTGGTAATTGGGATGGATTCTCAGATGTGGAGCGTTAGGTTTGCCATAGCTATGTGGGGATTTGGTGATATAAAAAGAGTCTGCCATCTTTTGAAATTGATATTCACCGCATCCCGTGTCAATGATTTTAAATGTGTGAGATGGGGGACCAATAGGTACCTCATGTGGTGGGGAAGTTAGTTTGGTAGTCTTAAAAGATGAAGAAATGGGTTATAAGAAGAAGGGGGTGGATTGAAGGATGAAGGTTGGTTATTCACAGGAGGAGGTATCTTAATAGAGGAGGTGTGGTTGGATGAAGAAGATTGGCTTAGGTGAAGAAGAAGGTGGTTGTGGTGGAAGAATAATTGTTGCTGGAAGAAGAAGCTTGATTAGTGGAAGAAGATGATTGATTAGTGGGAGGAGGACTGGTGGAAGGTGGTTGACTAGCGGATGATAATGGATTGGAAAATGTGTTTTGGTTATGAGATGATGGTTTCAGATTATTGTTAGGGAGTGTATCAGGATCAATGCGTGTTTCATTAGGGATTATCCGAAGGTGAAGCGTATTTATCTGTGGATGGACAATAGTGATCATGTCGATACCGTCCTTCGAGGAATCTACAATACTCAAAAGGTTGGGGATCTGCACGTAATGTAAATTCCTTGTCCAATGAGGAAACTTAATGCATTGGTGGAATGTTGATGGGATGGCTTTCATGGCATGAATCCATGGTCGGCCGACAAGAATGTTATAGGCAACTTCTACATCTACCACATGACAAATCGTGTCTAAGGTGATGGGTCCAACTTGGAGAGGCAACGTGATTGTGCCTTCAGACTTTCTTTCGCTATTATCATACCCACGAATGGTTATGATATTGTTTTGCAAATCATTTTCAGTGTAACCTAGACAACGTAAAAGTTTCATAGAACAAATATTTAATGCTGATCCGTTGTCGATTAAGACGCGCTTGATTTTACGATGAGTTACATAACCCTCGACGTATAAAGAATGATTATTAGCGATATTGGGATTAAGCATGTCATCGGGACCAAAAGATAAAATAGGATTGGGGACTGTAAGATGTGCAATTAAAGCCTGAAATTGTTGTGAATTGATGTCCTCAGGGACACGAGCATTATTCAATGTTTGCATAAGGATGCGTTGTAGTGCGGGAGAAGAATTAAGTAGTTCCATGATTGAAATTTGTGCGGGAGTCTTCTCTAATTGTTTGACAATATTAAATGACGGCGTAGGTTGTGGAGAGGAATTGGCGGCGGAATTAGATGGTGGATTAGGAGGTGATGCCGGGGACGAAGTGGCAGATTTTTTTGTTGTAGGGACCCATATTTTTTTCTGTCTAGTGGTGATTCGCGCAGTCAGTTCTGATCTTTATAGTTGCCACTAAGTCTTGGTCATAATCTATGGTCGAGATGACTGAGTCATACTCGACATTGCTTGATGATTGACCCTTATCTTTTGAATTTTTATCATGGTTAGGGAATGGATTTTTGAACATGTGAAGTTTTTCATTAGGTGTTTTTGTCTCAGAAGTATTTTCGAACTTCTATGTCTCCACGTTCAATCAGGTCTTGGACGTAATGGCGGAGTTGCATGCATCGATCTGTGGAGTGCCCTTTTATGCGATGGTAATCACAATATTCATTGTCTTATACCAATTTGGTTTAGGTTGTCCTTCTTCGAAGGGTCTGACAATGGGATATGTAATCATATTAGCATTTGCCAAATGACGAAAGACACTAGATAGACTTTCTCCCAGAGGAGTGAACTCTCCTTCGTCGATCCCGAGAAGGAACTTCCTTTCTAGGGATAATGATTGGTTGTTTAGATTTTAACGTGGTGGTGGGATGGTTTTGGACATTTCGGACATGGCGGAATCAGTAACCCATCGTTGACGATATTTCGATTCCGGTTAAAGAATTTAGATTTGTCCTGGTTTGGAGGAGTGTCTCGATAAGGTTGGTCTCTAAAAGGGTGCTTTAGTAAGCCCTTAGAAATGAGGGCTTTTTTCGATTTGTGTCCCCTTTCGATGACTTCTTCAAAACTATTCAGACAATGCATTTGCATGTGGAATGATAATTCGGCATTGAGATTAGGGACAAAAATGCTAACTAGTTGTTCTCAGGGTACTGAGCAGGGAAATCGGCTTGCAATTCCGCGCCATCGTTGTAAAAAGGAAGCAAAATTTTCGTTTGGCCTTTGCCTAGTGTTAGCAGAGATCAACATGGTTATCTCTGAGTCGAGGTTATAAGAAAAATGGTTGACAAATTTAATCTGATAAGTCCTGCAATGTCGTGACCCGACCTTTGGGTAGATGGAAAAACCAGTCCTAAAAAGCTTGTCCTCCCTAAACTTGGGGGAATAACTCGTAAAGGTACGTTGTCTCGATAGGAAACTCCTGACATTGGCATGTAAAATTCCTTGACATGTTCACTGGGGTCACCTTCTGCTTTTGTATTATCAAACTTAGGGATTTCAAAGGATGGCTGAAATGGGAATCGTGATATTCTGTATCAATGGATTAAGGACACAATTCTTCCAAAGTTGAATTGTTTCGATTGTTTTTGCAGTCCCTGAATGGTGTCCTTTCATAAGTTGCCATTCTTGTGTCAAATGGAGAAGCGGGGGACGGGTTATCAAACATGTCAGCCGAGTAGTAGAATCTGAGATTGAGTCCTTTTAAATCTTCAAGCTCCTAAAGTCGTTGTTTTCCTCAAGTTTCCTTTGGTGTAAATCTTAGATTTAGTGAATAATCTTTCGGAGCGAAGAACCATTTGGATTGTGTTGGTATTTCATTGTGATAACCTAGATTACGTGCCAGAATGGAAAGCTATGAAAAAATACACTACTAAACAAGGAAAGAAAATAAAAATAATCATACATCCTCCTTCGTGTTCCGTAGAAACCTCAGGAATGGGCCGAGGAAACTTGGATGAGCCCTGATTTTGTGATATGTAGGGCTTTTCTTCAAGAAGGAGCAAGACACTTCCTGCAAACAACGATCCTCTTCCTTTGCACTGGATGGGAAAAAGGATTATGAGGCTTATTTGGGCATTAGGACGAGGAAAGACCAGAAATGATGTTCTGGTGCTCAAGGATGCAAGGAACTTAGATATGGCATGAAAGCTTTTCTCCTATCGATATATGAAGATGATGTAACTCGAGACGAGTTATTACATGATTTGTTGCACATTGTGTAGATTTGGCTTAAACAAGCTCTGGACTATTAATGGGGAGAGTAATCTGAACAGGTTAATCGCGATATGGTTGTGATATAACTCAAAATGAGTTATGAAAGGATTTGTGTTGGCTATGATTTGGATAAATAGACTAGTGAACAGAATAATGAGTGAACTCAAACAAGTCACCCAATATTAGTTTGATATAGCTGGAAACAAGCTATGAAGGATGTTTTGACAATTGACGATATGGGGAGTGAATGCTAGTCAGTCAATATCAGTTGGATATAGTCGAAGATAAGCTATGACAGATGTATTGTTGGATGAAGTAAGCTAATAAAATTGGTGCGATGTTTTGGTCTGTGTTATTGGATTGTTTGGATGTTTTCACTTGGTATTGAATTGGTCGAAAACTGATTTGTTTGTGGAACAAAACTAGGGTTTGAAATTTTACAATGAACACATTGATATCCACCAAGTTTTATGATAAAACAATGCTACACTATTTTGTTTTCAAACAACATAAACATGTTAATTGTTTTAGCTCTAAAAACAAAGATCATAGTTGAAAATCATAGTCACGTCAACCTCCTACTTCTAAAATTTCTTCATCTTCCTTCAATGTTTCTAGGATGAACAATTTTTCATGTGACTAACTATAATTTTTGTGGAGTAACTAGAAAACCTAATGCAAGTGTTTCAATAAATTGACACTTCTCAATGAGGAAATTCAAAAGAATAATATTAGTCTTCCATATACTTCTGCCTCTTTTGGAAAGAGAAAGAAAAAAGCCTCTCTACCATTATGGCTACTTCAACTAAACCTGGATGGATATTTTGAATATGAAGCTACTCATCATATGGCTAGATTTGCAGATATGCTCTCTCTTATTGAGAATTGTTCTTTGCAACAGATCTTCAAACTGGCGACTCTTCTTCTCTAAATATTTAGGGGACAAAGAACTATGTAAATTAGTGATGCCACCTTCAACACTATTTTTTTATGTACCTCTTCTTACAACAAATATGCTTTCATTATATCAAATCACTCAAGATGACAAGACAATTGAGTTCAATGTCTATTCAACAGTCATTGAGAGCACCATGATCCTTCATAATTCATCACAGTGGGAAAGGTTGATCATCATACACACTTGTATACTTTTTCACATTTTGTGCCTGAATATCCATCTCACTCACATAGACAACATGGTCATTTATCTTCCTTATATTTCATTTTTTGACATTTTTTTCCAGGGTCTATTCTTGAAAACATCCTAATGATAGATAAGTGAAGCGAAAATCATGAAGGGAGTATGAAGTTCTTCAACTTGAGGAGAATGATATTTATGACCCTATGTCAACACTGTCATTTGATCATACTAATTATGTTCTCACCGTTTATATATGAATTCTCTAGGCATACTTGGGCCTTCTTATTATAGAACAAAACTCAGGGCTTTTCCCCTCTTTTTGACTTCAAGACCTTTATTGAAAAACAATTATGGAAGAACATTAAGTGTTTTCATACTAAAAATGGAGGTGAATATGTCAAGTCTTCCTTTGAATATTTTAATGCTTTACATGACATTCAACTTCAACATACAATCCTTTTAGTCTATAATAGAATGGTATTGTTGAAAGAAAGACTCGTACACTCAAACAAATGACCAATTGTATGATTTAGTCACGTGATATTTCTCCCACTTATTGGGGCGAGGATATCAATTATGTAAATCATATTCAAAATCACACTCCACGTAATGAAATCCAAAGTATGACTTCTGAAGAATCTTGGTGTTAGTGGTGAAAAACCTTTAGTTGAGCATGTAAGAGTATTTAGATGTACAACATGGGCTCACATTCTTAAAAACAAATGCAAGGCTCTACAATCACAAAGGAATCCTTAAATATTTGTGGGTTATCCTAATAATGTCAAAGGATTTAGAATTTTGAATCCTTATAGAAATTAGTTGATCATTTGTAGAAGTGTTTGCTTTGATGAGTTTCCACTATAGACACACATCATCAACCATGTCTTCTTCCATTATTGACATGGAATATACATCAGAAATTGATTAGAGGATGATATGCTTCTTCATGATGAGGCTCAATTCCCTTCCTCTCCAACACCTAATCCTACACATTTTCCTCTTCTTCAATGATTTTAAAAGTCACGAGATGCAGTTAATTATTCTTGTGGTCATCGTACCAGTACTTCATGTACTCGATAAGATCATAGAGAGATACCTCATACCTATTTCGTCATCGTATAATATCCTCAATCCTTCAGTGAGGAAATGGCACAACAAATGGGACATGACCATATAAGAAGACTATGCATCCTCTTTTCAATAATGTCACTTGGGACTTAGTCACCTCTTCCAAAAGGAATAACTATGGTTCGTTTTAGATGGTTTTAACCTAAACCAAGTACATAATAGATGGAGGTATCAAAAATATAAAGCATGAATGATTTCCAAAGGATTTTCTCAACTAGAAGGAATTGATTATTCATATATATTTTCTCCAATTGTTAAGATGAATTCCTCCCACCTTGCTCCTTTTATTACAACCTCATAAAAATGGATAGTGCATCAGATGGATGTGAAAATATTTTTATTCATGTTACCTTCATGAGGAGATATATATATAGAGAAGCCTCTTGGATTTATGGGCTAAGATTCCTCATTGTTTAAGTTGGATTTCAGTTCATTAATTATATGACTAATCACCCAAAACTCAGAGGACGACAATGTGTGAATGTAAAAACGTTCATGGGAATCCTACCTCCAATGAATGGGAGAACCTACACATAAAGAGGTGACTGGAAATAATAGATATTAGATAAAAATATTATGAGTTTCTCTACAAAGTCTGAACCCACAAACCAATGGGATTCCTTTGAAGGGTGTCAATTCATTTTGACAATCAAGTGATAAAGGATAAAATATACAATTTGATAAATAGCAATGTAAATACAAATCAAGCATCCCACAGGGATATAAAGATCCTACTTTGCATGATAAGTGGCTCAGGAAAGGGCCAAGGCTATCTCAAACTCTTCAAAGTATTTCATCCAAGCCTATTCAACAACGTCTTGTTCTTCTCGTATGAATTCAAGTTGGTAATTGATGCCATTTATGTTTTGTGTCAAAGATATGGCACAAAGACTCAACTCGTGTGAAATATCAAATTACTCCTAGACAAATAGATGTGAGATGACATGAAGATTGTAGATATCAATAATTGTGATTAACTAAAATTTACTAACTAGGTGTAGTAAAGGATAGTTAATCTAATCTAGGAGGACATATATCATAGTAAGTAAATGCACTAAAACAATATGTAAATGTACCAAATTATAGAACTAGTAAAAGTGTAAACCATAATGTGCAAGAAGGGAAAGGAAAGAACTCAAATGATAACTGATAACTGTTGGACTGTGTCATAGTGATGTACAAAAAATCAGAAGGTAGGAACGACTATGTAAGAGTGCTGAAAAGGACAGATCTGGATGATATTTCTGGACTTAGGCACTTGGAAAAGGACTGGGGTACCCACGGGAACTCTGGTAAGGAATTTGGGTGCTCGTGCTTGGGAAAAATGTCTAGAAGCTAGTGCTCATAGGGTCAGAAGTTGATCTAAATCTCTAACTACCTATCAAATTAATTTTGTTGTACTGCGTCGAATGCTCCAAATTTTCTGAGGAAGAAACAACCTGTAAAAGACCAAAAGGAAGTATCAAAACCCTAAAAAATGAAATATGTAAATGAATGGGTCAGATTGACCTCAACTTCCACAACAATGGGCTTAATAAACTGATCGTTGCACTACATTTCGGATCCAAATGTTGTTCTGGTGAGTGTGTGTATGTCATACCCTAGGTGCTCTTGTGCCAGTCACACTTTTTGAAATAATGATCAATAGCTAAATGTAGAAAATGTAAGAGAATGTGTGCATAGAATAGAATAGAATCCCTCCCCCCTATGCAATGTGCTGTAGATGTCTTAGCTTGTGCCTTGATGATGGAGCTATGTGGATGCCAATGTAATAGATGGATGTAACTCTAGATGGAGTGATCGTATCAGATGATGCTAGGTCCCTCATTATGGTCTCATAACTATATATTTATAGGTTTCTCTTGCTCTAATTTCATAATTAACCCCGAAAAGGTCGACCACAAGAAACATAAAGATGAAAAATGGCTAGAATAAGTCAAAAAAGTGGCAAGAAAGTGTAAAAGGGACTAGGGCACCCCCAAGTGGGACCAGGGTGCCCATGGGTGCCCTAGTACTAAATCTGGGTGCCCCAACTGAGGCAAAAAAATCATGGGATCTTTTAGAAATGGCTGGGCATATGAGTGCAATAGGTCGTAAATTACGAAATAAAATAAACAAGATGGCCAAAATAACGGGGGTTAATTGGTATTTTATTCACTCAAGAACCTTATAAATAGTAGTATGGGACTAGGATAAATAAATGTCTGAAGTACATGATTTTGAGACTACATTTTACCCTCACTTTATGTTGGTGAGAAGAAATCTCTATAACATAAAGTAGATAGAGATGCATACCTGATGTCTATGAAGAGTGTAGTAGAAACACTCCAAAGGACTAGACAAAGCGTGGAATGATAAAAATATGGAGGAGCGTGGAAACTATAAATGAAAATATGCAAAGAAAAAGTGATGAGAGTGAACCTAGGGTGGAACATGTGTGTGTAGCTACCACAATCTGTAGTTTACCTGCATGGTTATAGTAAATCATGTGTGGTTACTACAGAATGTTGTTGTTATTTCCTTTTTTGTTATTGTTACCCCCATTTGACTCCTTGTTTCTCATACAACTAGACCTGGAAGGAGATAATGATCAAGTAGTCAAACATGTATGTATGTAAGTATAAAAATACTATGTAAAATATGCATGTAAATACACTAATGTAAATGTAAAGGTAAATGGAACATGTGCACTTGTCCATGTCGAGAGAGAAAGTGTAGAAGGATATCCTGTACTACGAGTTTTTTGGGCGATCTCACGCCACCATTGGATAAAGAAGTGTAGGGAGGAAATGCTCTGTATCCTCCAAGCTATAACCACTTCTGATGAATATGTGTGAAGAGATCTCTTTACTCATCTTAGTTTTTTGGGTGATCTGACTGCCACAAGCCTGAAGTAGTGTAGACAGGACACACCCACTATAATCTCCAAACCTACAACTACTTCCCAAAAATGCTAAGGACACTCATGTCCCTATAAAATCTACTACGTATGGGGTTCATAGACTGGTTTGAACCCACTTGCTATGTATAACTGAAACCGGTGTAAATACACTTGTGTTAGTATGTAAGAACCCCCAAACCGATGCCCCCCTCTTTGGGGGCACATGTGACGTCGCTGATAGGAGACATATGGCTCTAAAAGAGGACCAACCACATACATGCTGTAACCTTGGAAAGTTTCTTGCTAAAAACCAAGTCACACACAAAAAATAAGGCTATCGAAAGACAAGTGTGAACACACATGGCATGAAGAAAATAATGTATAAGCTATGTAAACAATGTAAAAGCTACCAAACAAATAAGTAATGTAAACACGCAAGAAGACAACTAACATGCCACACAAAGTGGGTTATGCAAACATAGGACATCACTCACGATGTCATAAGACAAACGTAAGGCCATCATGGTCACAAGCAACAAATAAGTGTGCACACCAAACATAGGGTAAGGCCTGTAAAAAAGAGCAGACAAGAGAAGACAATGTAAAAAACAAGTATGGAAACCAGTATCCTTGCTTAACAAATGTTGCACATGAAGCACCCATGCTAGCCTGTTAGAGAGATTTAGCTAGTATGGAAAAAAATGCTGTATAAGACCAAGTAATGTAAAGTGCTAAGTATGAAATGAAATAATAACACTTGGAAGAGACGAATATGGATGCCCCCAGTGACCAGTGTAGGAAAGGTAGAAGGTGAGCATCTGTGCTGAATGTAAGAGACCTGTATCTGCATGATCACAAATAGAAAAAGGAGCATGAACATGCATGTGTGGATGAGTATAGATAAATGACATACAAGTAAGCTAACTAGCATGTGTAATAAAGTGATCATGAACAACAAAAGTAAGCAAGAGTATAAGCAACCATAATATTTAGATATAGATTTTCATAAATCTCAACATATTTCAAGGCATATGTGACTCCCATATATCCACTTGATTGTTTTAATTTTATGTATATGCACACACAAGTCAAAGTGGGACATTATATAATTACCCAATTTTGGTATGGAACTACTCATTCCTATGGTGCTATTGTATTTGTGTGCTTATTGATTATCCATTAATAATAGGCTCCTTGTGATACATGATCATTACATTTAATATAAATGATTTTTATATGTTTCTTGTGTTTGTTGAAATTTCAAATCTATCTACCTATTATCACTCCTCTATTCTTCTTTGTTTTTCATTATTTCCTTACACTTCTTTCATTTTCTCTACTCTGTGAATCTATATTTTCTTCCCTAGTTTCATTGTATTTTTTTAGACATTTTGCAATAACTTTAGTATAATGCTTCTTGTTTTCTAGTACCATACCAATAAGGTTACATGACATCTTTTTGGGCCCTTTTGACATTTTTTGGTGCCTTGAGGTTTAATACGACCTTTCTCAAATGTTATGTGTTAGCTTACCTATTAATAAGGTCTTAATTTGAATTTGGAAAGTCAAATAAATAAGTGCACTTTAGACAAATGATTACATAATGATAAAGTTGTAAATGCTAAGAATTCATTTATTAGGAAGCATCCACATGCCAAAAGAATATTTCAAGCATTTAAAGAAGAGAACCTACCATTAAATATTGTTGTATCCGTCGAAAGAATAGTGGTTGGGAAACTTTTGGGCTTCCTTCCAAACTACATTGTACTCGGTGCATGTATTTTGCTAAACTATTTAAAAACCTGTAGGTCTAATAATTTAATATAGGGATAACAAAAGTTTACATTAGCTACCTTTTGTTTTATGGTTTATCATGGTGTTGCAACCATATTAAGATTTTGAAGAATGAGAGTTGTTTCTTAGTGACATGCAATGATTTTTGAAAAGAAAAAAATTTAAGGTATATGGAGCCCAGAAGAAGATGAACACAACTGTCAAATCAATTTTACAGTGACACTCTTTCAGGTGTCAAGGTGTACACTTAAGGAGTGACATTCTTTTCAAGGTTCTCCATTTGTACTAAAATTTTAGGCTTAATCAATCTTATTGTCTAGACTGATTTTCTATTATATATTTCTAATGATTATATTTGAAATTACAATTAAATCATATCACTCTTAAAAACAATTTTCCAAATATTTTATGTTCCTAAGAATTTAGTTTAATACAATCAAATATAATTTATTGAATTATATCTCATTAGGCTTGATTATAATGTGTTGTAGTTCACTCCAGCGTACTACTAGTGGAAAACCCCTTTCCACATATCAAACCAGGGTATGGTGAAAATGCAGTCAATTGTTGTATATATGTTCAAGATAGGGTTTAGGTTATCTGACATGTTCTATGCATGTTTTACCAGTTAAGGTATATGTTATATAATTCAATTTAATTTAATTTAATTTTAGCACATTTGACTTTGACCAAACTACTAGAATGTGGCCTAAAAGGGTGGGGTATTCTAAAAGACATGGCAAAGAACAAGGTGCCGGGTGGGAATTTGGAATGCCAGACAAAAAATCAAAAACATATTGATTAGGACAAATCAAAGCAGACAAATATCTTTTAATCAACGTACTCTTCTTCTTCTGAAAATATTTATTTATATTCAGAGCTCTGAAGGATCACAGCAATGGATTGCCTGCATCTTCCAAAACAAAACAGAGAGAAAACCATCACAAGGCATGCATCACTGTGCTCTGAGAGCACCATTATTATAGTGTGAGAAACGCGTGAGTGGCATTCAATTTGCCTTACAATTTTTTTTTCAGTTTGAAATGGCATTTTCTAAGAAGTATGTCAGAATGAGAAACTCAAAACACAGTCAGACACAGCACATGTACTACTGATCCAGAAAAAACAGAAATGCAGAACGGAACTGAAACTCAGATTTGTATTGTATGATTACATGTAATTAGACACAAATAATTACCAATCAAGCTTTTTTGGGAGTTGATCATCGTAGTTATCAAAAGATCATATCTAAAAGAATCAAGAAGGAAAAAAATATTACATGGTATTTAAAATTGAGTTTAAACTCGCTCATTTCTTATGGTGTTTACATTAGAACACTTATTTTGGACTAACTCTTGTGAATATAAGATATGCCAAAGGATTCACAAACATTTTCAGACATTTCCATCAATTGAAAATGGTATTGTTTGTTTTTTGTTCAAGATCACTGACATACAAATTGTCTCTATTTCTTTTCGTCAGAGCTATAATGGTCATAATGTCGAGATACTCCATCTGATGTTGGGTGGGAAGTGATTATGCCATTAGTTATGTAACCAAAATAGTAAGTGGTGTCCAATCTATTATTAAACAGCCTTCATTTTAAATTGCTTTATCTATTAAGGATGATTGGACGCCACCTCCTTATTACTAATACATAATTTTTCATATTTTTTTAAATTACGTATTAACTGAAGGGGGATATTCAATCGTAAGTCTATTCCCAAAGGGCTTTTGACCAGCCTGTTAATAAATTACTAGTTTATTTCATAATTCACATACAACAGGGACTTTCCCAGTTGGACTTCATTATCATAGTCTCATCAAACATAGCGAGTCGAATGATTTAGATGTAGGATACCCTTCAAGAGGATAAAGAACCATATAAATTACGAGTATGTTTGGTGGTCGATGGATTTTGTAAATATTACAGTGATGTAACTTTTGAATCATCATGAACATTTATTTGTCAATCTCTCTCTTTTCCATAACCCTATTGCGTGATTCTTGAACATTTGAGCAAGATTGCATAGCTCAGCATAAGGAAGGATTTTTATTTTTTAAAATTGGCCATTCAATACGCGTGCTTTTCCTGCAAAGGCACTCCACCTTATAAGGAAGGATTAGTGAGATTGCATTTTTTCAAGCTTCTACTGTATTATCATAGGCTTCGTTCACATCGAGTTATCTTTTTTCACATAAAAGATTTGAAACTACCATCAGCTTGATAATCTCTGTATGAATTATCCTTCTTAATTATATCTAAGTATGATAACCTAAAACACATACAAATATCCTTTAGTTATATCAATTATTCTAATCGTAGCACTTGTCATTGATTGGTGTTGGTTATAATAATTTGTCGTAAAACCAAATCTCAATGGCTGATTCATTTTCAATGCTGTGGTGGACATGTTGTTGCAACTAACTTCAGTAAGAAACGGGGAAAGCTCCATGATTTTGAAAATTTCTCAGGAAACATGGTGATCACTAATATTATTTCAAGTTCTTCTGAAACCTCAGATCACACGATACATATTACTCAACTAATGAAAACTCAAAAAAAATGCTTGTATCGTTTATGGGAATACAAGGGAGGAATCTGCTTCTGAGTTCCTTATAATCCCAGTTTGACCATCAGAACCATTGAAGAAGTTTTCAGATTTGGTGGGACTATGACACTAAATAACATCATCTGCTTTTACATGACTTATTCAAAATCTCATAAGCATTATGTGAAGCTATCTATAATAAAAAAAGCATCTCACAATATGCAAACCAAGAACAAACTAACACAATTCACAGAATATTTAAATGTCACATCGACATATTCATCAGCAAGCTCTACAAATCTTGTACCTAAATTTGTACAAGATTACAATGCTCTATTTTGTAATTAACATGAGATTCAGAGGTACATCACCTTTCCAGCAAGAAATTAAGGTACATTTTCTACAAATAACCCAAATTGTTCAACTTCCCTGTCTAGAAAAGTGAGCTTGATTAAATTTCACTAAGAGCTTCCTTAAATACGTTCACTAAGACCTTTTGTCACATTCCTACATGACTATTCACCATTCTTGGATTTCCAAAATTAGATAGACCTTGTCCTTATTCTTCAATGAGTGATAGTCTCTTTTATCAAAGAGTAGTCATTTTTCATATGGTATATGTTATAGTCCCCTAGATATTATTTAAATCCTCATTTATCTCCAAGGAAGATTTATGAAACCCCACTTTTAGACTTGCAAGTTGGGATTAACAACTTCTTATCATATGCCTAATGGGAATTTGAAAAGTAGGAGAGAAGAGAGATACATGAAATCGACAGGATTTTAGTTTACCTATAGGTTATCATCTAAATTGAATGTGTTCAAAGGGCGAACTCATTTCACGGACGGCCATCATTAGCTACGTTTGATCCACTTGTCACATCTGCTTCAACATAAATTTTTGAAGACATTCATGGTAATGGGGATGTTGTAGATGATATCGAACCATGAATGTCAGATTTTTTGAATGATTTGCACATGCTTGGAGCCACTTGGCTAAATTTCGGAATGATCTTTTAGTATCAAGCAAGTGAACATGAAGAAAGAAGGTGATTACAAATCTTCCTATGTAATTTTTATCACTACACAATTTTCTAGTACGGTTATGATATAAAATATATTTACATTCATCATTCAACATGGTAAATATTGTTTATTGCACTAATCGTATTGGGGACTTTTCTTTGTACTCCTTAGCTAACAAGTCCACAAGAATTCATGGTATTCTGATGAGAACAACATGAACTACCATTATGAGGTAGGAAAACCTAGCTAGTTGTTTAAGGAAACACATCCAACTTAATCTTTTGTATGGTATTACTCATGTACTTCAAAGGAAATAAGGGAAGTTCACTGTATCATTCTAAAAGGAGTACCAATTCTTCGTTTAGGTATGGAATGAAAAGATCCATGGTTTAAGGAAAAAGTACCAAGCTCTTATTTCAGTGATGGTATTCAAAATACTAATATTGTTGCTAAGAAAAGAGTCCTCTACCAAATGAAGCTACATCTTTATCAAAAACCCTAAGAATCTTGACTTTAAATATCCATTCTGATGATTTTTCCTCCAATGTCACTGATTATGAAAATAGTTTAGCAATCTACTCAATAATTATTGACATAAAAAGCAATGGCCAATTCTCCTATGTTTCTCAAACTTGTATCATTATATAGGCTAATAAGTATAGTCTTAACATTGAACCCTGTGCTTATAATCATATTCCTCAACTCTCTGGACATGATTCATCCTCTATAAAATCCTTCAGGGATTGATCCTACGTAACACTTTATCTATTACCTTATGAGCTCATACAACTCCATGATTTAAAAGGGAAATGCCAAATGAGCAAATAAGAATATCACTTTCTATCACATTTCTGAAACTTCTTAAAGGAAGCCAATACTTCCAAAATCAATGAAACTAGTCCTTAACACCACTTCAACAAAGAAACTTTAAGACTCCCATATAAGTTTGCTGTAACAAGACCCAATATTTTATAAAATAGTTGTTAGATTCATGATCACACTTGCTCATCAGAGTGCTTAGTCACACAAGCTTTCTGTCAACGCACCATGATAGGTATATTTTGAATATCCTTTTAGCATTATCATCAAGAATAACAATGTATTAAATCACAACTCAAATGCATTAAATTTTTTCTCAAAACATCCTTGTATGAAATGTAATCTCCAAAACATCATCTTCATGCATGTATCAATAACTTGAAGCACACCAAGGAGAAAACTACTTTGTAGACATGGTCCCCTTCAGTACAACAAATAATCACTTCACAAGGACCAAGTCAAAATTGTCATATTAGAACACTTCACCAAGATCATATAACATTAAAGAATGAATTCCACTCCTGATCTACCAGCTTGTGACACTTTATTTTGAGAATCATAAGCTCATATGGTATAGGCACTAACAATCTTCAATCTAAGGAATTAATGACTATAAGATCACTTATCAAAAATGAATAGAAATTCTTTGCATTCGTAAAATGAGTTCATACCTCATTAAATTCCCTACAAGATATTACAACCTAACATGGATGGATGGAAAATGTCTTATGATTGTATACTAAATGAAACATGACAGAATTACATTCCAAGAGTAGTAACATACAAGTCATTACAAAATTCCCTGTCTCCAAAACTAGTCCTAAGTTTTGGTCAAACTGAACATCAAACATCATTTCAAAATTTGATAAATCATTCATTTCCAATCAGTTTACATACAAATTAAAATCCTACCATCAAATTTTTGAACTTCCATTTCTCATCAAATCCTGTCAAGTCAAGGATCAATCTATTTACAGAGCTTCCGCAGTTATTCTCAAGGACAGTTTTAGTGAAACTTCAAATTTGCATCCACGAGTTAGGGCATCATACCTTCTAGGGGATGCTCGTAAATTAGCTGGGATAGTATTTTGACTATGAACCTATGATTCTTAGATAGATTTTCATGGTCGGATTTGAGCTATTACACCTCATATAAAACTATATAAACTCGTGACCAAAACTTTCATATACTACTTCAACTGTGACTAAAACATCAAAATAAATATAAACCCTACAACTATTATATAACCTTTAAGGTACCATTTCAGAGGCCTAGGGAGACATTTAAAGGAAGTGCCACATTTCATTCAGGATTTATCCTAAATTTAATGGGCATACTCATGATATTTTCATGGACACTGGTATTGTTTTGAAGTCATGGAAAACCATTTAAGGAGAGATCAAGAAAGGTGTGTTGGAATATACACAATTGTGATTTTCCATTTCAAGCTTGAGAGGTAGCAACCAATCAGGGGTGTTGACATGGAGATTGACTAATCATTTAGATCACCAATGTATACATTTTCCATCAATGCCACTTGAAATGAGACAATTGGACCTTTGCCACTCATTTTGTCTAAGATGGATATCCTCCAATTCTAATTGATGGAAACATCAAACTTTGAGTGTCATGACCTTTCGAACAGGATAAAAGACCACGTAGTGTAACATTGTTTAATAGAAGCATACCTTGTTTCTATCCTTACTTTATCCAAAATTTAATGAAGAAAACCTTCAGGGTAATTTTGATAAATACTGCATCAAATTTAACTCTTCAGAGTCCCGAGCAAAAATATGGAGATTTCAAAACAAGGACCAAAGGTTACTGAAGATTTTTTGGGTACCTCTTTGCTTCTCTCTAACTTCCCTATCCAAGAAAAAATCCCAACGAGTTAGTAAAATTGTGGAATAAATGCAAAAAAATGGGTAGTTGCAGAATGGATTCATTTTAATGCATTTTGGGTCTGGAGGGTTGTGGATCATACCAGATGTTTGTACAGAGGTTCACATACAATTTGGAGCTGAAATGACAAGGAAAGAATATCGGCTAAGTCAGCTACAGTTTTTTCAACAAGCGTGTCCTTCAATGCCGGGCACAATTCAACTGGGACAGTCGGGCTCACGAAAACGCGAAAAGGCCGATTTGTAACAACTGAAATCGGTTGCAGGCGGAAAATCGTCAAGTTTTTTGTTTCACGTACCCCTGTTCCGGACAGCCGGTCCAAAAGTACACTTGGGACGTGCAATAAGTCAATTTTCCCAAAGACGGTCCATGTGGGGACAGTTCAGAAATTTGTTGTACCAGCACAAAGCCGAAATACGCGCGGGACGCGTGAGCCAACGTGAAAAGGTGAAAATGCCGCATGGAGCAGAGGTCAATGGACCTGACGACCCAGTCAACATCGAGATTCAGCAGGGACATTAATCTAGGAAGATGATGTGGAATAGAAATAAGTCCCCACACTATTTGCAGACATGTCTTAAACATGAATTAGACACGAAATTGCTCCGAAATCGCCCGCAATACAAAGAAGAAAAGTTAGATTTGACCGACAGTGAAACTTCAAAAATGGCCATAACTTTTGACTCCATGAGCTCCGATTTTCATGAAATTTGACTTTCTAGAATGAGCACGATGTCCTCTATGCCAAAATTAAATTTCTAGTTTGATGAGGGTATTTTTGAATAAAGGAAACATATTCAGCTCCAGTCAGTTAAATGCTCATTCCCGTCAAATGACAGAAAATGCCTGCCAGACCCAAAATAACTGCCCCGCACTCAGAAGGCCATAACTTTTGCATTTCTCAATGAAATCGCACAAAATTGGTACCGTTGGAATCATGGCTTCTGAGCCCAATGTACAAGAAAATCAATAAATTCCATGGAATTTGATGAGATGATTGATGGTGATTTTTATGAAAACGTGGCCGGGTTCATAACAGTGTTTTATTTGGTGGTTGGGAGTGCAATTCAATGAGGCATGGGCAGACATTCTTTCTCTGCTACAAGTTACCTGGGACAGTATGGGGAGCCTTTTTCAAGTAATATATAATCATTTTACTCCATTTAATGACATCTTACAAGTGGTTGAAGGACAGATTTCAGGATTTCCATTTTCCCTCTCTCTCTCTCTTCTCATTTTTTCTATAAATTGGAGTGTTGGGCTCATTGTAAAGGGAGATAGTTTTTTTAGCAAAGCTCTGCCAAAATTTGTTTTGTGAAGCCAATGTGTTGCACTCCCTTGTAGTGGAATCCTTGCATGGTGATCCAGGCCCTTATTTTGTAATAGATTGAACTGTGCATATCAATGAAGCAATAAATACAAGTTTGTGGATGTATCTTCCCCTGCTATGTTTTTCTGCATTCTCCTTGCCTCTTCAACCTCATTACAGATATATTGTGTCTATCTTATGCTTTTTTAGGGATTCATTATCATTTTTTATGTACGAAATGTTGTTGTGAATTCATTTTCTAAACTATGGAGAATTGTTATCACCCCTTCTAGTATGCATTTTTCTCATATTTTTCACACATTGGAAAGACTATCCTCACAATCCCTCATTTTCTGGTGTATCACCACTTTAGTGTAGGCTTTGTTTTTATGAACTCTCTCTCCTTGGTCCCTTGGAAATTTAGATTAAGAAAATATAGTTCTGCCTACATTAGAGTAGATTGTGATAGGTAGTTTAGGAGCAAGAACCAACTTTCTCTAGAGGTCTATCTCAAGTAGCAAGTCCCGACAACTTGGAGATAGTACCCATGTTATCCAATCACACTTTGAGCTCAAGTACACACACTCGCGCAAGCCATAGGGTGTTGTGATTTGGCGATAACACTATATTTGAAAAAATCACAACGCATGGGAATAACTAATAAAATAGGACTAAAGCATGGTGTATATTTAGGATAGTCCTATTATTAGCTACCTTTGTAAATTCATGCAATCTTTGTACACATGGATATTTTAAGAATGAAAGCATGCAAGCTATTTTTTGAGCTTTCCTATTATTAGGGGAGTGCATGGATGGTGAAGGGAAAGTCCTCACCCCTATATATATCTGACGTATGTCTTTGTTAGAGAGGATGTTATATCTCGAGAGTGTAGATTGTGTATGTAAGAGTATATTTATGATGTTTTGTCATAGAGTTAGGGTTTGGTGTTGGTGTGCATGGTCTTGTGCATTATTGTAATGAATGTCATATGATTTCAAATTTTGTGATGTAATACATTCTAGTTTATAATGGATATTTGTGGTTGGATAATGATAGTTGCTATGTTAGAAGATGGTGTATTGATGATGCAGTTGATCTTAGTTCTTATTTACATTGGCTAAGTATCTTAAACCTTATTATATGTGTTTCCAAATTTCTATATTAACTTCTATGCATGAATGCATAAATTGGCTATAAATATGATGATTATGCATGCTAAATTTCTATTAAGAATAACAAAGGAGGGGCTTGGTGGTTACCATGTGATTTGGGTGAGCTTTCGAATCTATCTAAATGAAGTGCCAGTGTGCATAACAAATGAGTGTGCAAACAAAAGGCTACATTTTGGTTCCATTTTTGGGACCTATTTTTAATTCTTATACCAGGATGTTGCATGCATATGGCGTATTGACTATCTTTCAAGAGTATTGAAAGTTGGGTAGAAGATATAGCACTGGACCTAACATTAATGAGTGAAAGTGGGTGGTAGATAACCTGTATGACTACTTGTATGAGATTTTATTTAGCTTCTTCCTAGTAGAGTTATATCAGTGTTTGGAATTTTATGCATCAAATAGAATTTTATGCCCAGAGATAAGAACTCGAACTCAAGAATACTATCAAACTCTTTTTTATTCAATTAAGACATGGACTAGGGTTGTGGATTGTTGCTGGGAAGGAATGTTGCACAACTATACTTTGGAGTACCAAATTTACACATATTCCAATCTAGAGGAAAGAAGAGTTCACAATTCTTGTGCAAGCCCAAAGGATCCTAGTTACACATGATACCCTTAGCTATCAAGATCTTGATGATAGATTTGGGATTGGAAAAATTACCTATGGCTAGCTAAACACCCACCGTGATTAAGCTAAATATGGAAATATAGATGCCTAATCTGATTGCTATTGTAAACAGTAAATAAATGTAACTATTAAGTATAGAAATTGGCCTAGGCAAAATAAGCAATAAAATGTGAATCCCTAGTTGCAAAGAGGGTAAGAAAATATTAGTTGGTTCACTATGAAATATGGACTTTGCCAAAGTGCTAGCTAGATGAACAAAGAGGGATACGCTTCACAAAGAGCCTTAGAAAAGTCTGCAAGTTGATGATTTTCTTAGACTGGGGCACCTGGAGTGGGATAGGGGTGTCTAAGGGCACCCTATACCTATTTCTAGGTTCCTATGTATGCCACAATGCTAAGAAAACCTCCTCTGAGTGATCACGAGGTATTCGTTATTGTTCACCTTTTTTTATTAGGTAATACAATGATCGCCAAAGTTGCTAGAAACCTCCAATGAAATAGTGACCCACAAAACCCTCAAAGAGACATCAAATCCTAAAAAAAGAAAGATGTAGAATGAGGGCTCAGACTATCCTTAGCTGTCATAATGGTGAACTCATGAGTGAGCATTGCACTACATCTCAGACCCAATGCTGTTTAAGATCACTGACATACAAATTGTCTCTATTCTCTTTTTTGTCAGAGCTATAATGGTCATAATGTCGAGATACTCCATTTGATGTTAGGAAGGGAGTGATTATGCCATTATTTATGTAATCAAAATAGTTAAGTGGTGTTTAATCTATTATTAAACAACCTTCATTTTAAATTTATTTATCTATTAAGGATGATTGGGACACCACCTCCTTATTACTAATACATAATTTTTCATATTTTTTTAAAATTAGGTAAATGATGAAGATTTCAAAAGATTCGCAAAATTTTGAGTAGCGTAAATAAATAACTAATGAAATTCACATACAACAGGTACTTTTTTATTTTTCATACTTATTATCATAGTTATCAAATACAATAAAATTATAAAGATTTTTCATATTTTTCAGTTTTTAATTCAATCATATAAAACTTTGTATTTTTGGTGGTAAAATTTTAAATTACAACATCTAAATTTTGTTATGTTATTATATTACTATTTTATTCCATAAATGTTTAAATCATGAACAACCTCAAGATTGTATAGTCAGGAGGTAAAAGGATTTTCTTTTTTTAGTATTATTTAGAAGGTTTTCACAAGTCCTTGGAAGATTAGTGAGATTGTATTTTTTTCCGTATTTATCATATTTTTTTTATCGATCATATTTTTTCTCATATTTAAAGGACCATCGCTTGATACTCTCTGTATGAATATTGTTGCCTTACTTATTATTATATCTTTATGCAATTTTCTAATCATCGGGCTTATCATGTGATTGGTGTTGGTTAAATAATTTTTCACAAAACCAAATTAATGGGATTTCACCAATGCACTGGGAAAAGGTCCCTCTTCTTATGAACGGGGAAACTCCATTTATTGAAAACAAGGAAACATGTACACTAATATAATCATCAGGGTGGTCAAACCGGAGATCACACGGTAATATTTCACTAAAATCATAGAAAAATGCTTGTACGAAGTACAAGGGAGGAATTGTGTGAGTATAGAGAGAGGAGAGAGTGAAGAAGGGGTTTTACATGATAAATAACACATTGAGTTTATTGACATAAAACCAGAGCATTTCCAAGTTATCAAATAGAAGGCACCAATATGAAAAGCAAGACAAAGAACACAATTGACAAAATGTTTAGATACATTATATTAATCAAAAGATACACTCTTTCGCTAGGTGTGTAAGATTACAATGCTCTATCGGAGTATTAGTTGAGATGGAGAGGAATACATTAAGAAAGAAATAGAAGAAGCACAATTTTCTACATAACATCAAAACATTGATATTTGATATGAAATAGAGAGATTCCTTAAATAGACCACTTTTGAGACCTTTCACATTGGTACATGACTATTCACCTTCCTTTCCAAAATAAGATACTTTTCCTTATTTTAAGGTCACTCAAACGTGCACCCACATCTCAGATCTCGAAAGGGCTTAGCACATGTTTGGAGACCATAATGGAACCATCCCCAAGTTTGTGGGACCTTGCACACTTGGGACGGATCTCCAGAGAAGGCAGTTCCTCTATCTATCTCTAACACTACTGCTACTCCTAATGTTGAATAAAATCCTAGACTAAACATGCCAAGGGACTAGGGATAGAAGGATGTGTAGAAAGGGGAAATCCTAAGCTAAGGAAGGTGATAGTTCCAGAAGGAAATGGTCGATCTCTCTACACAGCGGAAGCGAAGGAAACAGAGAGGGCATGGGAGAAGAGGGTATGACGTGTGCCACAGATCAACATGCAGGATCAACCTTCTAGCACATGCATGCAACACATGAACATGGGGACTGCAAGAAGAGGAATACACACAACATGCCAGAAAATGCAAATAGAGAGGCGAGATGTAATGAAAATGAAGAGAGGGAAGACAAGAGTTCCACAAAACATGATTTTATTGCTTAAGGGATGCACACACTCATTTACATTCACAATAGGAGGTGAGAATACATTACAGAGACCACGCCAAGGTCTGAGACCCATGGGAAGTTGGCCACCATTTTGGCATGGTGTCATTACAACAAAGAGGGATCCTTTTTACAAAGCAGAACTCTGTATTTATAGAAGAAGAATAGAGAGAAGAGAAGGAGAAAAGGAGGGAAAATCAGGATTCAAATATTCAACCACCAACAACCAGTGATAAATGCCTACAAATCCACCTACAAGGCTATCAGATGTGCACTTCCCCATGTCTATTTGGCATGTGGAAGAAGGAAGAAGGCAAAGATCTGATGAAATATGGTGGTTGAGCTCAATTAGATGTGTGCATTGATGAGTTGAAGACGTTTCCCTATTTTCCACCTACCAAATCCCACCTACATTTGAATTTGAATAGTCCAATGTGTAGCTTGTGTCAGCAGCTCTTCTGACAAGTCTAGATGCACACTGATCTAAGCTCTGTAGCAGAAGATATGACTGTCAGAAGATGTCAGAGTCATCGGCACACAAAAACATGTGGCGCACATGTGGGTTGACTGAAGTGATTTGGCCAACTATTCATTTGTTTTGTCTTTTCTGCCACATGTGTCGTGCACTTGTTGGTTGTCTAGATTTGATGCCCTGTTGTTGCACTCTGATAGGTTACACATGGCACACTTAAGTCTGACAGAAGATGACTTGACATAGAAGGGTGCAAAGGAGAAGGCTCAAGGGCACATGTAGAAGAAAGAGGGGATGTGAGGAAAGAAGAAAGAGGTAATAGGAAAGAATGCATGATGTGTGGGAGTGAGAAGTAAGGGAAAGGGAGCATTCAACTAGAGAGGAGGCACATGCGGTGGAAAGGAAGGAAAAGAGTGCATGCGAAGGAACTGAGTCTATGTAAATGCAAGCAAGAGGAATGCTAGGGACTTAGATGATTGGAAGGTAATTCTACAGAGGTGCGCATAAAGGAGTGCATGATGAGGATAGGAGAGAAAGTGGACATAGGAGGAAGGCATGCAAGGGGAATGGAAAGGATAGAAGAATGTAGAAAGGGGATCAGGAAGTGCGTGCAAGGGCACGCAAAGGGCTGCAACTGTGCCAAGGTGTTTAAAGGGAATAATCTTGAGTGCGTGCAACCTGAAATGTGAAACACCAGAGTCAGAATGAAAATATAAGTTATCTAGATAACTAGGAGAGTTATTTGGATAACAGTTTTGGTGACTTTCAGGGGGCCATCTTCCTACTAGATGAAGAGACCAGTAGCCTTAGAAGTCCATTGGGCATGGATTCAAGTGCTAATCTTTGAATATCTGGTCTGCAACTTGAAGAACACCCTGGAGTCACTTGAAAATCTTGTCTAAACTCTGAACTGAAGTGTTTCTCTCATATGAAGATATTCTAAATTGGATTGATGAGAGTGAAAGCTATGCATTGAACGTTGGAACCACCTCTTCCAAAATTGAACTATCATCCTAGGAAGCAACAAAAGGGGTACGCAGGCGTACATAGGAAAGGAAAGGCACTAGAGGGAGCGTGCACGCCGAAACAGAAGCACAACACTATGTACAAAATTAAAATCATACATGTCCCAAATAGAACATGCAGAGTGTGCAAGAGAACTTGTGTTGCTGAAAGAAAACCTAAACTAACCTAAATTAACTAGAGGCAAGGGCGCTCAAGTAAAACCTACAACAGGTAGGGAGAAGTAGCTTCCCTTCCTCAAAAATTGTGACCATGTAATTGATTTGGTGCTGGACATGGTTGGAAATAAGAGTGAAAAAACCTTGAAGATGGTGTTTCACCCTCCTCAAAGTATCAACAAACAAAATATATACCTCCTAGAAGTTGTTCTATGCTTGGATCTAGGAGGCGTTGTTGTTGACATTTGGTGCGCTGAAGCTCTACCTCATGCTCTGAAATGAGCATGACCAATGGAAAATCTATTTTTGGCTCTAGGCTAGCCAGATATCTGATTGGGCATGGTCTGATCCTTGTGGTTTTCCCATTACTTTGAAGCTCAATCCCACATATGGGATTTTCTTGCAGACTTTCCTTCTGAAGAGAGACTGCTTGAAGGTTGGGTCACGCAAAGTTTGGGATGAAGATGAATATGATTCTTCCTCTACAAGATGAACTCAGGTCATTCTCCAGAAAATTGCTCCCTTCTGGAACTAACTGTGTTTTTCTTGGATGAGAAGGACCCGTATGATTTCCTCTTCCCATCGGAGTCGTGAAGTTCATGTTATTCTTCAACTCATTTTACATTCAGTCAAACATGATGACGTTGGTTGGGAAAGGCGCATTGGTAGGGGTTCATTTATTTATGGTATACTTAGATAGAGGAGACTCATGGAAGAAAATGGGAGGATGGGCGTTGAAGGGATGGAAGGTGCGTGCGCAAGAGGAACATAGGACGTGCAGGAAGGGGAATGGAAGAGAAATGAAGGTGAGATGAAAGGAGGAGAAGGGGAAATTCTCAATGGGGGCAGTGCAAGAAGCTAGGAACACGCGCAGTGGGCTGAGATGATGTAAGTTGGTGCGAAGGAGTGTGAGGGTTGTAGGATGGTAGTGTAGGGTTGCCCCATTGACAGGGTTTCCGCGTGCTAGATTCTTGAGCCTCCATTTCTTCCATCTAGTCTGTAATCTAAGGTAAGCATCTTAATGATGAAGTATAACTTCTATTGGGTGTTAAACCAGCCTGGTACAGGGCCGACCCATGGACAAGGGACCTTGTAGCCAACTTTAGCTGCCTTTATAGAGCACTTGAATCTAAGTTACATCATGTCCATCTCCATCTTTTGCACCTACCTCTCAAAATCAGATTCAGCCAAAGAGTTGCCACCATCATCTACATAAACCTATTATTCATAAACATTTTGGTTAGAAAAAGGTGGGTTATGTGCATTTTCAGGATAATGGGGCTTATAAAAATGATTTGGAGGAGGATTTTTAAACTATGGGGATGGAGGGAAATAGTTCTGCTACTGCAAATGAGAATTCCATGGTGGGAAATAAGTCATGAATGCACAACTTCAAAAGATGAATGTGGAATGATGTGAAAAAGGAGAAATGAATGGAGGAATGAGGGAGACTAGTCTTGCACATGAGATAATGGGTGCGTTGAATCAATGGAGTCACCAAATGTGTTGAAAAAATGCCTCTAAAGGATGGATCTCAACAAGAAAACATAAAAATTGTTGAGATGAAGATGTAAAGCTCTTTACTCTGGTCCCACCGGGCATGCCAGAAACTGTTGGTTTCTCAAACGTGCACCCACATCTCAGATCTTGGAAGGGCTGAGGTGTTTGAGACCACAATGGAACCGTCCCCAAGTTGTGGGACCTTGCGCGCTTGGGACGGATCTCCGGAGAAGGCCGGTTCCTCTATCTATTTCTAACACTACTGCTTACTCCTAATGCTGAATGTAAATCCTAGACTAAGCATGTCAAGGGACCAGGGATAGAAGGATGTGCAGAAAGGGGAAATCCTAAGCTAAGGAAGGTGATAACGCCAGAAGGAAAGGGTCGATCTCTCTCCACGAGTGGCAAAGGAAACAAAGAGGGCGTACAGGGAGAAGAGGGTAGATGATGCGTGCCATAGATCAACACACGTGCTCAAGGCCTTCCAGTGTGTGCAACACATGAACACGGGGACTACAAGCACATGAGTACACACAACATGCCAAAAAATACAAACAAAGAGGTGAGATGCAATGAAAACGAGAAAGGGAAGAAAAGAGTTCCAAAAAACATGGTTTTATTGCTTAAGGGATGCATAATCATTTACATTCACAACATGAGGCTAGAATACATTAAAGAGACCATGCCAAGGTCTGAGACCCGTGGGAAGTCGGCCACCATTTTGGCATGGTGCCATTACAACAAGAGGGATCTCTTTTTACAAAGTAGAACTCTTCATTATTTATAGAAGAAGAAAGGAGAGAAGAGAAGGAGAAAGGGAGGGAAAAATCGGATTCAAATCTTCAACCACCAACCAGCAATGATAAATGCCTAAAAATCCACCTACAAGGCTTGTCAGATGCACTTCCCCATGTCTATTTGGCATGTGGAAGAAGGAAGAAGGTCAAGATATTATGAAATCTGGTAGTTGAGGTTGATTGGATGTGTATTGATGAACTGAAAGATGTTTCCATGTTTTCACCTACAAATCTCACCTACATTTGAATTTGAATAGTCTAACATGTAGCTTGTGTCAACAGTTTTCTAACAAGTCCAGGCATGCGCAAATTTGAGCTCTGTAGTAGAAGATACGGCTGTCAGAAGATGTCAGAGTCGTCAGGCACATATGCAAAACACGTGGCATGTGTGGGTTGACTGAAATGATGGCCAACTATTCATTTGTTTTGTCTTTTCTGCCATGTGTCGTGCACTTGTTGGTTGTCTAGATTTGATGCCCTGTTGTTGCACTCTGATAGGTTACACATGGCACACTTAAGTCTGACAGAAGATGACTTGACACAGTGAGGGCACAAAGGAGAAGGCTCAAGGGGGGCGCAAAAGAAAGAGGTGTGGGAGGAAAGAAGAAAGACGTGAATGAAAGTGTGCATGATGTGTGGGAGTGAGAAGCAAGTGCGTGAAAGGGAAATAGAGTGGAGGCACATGCGCATGAGGAAGGAAGAAAAGAGTGCACACGAAGGAATGAAGTCTATGTAAGTGCGTAAGAGGAATGCTCAGGGACTTAGCTGATTAGAAGGTAAGTCTGCAGAGGTGCGCACAAGGAGTGCATACAGAGATAGGAGAGAAAGCGGGCACACAGAAGGAAGGCACGCAAGGGAAAATAGAAAGAGATAGAAGAATGTAAAATGGAAATATGAAGGCACGCAAGGGTGCACTGAGGCACTACAACTATTCCAAGGTGTCAAAATAACAATCTTGAGTGCGCGTAACCTGAAATGTGAAACACCAGAGTCAGGATGAAAATATAAGTTATCAGATAACTAGGAGAGTTATTTGGATAACAAAGACTTAGAAAATTTTTAGAATACTATTGGGAAAAACAACTTGTTATGTACATAGGAATGAAAAATAAAAGGGAGGAGTGAAGACCAACATCAATTGACATGCAAAGTTTGCGAAGATGATCCTTTGATGTGGTGAATTGGAGAACTACCTTAGCTTCCCATAGCTGTGTTGAACTTGTAAACTACTTCAAAAACTTCTATTTTCACGGGGAATGGAGGTGTTGTAGAGGATATCCAGCCAATGATCAGTTAAAATTTGAATTATCTTGTAATACTTGATCTAGTTGGGGATCATTTTAGAAACATCATGTTAGAAGCACAGTGAATGAGAGGGGGGTGAATCAGTCATACAATGTTTTTTACATCATTTACCATGTGACATGTACATTCATCATTCAAATACCAAGTTGGGGGGCCAAAAGGGGGTCTTAAGTGGATGCATTTTTCTGAAAAATAAAAAACTTCAACTTGTACGAGTTTTTTGAAATAGTTACACTCAAAATTGGAAGATGTTGTATAAACATGAATTGTAGCATTTTGAGTCTAGTTTCTAAGCTACTAAATTTTATTGAAAATGGATAAGTTTAAGTGGGTCAAATAACTAAAATACCAACAGGTGCTCCTATTTTTGTTAAAAAACATAATAGAGTGACTTTCGTGCCCCCCACCATTTTTTGAGCACCATTTAGTATTTTTGAAAACCCTTTGGTAGAAAGATAGCTAGGAGCATCTAGTTTGTGCTAGAGGTTTTTTTAGATTTTTTTTTAGCGAGTATTTATTTTTTTATGATTTTTCTAGTACAAAATTTTTAAATTTTGAAAAATAATGGAGCTCCGACCGTGCCCCCCCTAACTACCTCAAAAAATATCAAAAATTAGATTTTTTTTTAATATGTATAGAATTAGGCCTAGTTTGTGCTAGTATAATTTTTTTTCAATTTTGATGAGCCAAAAAAAAGATACACGATGAAAGATAGGCATATTTAAACTTCAAAAAATAGCTATAAAAAGGCATAGTTAGAAAATAAATAATATGGAAACCTTATATTAGTCAGAAAATTTGAAAAATTATATTTTTAGAAAGAAGAAACTTTCCTCTACGTTGTGGTATAATTTTTTTAAATGAATCAATCGTTTTATGTTGATTTATCATGGTGGAAGTGGAATTTTTGCATTTTCCTGCAAAAACACGTTGTTTGTTGTGTTTGTACAGGTCCATGCCTCAGGCTTGGGGATCCAAACCGGATCCAAGCCTTGAGGCATGGCTTGGAAAAAGTGAAAACACAAAATGTGTATGTGTTATAATGCGTACACGTTATAACACGTACGCATTCTGTATAGTATGAACATTATATGTGCTTCTAGCATGCTTTTATTTACAAAAATAAATGTTTAAGTATAATAAAAACTTATACTTTAAATTTATTTTAGTAAATATAAGAAATTAGGGCCACTCTGCACCTTATGGAACTAGTCTCACAACTCCATTAGTCACGGTTTAGGAGATAGTTTTTTATAGTATAATCTGGTCAGTACATAGGTAATTTTCAGGATTTCAACATTCAGCCTAAAGCTTTTAGCGTTTAAATTCTACAATCAAAACCCTAAACCTTAAACCCTAAACCCGAGGCCCTAAACCCTAAACCCTAAACCCTAAACCATGATCCCTAAACCCTAAAACCTAAACCCTAAACCCTAAACCCTAAACCCTAAACATTAAACATTCAACCCTTACTCGTGAGCCCTAAACCCTAAACCCCAAGCCTTAAGCCCTAAACCCTGAACCCTAAACCATGAACCATGAGCCCTAAATGCTAAACCTTAAACCCTAAAAACTAAATCCTAAACCCTAAACCCTAAGCCCTAAATGCTAAACCCTAAACCCTAAACCATGAATCCTAAACCCTAAACCCTAAACCCTAAACCCTAAACCCTAAACCCTAACCCTTGACCTAAACCCTTAACCCTAAACCCTAAACCCTAAACCTATAAACCCTAAACCCTAAAACCAATAATAATCCCTAACTCCTCAACCCTAAACACTAAAATCTAAACCCTAAACCCTAAACTCTAAACTCTAAACCCTAAGCCCTAAACCCTAAACACTAAATAAATCCAGAGCCCTGAGCTCTAACCCCTAAACCTTAAACCCATAACTCTGAACCCTAAACCTTGAGCCATAAACCCTAAACCATGAACCCTATACCATAATCCCTAAACCCTAAGCCTTAAACCCTAACCCTGAACCTTAAACCCTAAACCCTAAACCCTAAACTTTAAACCTTAAACCCTAAACTGAAACCCTGAGCCTTAAACCCTTAAATTTGGAGCCCTGAGCTCTAAACCATAAACCTTAAACCCGTAACTTTGAACCCTGAACCCTGAGCCATAAACCCTGAACCATGCACCCTAAACCCTAAGCTCTAAACCATAAACCCTAAAACCTAAACCCTAACCTTGATCCCTGAAAACCCTAAACCTAAGCCCTAACCTTAAACCCTAAGCCCTAAACCCTAAACCCCTAAACCATAAGCCCTAAACCTTAAATCCTAAACCATAAACCCTAAACCATTAAACCCTAAACCTTAAGCCCTAAATGCTAAATCCTAAACCCTAAACCCTAAACCTAAACTATGAACCCTAAACCCTAAACCCTAAACCCTAAACCCTAAACCCTAAACCCTGAACCCTAAACCCTAAACCCTAAACCTTAAACCCTAAACACTAAACCCTAAACCCTGAACTCTGTGACCTAAACCCTTAACCCTTAACCTAAACCCTAAACTATAAACCCTAAACCCTAAAACCAAAATAATAAACCCTAAACCCTGAACACTAAATCCTAAACCCTAAACCCTAAACCTTGAACCATGAGCCCTGAACCCTAAACCCTAAACACTAAATCCAGAGCCCTAATCTCTAACCTCTAAACCTCATATATTTCCAGTAGGTCTTATGAGTGAGTTCATCTTTTTGAATATCAATATTAGGACCTTATTTCCTAGTCTTGTGCCTAGAACCATCATTGAGTCTTCTTGTACAACTACCTTGTTTATGAGAGGTGGGACAAGAAACTAAATGGATATGACATCTACCTTGTGCCTTGCAATGCATATTACACATCTCTGCCAAACCTGTTTCTCCCCACATATACTTGCATTTCTTGAATGTCAATTTCTTTACACTCTGAAACAAATTTCACATTTCTCATATTTCCATGTATGGTATTATAAAATCCAGGATGAACCATTTGAAGCTGAAAAAAATAACCATCGCAACACAAAAATTAATCTCAAAGGAAATGGAAGAAACACATAGATAGTATACCAACGCAGAGGTGTAGGATCAGAACCAATTACCTGCAGTATCCTCTCCTCTGGAGAAAGAGAAAGCTCTTCTATTACTGGAATGGATAGTAAATTTGACAGAACTTCCTGAAGTGTTCAAAATAAGCATAACAATTGGGGAATGGCTAAGAACACAAAGGAGTTATCAATCACCTAGTAAATATTTCTTGTTTAGTTCTGAATGGGAGTCAACTGGCCTATGACTTAGTGACCTTCCATTCATTGATAATTCCTTCTATGATAAACCCATGGATGCTTTCAAAAGTGCCTTAAAAAAGATAGGGGTAGTCATCAATCCTAGTGAAGGGTGTGATGTGATTTCCAAACAACTTGAAATTCATACAGATTTAGAGGTCATAACATGAATTTACAAATATCTCTATCATTATAAATGGAATCCAAGTAACGGTGTCTCTTTATACCCAAGGATCTAGGACTACTAGGGTCTGTGGAAGGATTGGACATTCAGGAATCATTGAGTGTCTGAATCAGAATGTCATTGCATCTGGAGAAACATTTTCAAACATTGGAGTAATGCATCTTGGAAAATAAACTTGAACCTCAGAAATCCTCTCAAATTGCCAGCTTACACAAGCACTGGACATATCAAGCTTTATTCTTCAAATGAAACCTTCATTCACGACAGCTTGCAACTGAAATAATTATTCAAAAGAGCATCAAAAACATTTCTTTGTACCAAATTGTTCTTGGATATCTGACATTTCCCTCCTTCAAAATATCAACAGATGAAAGACACCAAATTGTGATTACTCTCTTTAAATGTTCTTCCTAGGAAGCAGATGAACCCTTTTCAGTTGAATACTCTGTGTTAATAATAATAAGAATGGGTAAGACACAAAACATTACAATGAGTGAAATAGTTCCCATGTGATGGGAAAAAGAAGATAGATGTAATGGGTAACATTTATTTGTACCAAATTTTTCTTGGATATCTGACATTTCCCTCCTTCAAAATATCAGTAGATGAAAGGCATCAAATTGTGATGAATCCCTTTGAATGTTCTACCTACAAAGTAGATGAACCATTTTTAGTTGAATACTCTCTGTCAATACTTATAAGAATGGGTAAGACATAGAACATTACAGTGAGTGAATGGGTGAGCCTAAACCTTAAGCCTTAAACCTTGGCCCTAAACCCTAACCCCTAAACCCTAAACCCTAAGCCTTAAACCCTAAAATTTTTCCCCTAAACCCTGACCTTTAAACCTTAAACCCTGATCCCTAAACCCTAAACCCTGAGCCCTAAACCCTAAACCCTAAACCCTAAACCCTAAACCCTAAACCCTAAACCCTAAGCCCTAAATCCTAAACCCTAAACCCTAAACCCTAAACCCTAAAACCTAAACCCTAAGCCTCAAACCCTAAACCCTAAACCTTGAGCCCTAAACCCTAAACCCTAAACCCTAAACCTTAAATCCTAAGCCCTAAGCCCTAAAGCCTGAGCCCTAAATCATGAACCCTAAAACCTGAACCCTCAACCCTAAACCCTTAAGCCCTAAACCCTGAAACCCTAAACTAAACCCTAAATCCTAAACCCTCAACCCTTAACCCTGAGCCATAAACCCTAAACCTAAACCCTAAACCCTAAACCCTAAACCATGAACCCTAAACCCTAAACCCTAAAATATGAACCATGAGCCCTAAACACTAAACCCTAAACCATGAGTCCTAAACCCTAAACCCTAAGCCCTAAACCCTAAACCCTAAATCATAAACCCTAAAAGGAAAGTCCTAATAAGATCATTCAGTGTGTTTCAATGTGTAGGGAATAGTGTCTAAGATGATTGATCAACTCATTTAGATTTGATGAGAGATTACTTCCTCTGAAGGCCTAAAAAGGCCATTTTTGGTCATTTTGTAGATAATTGAACACCCTTCAGAACAAGCTAAAATGAGTTAGTCATGTCATCAAGGTATCAAGGACCATCATGTGTGAAGTATTAAGGCATCATTTGTCTCCATGAGAGACATATGAGAAAAAACATGTATGAGAATTGTGAATTTGATTCCATGAAAGGATAATTTTAGAGCTAGGAAAGGTGAGGGGATGATCTTTATATGGAGCACCATGTTTCTAAGAATGAGCAATCATCTGAGTTTACTTGATGCAATTCACTTAGTACTATTCATAAAAACTCATTCAACTCCTAGTAGTGTGATCAAACATTAAGGAGGAGGCACATTACAATCACCTCATTTTGGCCATAGGACATGAATCCCATTCAGGGAGCAATCCTCTATCTACAAAGTGAGGATCTCATTTTAGTAAGAAGTAGACAAGCATCATAGAGTTGATTCATGGTCACTAAAGTGAATTATGGACCAAATTTAAAAATTGGTACCAATTCAAGTAGTGGTAGGGCCAAAATCTAATTTAGAAGGTCAAAAAACCTACAAAATGAGTATATGCTTTCCCAAAACAAAGACCGACTACAATATATATGCCCTGAAAGTTTTAGGTCCTTTGCTGAAATCCTGAAAATGAGTTAAGTACTGACCAAATTAGATTTTGAAAAACTATCTTCTAGATTATAACTTGTTGGAGCTACGGGACCACTTCCATCAGGTGCAGAGTGACCCTAACTTCTTATATTTACTAAAATAAATTTAAAGTATAAGAAATAATAAAATTATAAAGAAATAATAAAAGAAATCTTATACTTTAATATTTATTTTTGTAAGTATAAGCCCCCAAATACACATATATAACCCATACTATACAAAACACATATGTTTATAACACGTACGAAAACCTTACATTAACTAAAACGTGTACATGTTATAATGATGACACATTTTAGGCTCGGTAATTACCAACCCAAGCATAAAGGAAATTTAGTGAAGCAAAAACTTCAAGTGGAGTACCAACCCCTAGTTTAGTAAGAAATGAATCCTATAATGAGCACCAACCTCTAATTTAGTGAGGTACTAACCCCAAAATAAGGCTACAACCCCCTAGGATGATGAAGAAACAACTTATCCACCTAAAGATAAAGATCACTTGATGATTTTTTCCTCCAACAACTGATTGTGATCAATATTTTAGCTCCATGTACTCAAAAACTTCTCAAACAAGCTCTTCTCCTACTTCTCTCAAACTTACATCATATCAGTACTGATTAGGTATAATGACCTTGAACATGTGATCATCTAATATTTTCAACTCTTCACATATCTTATAAGCTCTTCCCTTGACCCCTCTAACCTCTTATTTTTACCTTCTCTAGCTCACTCACAACTCCATCATCAATGCTAGCCCAAATGAGCAAATAAATTCACTTTATATACATGAATAATCATAACAACAACCACAGGTCAGCCAAGACCATTAAGGTTAGTCATGAAAACATTAAAACACAACTTTACACTCATATAAACCACTCCAAGAGACCTAATAGGTCGGAAAGAGTGTAGAAAAACCACACTTACTCACAAGGCCTAAAACATAAGCTTTCATCTTCCAACGAATGCACTATGCACTCCAAGGGAGCACTACATCATCATCATAACTAGAAATCCACACAAATCAATTAAAACCTCTCACATCCTTCAGTGAATCCCAATAACATATGCGCCATCCATCAATACCATGAAGCACACCATGGAGAAAACATGCCTCTAACTAGTTCTCTAGCACCCAAAAGTCACTTCACAAGACTAAGAAAATTTTCGTATTAAAACACTTCACCAAGAATCATGTGGCATATCAATAGGAATTTATTGACCACTACTAGCTCATTAGACAAATTTAAATAATCAGCTCAATACATAAGGAGACTAAAAAATCTCCTTCTCTAACACTGCTAAAACTGGTAGATAGGTCTCAACATTAGTTCTGTAGGATCAATATGGTTCACACCTATAAAATCTTCATGAAGGAACAAGTAGTATATGGATGGGAATATTTTATTGTATACTAAATGAAACAACTCACTTCAACCTCCAAAATAGGACATAAGGCATTAAAAAAGTCTTATCTCCAAAACTACTCAAACTCGTCAAATTGAGTCAAGAATCAGTCATAAGGAATCAAACTCCAATCACCTTACATACAACTGCAAAGCTCTACCATCACATGAAACACATAACCAACATCATGGCAACATTATCAAGTACTTACAACCCTATTTCATAAGGAGAAAAATTAGTTTGCATACTTGTTCCATTATACCTTTGTTGGAAAGCCTAATACGGCTAGTTAGGATAGTAGATTTTTGACATGAAACCACTTCTTTAGATCAAAGAAAGAGCTCTATCACATAATATAAGACTTATAAAAACTATACAAAACCATCATATACTACTACAACATGTAAAACATCAAGACACATCTCAAACCTCCATGAATATTATTAGCCCTTAAGGACAAAAGGGGTAGGACACATTGGATGACATGTTTGTTAAAATTTATCCACGAAACCTACTAAGATAATTTTATGGACACTAATTTTTGATCGGGAAAAATTCTAAATGTCAACAATGTATAAAGACTATATGTAAGGGGATGTGTGCATAAGAATAAGAGTAGAGTGAAAGGGGAGCCCACAATGGAGATACAAGTTGGTGCGCATGGCTACGCATAAGGATATGGACTTATCCATTTTCCCTTCGAGCCAGATCTAAAAATGGGAAAATTAGGGTTTGAGTGATGACCATGCAAAGGATAAAATCAAGATGACTTGGTAGTCAAGCAAAGTGCTATATTTGTAAAAATCACATGCATGGGGATAGCTAATAATAGGACTAAAGCATGGTGTATATTTAGGATAGTATATTGTCTAACTGACCTAGTAAAGATCATGCAATCTTTGTACATTTCATGGATATTTTAAGACAAGAAAGCATGCAAGCTATTTTTTCGAGCTTGTCTATTATTGAGGAGAGTGCATGGTTGGTGAAGGGAAAGTCCTCACCCCTATATATATCTGACGTATGTATTTGTAAATAGAGACCGATGTTATATCTCGAGAGTGTAGATTGTGTAATGTAAAAGTATATTTATGATGTTTTGTCATAAAGTTAGGGTTTGGTTACGTGTATGGTGTTGTGCACTATTGTAATGACTGTCATATGTATTCAAATTTTGTAATGTAATGAATTATAGGTGTAATAATGGATATTTGTGGTTGGATAATGATAGTTGATACGCTAGAAGATTCCAAGTATTGATGATGTAGTTGATCAAAGTTCTTGTTTACTTATTGACTAAGTATCTTCCTTATTATATGTGTTTCCAAATTTATATATTAACTGTTATGGATGAATGAATAACTTGACTATAAATATGATGATTATGCAAGGTAACTTTCCAGATTAAGCATAACAAAGGAGGGGCTTGGTGGTTATGTGCGATTTGGGTGACCTTTAAAATCTATCAAAATGAAGTGCCAATGCACATAACTAATGAGTGTGCAAACAAAAGGCTACATTTTGGTTCCATTTCCGAGGCCTATTTTTAATTTTTATACCAGGAAAGATACACATGCATATGGCATATTGACTGTATTTATAGAGTATTAAAATATGGGTATAAGACCTATAGGACTGGACCTAACATTAATGCGTGAAAGTGGGTGGCAGATATTGGGTCTGGTATGACTACTTGTATGAGATTTTCATCAGCTTCTTCCCAGTAGATTTATAAATAGTGGTTTAAATCTTATGCCTCAAATATAATTTTGTGCCTAAGGATGTTAGAACCTCAAACTCAAGAATACTATTAGACTCTAAGTTTTATTCAAATGAGACATGGACTAGGGTTGTGGATCGTTGGTGGGAAGGCATGTTGCACAACTATACTTTGGAGTACAATAAAATACACATATTCCCATCTGGAGTAAGCAGAGTTGACATTGCTTGTGTGAGCCTAGATGGATCCTAATTGTGCACGATACCCTTAGCTATCAAGATATTGAATGATATAATTGGGATTGGAAAGATTGCACTTATGGCTATATAAACACCCACCATGATTAAGCTAAATATGGAAATATAGATGCCTAATCTGATTTGTATTGTAGTAGTAAATAAATGTAGCAATTAAGTATACAAATTAACCCAAGTAAACTAAGCAATAAAATGATGAAATCCCTAAGTGCAGGAAAGAGGGTAAGATGATCCTTAGTTGGATCACTAATGAAATCTAGAATTTTATGCAAAGTGCTGACCAGATGAAAAGAGAGGGATAAGATTCACATAGAGCCTCAGAAAAGTGTGCAAGTTGACAAATTTCCTAGACTGGGGCACCTGGAACAGGATAGGGGCATCTTGCGAGTGCCCTAGACCTATTTTTAAGTTCCTATGTATGCCAAATGCTCAAAAAACCTCCTTTGAGTGATCACAAGGTATTCTTTGTTTTTCTCCTTTTTTTCTATGTAGGTCATACCAATGATCGTCGAAGTTTCTAGAAACTTGCAATGAAATAGTGAAGCTGTAAAACCCTCAAAGAGACATCAAATCCTAAAAAGAAAGATGCAGAATGAGGGGTCAAAATGTCCTCAACTCTCACAATGGTGAAATTATGACTAAGCACTACACTACATATCAGACCCAATGTAGTTTTATGTGTGTGTGTGTGTGTGTGTGTGTGTGTGTGTGTGTGTGTGTGTGTGTGTGTGTGTGTGTGTGTGTGTGTGTGTGCAATTGTTGTGCCTTAGGTGGCTCTTGTGCTTGTCACACTTGATAGCGAGCAAGTAAGATAGATGTAAAGAAATGTAATATATGTGTGCATGGAATAGAATGAACTTCCCTCCTATGAAGTGTATGCAGAATAACCAACCCTTGTGTCCCTTAGATGGTGCTAGATGGATGCAATGAAGCTCTTATATGCTTTGGATGTAACCTTAGGTGGTGATAGCTAATGCTTAGTGCTTAGTCCTTTATTATGATCACATAACTTTATATTTATATGATTCCCTTGCTTGAATTTCATAATTAACCCCGAAAAGGTGACTACCAAAAAGATAAGATGCTCAAATGGCTAGAAAGTACCCAAAATATGTGAACAAATTATACTAAGGTTAAGGGCACCTAGAGGGGACAGGGTGCCTTGGCGTTGTCATCCTGGCTGGGCGTTGGTGTCCAGGATGATAAATGTCAAGAGTATAAAAAGGAATACTGAGAAAGTAAGGGTGTAAGACCAAAAGTGGTAACAGAAAGAAAAGAAAGGTGGCCAAAGACATGGGTTGATTAGTACTTTTCTTACTTAGGAATCATATGAATAGTAGTATGTAATCAGGACTAGATAATTACCCAAAGTGCATGATTTTGTGTCTACATTTTCCCCCACTTTATGTTATTGAGTGAAATACTCGATAACATAAAGTAGATAAGAGATGTGTACCTGATAACCATGTAGATTGATGTAGAAAGAGTGTGCTGAGGGACAAGACAAAGCGTGGAGTGATAAAAATGTGAAGTGTGGATGCTAAGGAGGAGAAAGTGTAAAAAGGTGATGATGAAAATGACCCTAGGGTGAAAATGCATGTGTAGATGTTGTGATGTGCCTGTTGTTGATGTCGATGTTTTTTTTTGTTGATGTTGTGGATGTGTTGAACTATCACTTCCCATAAGGACAACCTGCAAAAGAGAAGAATGAACAAGTAGTCAAATACACATGTATATGATGAAAATAAAAATGTGTAAAAAGTATATAAAATATGAAATGAAAAAAGGAACATGTGCACCTGATCCATGATGAGAAAATGAGTGTAGAAAGGATCATGAAGATGTTGTAGATGAACAAGTTTTTCGGGTGATCTCATGCCAGTTGTGCAGCTACAAGTTTTTGGGGTGATCTCACACCAATGTCATGGAATAAGTGTAGGGAGAAAAGTTCTAGGTGTTATCCTCCAACCTTTAGCTGCTTCCTGCAAATGTAGAACACCACTGCAGATGGTGTGTAAAATTTGAACAATTTGATCCAACATGAAAAAGTGTGTAGTGCATGCATGCCGAAATGCTAAGGATTGTGTGCCCTGTAAAAGCCATGTTGTGTAGAGTTCTGTAGACTGTGCTGAACTTCCAAATGTTGTGTAATTACCCCTGGTCATAGGCATCCAAGAAGGGCCAGGGGTGCCCAAGTGCTACTATGTTTATCTAGGCACTAGTGTTTGTGTTATGCTAAGGACCCAAGTCTGATTCTGAGCCTTGTTTGATACTGATGAATGTGTTGTATCGGTATTGTGTTGTGCTGAAATGTGACTGTATGACATTGTATGGGGTGAATGATTCACCCAAATGATGCCCCCTCATTTGGGGTGCATGTGACGTCGTTGAAGGAGTATGATGCCCAAAGGAGGACTGACCACTATGCTGAAACTGTGCCCTGCAGGGGGAAGGGAATGTGCTTGGTAGAAACCAAGGCACACACAAACAAAGTGGCTAGGAGACAAGTGTTAGTACAAGAAAAGACAAACACACATGTAGAAATGTAAGCTGTAATCTAAGAAGACAATGTGTAAGTAAGACACAGAAGATAATGTAAACACACAAGAAGATAATGTAGACTGTGAAAAAGTGGGTTGCAAACATGGGACACCACTCATGATGTCACAAGACAATCAATGCCAAGTGAAGCAAAAGTAGACAATGTGCACACAAGACAAAGGGAAAGCCCTGCAAACAATGGCATACAGAGAGTAAGAAATGACAAATAGTAGCAAACAATGTATCAAACAACCATGGAAGCAAATAGACCTGCAAAACAAATGTTGCACATGAAGCACCCATTAGCATGTTAGAAAGATAAAAATTATATCAAAGCATGTATAGTCAGAAAATAAATGTGTTATGAAAAATGAAACAATAACACCTATAGTGTATGAAAGTGGATGCCCCTAGGAGCCACTGTGGGACTGGTAATAGGTACTACACCAAACATCCATGTTACGTGTATAGATTTGTAAAGTCTATGATCACAACTAGAAAGGAAAGTGAATGTGCATTTGTGTATGATAAAGATAATGACATACAAGATATCTATCTAGCATGTGTAAAAATTGAACATGTAAAAGTATAAGTAAGCAAGATTAAATGTAACCAAGATATGCAACATGTTGTGGATGAGACATAATGGAATGTAGTAGTGAATGATAGGAGCCACATGCCCCCTGAGTGGATGTGTATGCATGAGATGAGGTTTATTTATATATGCACCCTCAACAGTCAAGAATGAACTGTAAACAAGAGTGTGTCATCGGGAAATGGTTTGAATTGTGTGTACTAAAAAGATGTGATCATCAAAGTGTAAAGTATAGAGTGTAGGTGAGTGATTGATTGATTGAGTGAGTGTGGTGAGGTTCATTTTAGATTGAAACCCTTAGTAGTTGAGTATGGACCATGATACTACAGTGTGTCATAGGGTAGTGATCACAACGTGTGGAAATAGATGTGAAGAAAGATGTGTATGTGTAGATTAGATGAGTATGAATGCAGATGACTGTATAAGTAATGTACCTAGTGTGTGAAAAAGATGTGATATGTGTGAGATATGTTTAATGTGTATATGCATTTGTAAAGTGTATGTGTATAGTGTGTGAGGTATTTTCATGTGTGTAAGATTATTCAATGGTATGTGTGAACCATTGTTGACTAGAGATGTGTTATGGGAAATACGATGAAATGTATGCATGTTATGATGAATGTAAAAGAAAGATGTGATGTGTGTATGCATGGAAGAGTGTAATGTGTGAAGAGTATGTATGTTGAATTTCCCTGAAAGAGTGACGGTGATGAGTGTGTATTGTTGTTATGTTGAATAGATAGTGATGAAGTAGTGAATTGGAGGTGTCAAGTATGTAATAGTGTGTGTATCGTTGATTGAATGATGTGAGAAAGTTGTCATGAGTGTATTGCATTGTATGATGAATATGTGTGATATGATGATGTGTACTATGTATGTGTGTATGTGTGAGGTTCATGTGTATAGGATGCCCTTAATAGTGAAGTGTGAACCAAAGCACAAGAGTGTGTCATTGGGTAATGATGATACCTCAAGCAGTATATCAAGATGTACATGGTGTGTGTGATCAGGGAATAGATGTACAAATGATGAAGAGGTATAAGACATGTGTCAATGTTGGAGGGGGAGAAATAGTGTGATGCCCCCCAAGTGTGTGATGATAAGAAGGATCAAGTGCATTATCTAAAAGATCATCATTGTCCTACATCGAAGCCAATGGAGCATGCATTGGATACTTGATAAGATATAGTGTGAGGTGGATCATATAAAGAGCCATTACGACATAAGGTGTACACAGTCATTGCATATTATTCATCAGTGAAAGTTGCTAGTGGACACCCGTGTGTATATTAACGAGTGAAATTTTGAGAATGGCTAGGAGATGAATCATTACCAATAGAAACACTACCAAATGGAATAACAAAAGTGATAGAAGTGTGACTAGAGTCTAAAGTTCCCCCAATATAGTTAAGACAATATTTCCCAAGTGTTAGTGGAGAAGCACACGGGGTAATGTAAACAAAGACTGTTAAATGAAAAACATGAAGACCATAGGTGGCCATAATGTGAAAATATCCATGATAGAGATTGGTGAGTGAGGTGATGGGAGGATATCATTAAGTGTTAAGCCAAGCCTATTTAAGCCTCATATGTGCAAATAATATCAGATCAAGTACAATCCAATGGAATATGGTGCCAATAAGATTTATTGCATGAAAAGCGTGCATGTGAAAGGAAGTGGTACTGATGTAGACTATTCAAGAGAGGTGAAAGAAAACATCCAAAGTGTGGATAGACCCCTGATAAAGTACCATAAATTAATAGAAGGAAGGGTCTTGAATTTTTATTCACCAGGACCATCAACCACAAAAGTGTCATTGAAATATGAGTCATGTATATCTATAGGAGTGAAATTAAGATTACACAATTTTTCATCAGTAAGTTCAATAGTATCGACTTCATCATCAAAATCCTCAGAATCATCTGTGTTGGCATTGTCATGTTGTATAGTTATGTCAAGGATATTGGTAGGAGGAGGACTAGATGTAGGAGTGAGAGGAGCCTCAACTAACGGAGCAGTAGTAGTGCTGAGAGAAGAGACACAATGGGTGAAATGATGGTTGTAGTATGAGTAGAAATAACCAGAGTGCTAGGAGTGGTGGAAGAAGATTGTGAAGCGCTTGATTGACCAATGTCATATGTATCTATACTATTATATGGAATAGGATGTGATGGAGGAATAGGCATAGTAGTAATAGGGTCTATGTGATAGAATTTGAATGGTTCAGGGTCTTCCATAATGGTATGTTCATATCCATCATGTAGGAATTTAATGCATTGATGAATAGTGGATGGAACTACTCACATTGCATGAATCCAAGATCTTCCTTTTGATGTAAAATATTGAATTGAAATGAAGTATTGATAACAAATAATTATGTAGGGAAAGAGAGTCTTAGACCTAACTTGGATGTGTAATGTGATGGTTCCTAGGCATGTGCAGTAGTTGAATCATATCCCCGAATAAGAGTGGAATTCTTAGAAATTAGATTATCATTAATGCCCAATTGTTTGAGAAGGGAATGAGTACATAGGTTGATGGCCGATCCATTATCAATAAGTACATGTTTAATGCAAGTGGTGCCAATAATAGCGGTGATAAGTAAAGGTGCACATGGATTGTCATTAGCAAATGATGATATGTCCTCATTAGTGAATGATATAGCACTTGGAAATTTTTGAGAGAATGAATGAGGTGTGTGAAGGATACCAAAGAATTATCACTTTCTATATGAATAGAACATTTTGAGGCCTCTAATGTTTGATGTCAAAAATCAGGTGCATTACGTAATAATTCATAGAGGAATATTTTGGCTGGTGTATTCTTAAGTTGTTCAATGTTATCATAACCGTTAGAAGTAGTAGGAGGAGCCAAAGAAGTGATAGGAAATGGAATAGAAATTGGAGCGTGGGAGGATGAGTGTGATGAGTAGTTACTACATTAATAGAAGGATCAACCTAGGTGTAATAAAAGCATGAGGAGGATGCTGAGTACAAACTTGCATGAAATCAAAAGCAGTAGTAACCATGCCTAAAACCCTAGTGGGTGTGAAAGAATACGATAAGATTTTGATTGAGTCATGACTTGATAAGGTGAAGACATACTTAGAAGAAAAGGGTTTGATCAGTCGGGTTCACCAAAATGATTAAGCTAAATATGAATTATATGCCTAATCTGATTGTTATTGTAGTAGTAAGTAAATAAGAAATTAAGTACATAAATTCACCCAAGTAATCTAAACAAGCAACTATGAAACCCTAAGTGCAAAGAAGAGGTAAGATGACTTAGTTGTTTCACAATTAATCCTATATTGTGTCAAAGTACTGACAAGATGTACAGAGAGGGAGAAGCATCACACAAAACCTCAGAAAAGTGTGTGAGCTGACAATCTTCCTAGACTAGGATGCCTGGAGAGGGATAAGGGTGCCTGTGGGCACCCTAGACCTATTTCTGGGTGCCTATGTATGTAAAAATGCTCAAAAACCTCCTTTGAGTGGTCATAAGGTATTCCTTATTGTTCACTTTGGTCACTATTGGTTGCACAATGATCACCGAAGTCATTGGAAACTGTAATGAAATAATGACCTACAAAACCCTCAAAGAGACATCAAATCCCAAAAAAGAAAGATGCATAATGAGGGGTCAACTATCCTCAGCTGTCATAATGGTGATCTTATGACTAAGTGATGCACTACATCTCAAACCAATGTAATTCTATGTGTGTATGTGTGCGGGATTATTCCCTAGGTGGCTCTTGTGCGTGTCACACTTGATAGCGAACAAGTAAGCTAGATGTAAAGAAATGTAATAGATGTGTGCATGGAATAGAATGAAATTCCCTCCTATGAAGTGTGTATGTAGAATAACCAACCCTTGTGTCTCTTGGATGGTGCTATTCCCCTATTATATTGCTAGTTATTTCATTATAACATGAACTTATGACATGAATATTAATTAATAAAGTTATTACTAGTTAACCTTATTTTCTGGTATTGTGAGTACACATTTATTCTCTTGATTACAATAAGGTTTTTAAATGATGCTTTTTATGATTTCAACCTTGCTTGCAAGAAAATTTTTATATGCAACAACTCACATGTAGCCAAAAGGAATCCTCTACAACTAAGGGATTGTCTGTAACAACTTGCATGCAGCCAAAGGACTTGTCTACAACAAAGCATCCGTAGCCAAAGTAAGTTACACACATCAAAGAAATTGCGATCCTAAGACGCTTGTGGAACGTGAAAATCACACTTGATTTTGGACATGTTGGTGGAGGAAGTAATTACAATTAAAACATGAGAACTAGGAGATGACTCAACTCTAACATCTGATTATGTGTTGTAACTTATCAAGGAACTAACTGATTAAATTCATGATTGAGGAACTAATTGGTTACTTAAGTTATGTGATTGACATGTAAACACATGTTAATTAATTTTGTTGCATGTATCTAGGCCCCGGATTATTTGGTTGAGATCTTTTACTTAATCTGATTATAACTCCTAGTTGAACTATTTTTCTTCATGCTTTTGTTGTAATGAGATGTATAAAAATAAAAGGATTAATGTTGAAGATATAATCAGTAAATGTATGTAGATTTGGAATTGATGTATTCCCAATTGTAAACTTCATGCCACCATATCTTATTCCTTAACATGTACTGGCTTGACCATAACAACTTGGATGAAAACTCCAAACTCTTTACTTTCATATTGTTGATGGCATCTAGAGGCTATGACAACACTACACAAACCTTTTCATCTCTTGAAACTTCAAGTTATATCATAAAAATAGTATTATTTACCAGCCTTGGAAAACAAAGTTCACCTCTTCCTCTTAGAATTTGACCTAAAATATTATCAACCTATCAATAGAAAGTAACTCTTTCTTCTATCCTTGTGGTCACCTTTGAAACCTGACTGATCCCCCTGGGATAAAACAATTCATGATGCATAGAAATATTATCATCTTCCAAAATATTTTTATCACCTTGATTTTTCAAGCTTGTAGGTTACTAATCATCATAGACCCTATAACTAGGATCATATTCAACCTTCAAGAGAACTCAATATTTATAGTACATCAACCACCCTGTAGAATTTCCTTCCACTCATATGAAGACCATGATAACATTTTCACATAATGGGTTAAATTTCCATTTAGAAATATGTTATATGCTCATTGATATTGAATTAACATAGATTATAGACCATTTACAAAAACATGATACTAAACTATTACCACTCACAAACTACTTCATGGATGACACTGTTCTCAAACACTTGATTCCTTTCAAGTCTTGATCGAATGATCATACCAGATATACCTTAATATAACAGAGTATTTAAATTTTTGAATAATTTATGTTCAAAGATACAACAAACTTGAATATCTTACACACTTCTTATGATGATAACAATGATAGACACATAGCAGTGTAAGACACAGACCAAAACTATGCTCAAGTTTCAAATCACAAAACCATTCACATATCCTTTGACTCAGAAAACTTTCACCAAGAGAACCAACACCTTTTTGAGACAAATGTGATAGAACAAACTTGATGAAGGACACACATAGTCTACATAATTCTAAAACACTAATATGAGTCTTTTTGACTGGGAAAAAACTCTTTAAAAGTAACACATGATGAAAAAGGAGGATACAGACTACTCATACCTTGACAGAACAACATACCTTTAGAACTTGAACTTAAATTTGATTTTTATCCTTAGAGCACATACCTTGAGATCACCATTTGGATATTTTGGGAATATCTTGAAAACATATTCACAACTTGAACAAGTCTTGATATAACATATGTATCTCTTCATGGATCCTTCAACACTTGGATATTCACCTTAAGAAGCATTGAAACCCCTTATGTACTATCACAAAATTCTTGGCCATTTAGATAGAAATAATCCTTCTAGAACACATCAACCATCTCTTCTTGGAATAGACTCTTAATTATTAAAAATCTACTATCAAAGTTGTATTCTCAAAGCACCTCACACTCAGATATCCATTTACATACTTCTAAAAACTTGTGTAACACCTTAAACACTGATTTATATTACTTGGCATAGTAGATGAATCAACAACAAAATAAATTCTAAAATACAATTCTTTGACTGATAAAAAACATGATCATACCTTGTCACACTTGACCTTGACAAGCCTCTAAGATCTTCGTACCTTATTATAGAGATAATTAGTCATCTTAGACCTTCTAAGCCTCTTACGAACTTTAATACACAATATCAACTTGTAATATTTGAAATCTTCATGCTTGTAAAAGTTTCTTCAACTCTCAAGTACTCCTCGATGCTTAAAAAATTCATGCTACCTCTACAAAGCTGTCTTATCCCCTTCTTCCACTTATCTACTGACTTGTGTACACATTTCTTGAACAAGAAAGAATATTTAAAGAATATACACAAAAAAATTTCTAGATGGAATGATGGATCATTAACTATCTCCTCTCTTGAGAATGAAAACCCCTTCTTGGCTTCAAAACCTACAAATTTCCTTATACTTAAAGTGTCAACACTTTCTGACATATCATCTTCACTTAACCTTGTCTCAAATAAACTGATTTTCTTCTCATGAATATACATATCTGATTCAAGATAATCCTAGATCATTTCATAACTTATTTCCACGGTTAGGGTTACATGACTCACATCAGCTCCTTTGGATTCAATCACACCCTCAAACACTACTCCTAGGTCATCATATTATTTAGGGCCACAATCATTAGGAACACTTTTGAGATCAGGGTACTAGGTCATTTTTGATTTCTTCATCTTCACCTTGACATCCTCCTTTAAGATACATCTAGATACACTCATAAGGGACCTGTTGATTGAAAATCGTAGCACCCCTGAATGTCTACAACATGATGGGTTGAGACTCTCAGTACGATTGCATAACATGGAGCTTTTCCCAAGTGTGGGACCTTGTGAAATCGAAAAAAGCTCTCTGGATGAAGGCTGAGTTCCTATTCCTCTATTCAGATGCACACGTAGAAAATGCAGAGGGTTTACTAAAAACCTAATCTAACTTGCCAAGGAGACAAGGTAAGAAAATTCATAAAAATAAAACCTAAACTAACAGAGGTGATGCACCGAGGAATGAAGAACATATGTCTTGCCAGTAAACACAGATCATTAAAATACAATGCAAGATCATGCACAGATAGCCAGGTTCACAGTGAAAGATCAAGGGGGATGCAAATGAATATAGAGAGGGTTGAGAATCATCCACAAACATGCATTAATTTTCTCCAAAGATTGATACAACACACTGCAAAATGCCAAATAAACAAGGTTGCATTACAATTTCGAATGGGAGGTTTTAACTCCACAAGTTCACCTGCCAAAGAGAAGAAGGGAGGGGCAAAACATAAATGTCCAATGTTTAGAAAGAAGCCCCCTCCTTACAATTTATAGAACGAATGAGAGAGAAAAGAGAGAGAAATTCGAAATCTGCCCCAACCACTTCCAGAATGCACTTAACTCATCTCATAATGATGGTAGGTGAGAGCCCCAGCGAACCCAAAAGTGGGCGAACTGTATTTTTCATTTTTAAGAATTTTTTCTCACCCAATTAAAGATATCCAGTTGTAGTTAGATAGATGACCTCGTAAGATTTCTGGAAAGTCCAACCTTGAAGAAGTTACTAGATGTTGGATTTATATATCCAATTTTAGACAGTCAATGGGTGTCACTGTTAGGAATGAATGGTGTTCACATTATTAATATGTGCAATTATATTATCAATGATAATATAATTATATGTGTGTGATGTAATTGTATAATTACTCATAGAGTAATTTTTTTGTAAGTTTTTTTTTTTGTTTCGGGTTCGGAGATGTAACTTGCATACACATCGGGTTCAGAGGGTTGCTCAACATGTTTTCACCCCGTGCTTTCTCGCCGTGTTTTCCCGACTCCAAGACCCGATTTCCTTTGTTGTCGGGTTTGCGGAACCCTCGAGCATCAGGACATCCTTTGAGATCTGCATGCTTCATGTTTCGTGTTTCCGAAACCCGAAACCCGATTTGCCTTTGATGTTGGGTTTTCCAACCCTTCCGACATGTCCTTTCCTGATGTTTCTCCACCCCCAAAACCTACTTTCCCTTTGCGTCGGGTTTTGAAGACCCCCCGACATATCCTTTTTGTGGCTTTTCCGCCTTGTTCCTCCGAAACTGAGACCCGATTGCTTTGATGTTGGGTTTTAGAGGCCAGACGACATATTTCCTTATTGGCGGGTTTTGGAGACCCCCCAACATGTTGTTCCACCATGTTTCTCCGCTCTGTTTCTCCCACTTTGTAAACCCGATTTCCCTTCGTTAATCTATGTTTACCCGGGGGGTGTAAATATATACAACAGTTACAAGAAAAGAAGAAAAACCTCAAATTATAATATGATTAGGATTTTGTCAATCAACTGTGAAATAGGTTTGTCAAAATTTCTATTATTTAAGCCATCATAGATGTGCCAATATACAAGTTGGTTAAGGACCTATGCATTAAAAAATAGGCAAAAAGAGAAAATATCCATACAATTTGCAAGTTATCAGACACTTAACTTATATTATGATTGGAAATTTAGTTTTAGCAAAGTATATAGATCTAGGCAGTCCTTTGGTAAATGTTACAATTAATGGAAGAACAATAAAGAACACTCTGATTGATTTAGGGGTATCCATCAACATCATAAAAAATTAAATCATGGATGATATAAAATTATAAGGACTAATGTCAACAACTACAGTCTTATAACTTACAGATAGATCAACAATGAGACCTGAAGGAGTACTTGAAGACATAGTTGTTGTGGTAGACTCTTGGGAATACCCTGTTGACTTTATTATTCTTCAACCAAAAGAAAGTTTAGGAGGATATCCTATCATCATAAGAAGGCCATGGTTTTCCACTACTGACACATTCATAGGTTTCAGGTCTGGCAATATGATTATTTCTAATAGAAGTGGTACTAAAAAGCCAATGCGTTATCCTCCTTCCTAACCATTAAGCGATAAGGATCAAAACATTTTGGTAGAAGAACTGAAATTGGATCATAAATCTATAGAATAACTTATAATTTTAGAGAATTCTTGCACCATTGAATGCCGAGAAGAAAATATTATTCTTTCCAATGTCTTATATAATAATTATGGAAGGAATGATGAAGTAGATTAAAAATTAGGGTGTTTTAATTGTCCCTTGAACCAAGTTATACCACAGAAAAGCACCAAGGACATTCTAGGTAATAGTTTTTATTCTCCATCAACTTCTTCCACATGACTCTATACTAAATTCTGTAAGCAACAATGTATGTTCAATTTCTGATCTCCAAGAAACTGAAGATAACCTCAAGAAGGCTACTCAATGTGAACAAAATTCTAAGCATACAACATGAGAAATTTTTGATTGCTCTTCTGTAAAAAAAAAAAGCAACGTTTTCATGAGATTATGGTGACATGCGTGGGATTCATCCTAAGTTATGCACTCATAAACTTTATATTAAAGAAAATTGTAAACCAATCAAGCACCCAAAAAGAAGATTGAACCCAACTGTGAGAGATATTTTGAAAGGAGAATTGAAGAAGTTACTAGATGCTGGATTTATATATCCAATTTTAGACAGTCAATGGGTGTCACCCCTTACCATTGTGCCAAAGAATGCAAAATGGAGGATCTACATAGATTATAGAGAGTCGAATGTAGTAACAAAGAAGGATTATTTTACACTTCCTTTCATTGATCAGGTACTTGAAAATTTGGCTGGAAAGAAGTATTTTTATTTTCTTGATGGATATAGTGGCTATAAACAAATTCAGATTGCACCATAGGATCAAGAAAAAACTACCTTCACATGCCCATGGGGAACATTTGCATATTCTATTCTTCCATTTGGCTTGTGTAATGCACCTGCTACATTTCAGAGGGTAGTTTTTGAGCATATTTTTCATTTCTAAAAATGACTACATGGAGGTATACATGGATTATTTCATAGTCCATGGCAACATTTTTTAAGAAGCCATTTAGAATATAGAGAAAGTCTTAAAAATATGCAACAAGCACAATTTGTCCTTAAGAAATGAAAAATGCTACATGATGATGTCTGAAGGTATAGTTTTGGGACACTATCTCTCTTCTGATGGAATCCATGTTGATCCAACAAAGATATCAGTTATCATAAAGTGGCCAACACCAAAGAAACAAAAGGATGTTATGAGCTTCTTATGCCATGTTGGCTATTACAGGAGATTCATCCAAGACTTCAACAAGATTATAACACCATTGTTTGTACTACTAGGAAACAATGCTGCCTTTGAGTGTGATCCAAAAATTCAAGTTTAATAAACTTCACAGTAACTTGAAATGGATTTAACCAAATAATTGCTCTCAAATTATATCCAAAATGCAACAATTTTAATTAAAAAATCACATAGATTAATACTCAATGGCATAAAATTTGTAGCAATAACAAAATAAAACACGGTGACACAGAAGTTTGTTTACGGGGTTCACCAATTGGCTATGTCCTCAGGTCCACTCTATGAGTGTTCCAATCAATTAATTAAAACTCTTCAGAATAACAATACAACTCCTCAGAGTAAGCTTACAATAAACCTGTGTCTGGTGATTATTAGTAGAAGAAATTCCCTGTAAGAAAATAAAATCCTCCTCTGTCAAATTCCACCTTCCGTATTCCATCTCTGCAATCAAATAATAATACACCTGTGTGTATTCTTCCTTCCTTCAAACCTTACAAATACCCGTATATATATACACACTTAAGTGTATATTTAGTAAATTTAATCCCATTTAAATCTCCCAATAATCCTCCCAAAGCCCATGATTTTCTCTTATCCATATGAGTGGATTTTAGCATAAAAAATGGAGGAATAATCCCACATATAATGGGATATTACCAATTTTAGACTTTATCAAAGCCTTCAAATCCTCCATTTAATGTGTGTACTAAGTCCACATGATGCTAACCACCCCCCTCCTTCTCTCATGGATATTTTCTTGGTTGTAAATTGGCTTGCCTTGGAAAAATGCACCAAAACTTGGGAGAGGAGATTTGGTCAAAAATTGATAAATTTAAGGTGCTTTATTAGGATTAATTAAACAGATATCTTAGGATTAATTTATGAATTAATAAAATATGTTAACTAAGGGTATCTTGTAGTTGGAATATTGGCCAGATGTTCCACCTACATAATATCACTAGTTAGCATAAATAATTCAAAAATTTGAAGATTAAAAATAATTACGGCGGTCAAGAATCAACTTCCGAAATGCATAACTTTTGCTCACATACTCAGTTTCTTCCCATTAAAAAGGTGTCAGAAAGCTCTTACCGAGCTCTTGACTTTTCCAATGGTTTTTGTAGACTTCTGAAATTGATCAAAACATTTTTGTAGGGAAATCCTCTGGATCATTCCTCCCCACTTAGAGCTTTTGGACCTCCAAAAGTTGACTTAATTATCAACAAGGTGAGGGTATTTTTCCCTCACTTGTCTGATTTCCATCCATTTTTCCTTGTTTGGATGCATTCCTTTTAATCCCACATGAAGGTACTCAACATCACCCCTTCGTGAGGTCCTGGTTTTCCTGTCAATAATAGCATCTTCCTGTAACTCATGAAGAAATTCAGGAGCAAAATCATCAACATTAGGAACTTGAATACTTTCATCCTGATCTATGATCATAGGAGGTTCATATAGTTTCAAGTTTTCCACATTAACCACTGAATAAATTTTCATGTAAGAAGGAAAATCTAATCGGAAAGCATTTGTACCAATCTTTTCCAAAATCCTAAAAGGACCATACCTGATTGGTTTTAACTTTCTACCTTCACCTTTCAATCTTTCCTTGCTGATATGAAGCCAAACTTGATCATCGAATTTGAATTGATGATCAACTCGATGTTTTTCATGCCTAGCCTTATACTTTGCTTGAATTTTCTCTAACTATTCTTGGACAACTTTCTGAATCATCTGAATCCTCTGAATGAACTTTTGAGCTTTCTGAGCATCACTGTTTCCATCAACCATTGATTCTGATTCTTTTCCAAAAAAGAAGTCTAAAGGAGACTTAGGAAAATAACCAAAACAAGTTTCAAAAGGAGATTTTAAAGTAGAAGAATGTAAAGCATGATTATAAGAATGTTGTACATAATACAAATGTTCATCCCAAATTTTAGGATGTTTTCCACAGTACCCTCTAAGAAAATGTACCACTGTTCGATTGACCACTTTTGTTTGACCGTCAGTTTGTGGATGAAAGGAAGTACTTTTCTTAAGCTTAGTATCCATCAAGCCCCACAAAGGTGACCAAAATTCTCTGACAAAATGAGAATCATGATCAGAAATGATAGAAGTGGGAAGCCCAAAATGGATCCAAACATTTTTGAAGAACAAATGTGCAGTATCCTCGCCTGAAACCTGTTTAGTACAAGGAACCAAAATACACATTTTTCTGAACCTATCAACAACCACATATAGATAATCATGTTTTCTTCGTGATATAGGTAAACCACCTACAAAATCCATAGAAATACTTTCCCAAGGATGGTTAGGAACAGGAAGAGGTGTATACAATCCTAACTTCCGATTACTAGGTTTACTTGTAGAACAAAGAATACAACCTTTGATATATCTAGATACATTTTCAGTCATGTGTGGCCAGTAACAATATCTTTGCAATTGGGAAACTATTTTTCCAATGCCAAAATGACCTGAAACAAGAGAAGTGTGAGCTTCTCTAATCATGTGAACTCTTTCATCTTGTGGGATACAAATTTTACCCAAATGATAAAGTATTCCATTATGCACATGATAGTCAAATGACTCTACTGATTTTCCATTTAATGAATCTTCATAGACGTCCTTAAAATCATCATCCCTAGCATACTGTTCCTTATAAATTTCATTCACAAAAGGACTATGTTGTAAAATAGTAGATGCTATAATAGGAGGTCTAGAGAGCATATCAACAACTTTATTATTTACCCCTTTTTTATACCTGACGACCAGATGGAATTGTTGCAGAAATCCCATCCATCTGAAGTGTCGTGATTGTTGTAGCTTGGACTGTGACTGAAGATACTGTAAAGTTTGATGATCCATATGGATGATTGTTTCTTTACCCATCAGATAGTGCTTCCATTTTTTCACACTTTGTACCAATGCATACAATTCCTTATCATAAGTAGGATAATTCTTAACTGCACTTGTAAATTTTTCCGGTGGAAAAATATTGGTTTTCTATTCTGCATCAACACTACTCCCATTGCATAACCGCTAGCATCCATCTCAATTTCGAATGACTGTTGTAAATCTAGTAATGCAAGAACTGGTGCGGTGCTTATTTTTCCTTTCAGAGTTTCGAAAGCTTCTTCATGCTTCCTTCCCCATTGAAAGACTTGTTTAACACTGGTTAATGCATGTAAAGGGGATGCAATATAAGAGAAGTTAGAAATAAATTTTCTCCAGAATTGGACTGCTCCAAGAAAACTCCTAACCTCTGTTGCATTATTAGGCCTTGGCCAATTAACTATGGCTGAAACTTTTGCAGGGTCTATTTTCAATGAACCATTCCCTACAACATAGCCTAAGTAAACCAAAGATTGTTTTGCAAATTCACATTTTGACAATTTCAAAAATAGCTTCTATTTCCGCAAAGTATCTAGCACTTTCTTGATGTGTTTAAGATGATCTTCCCATGAATTGCTAAAGATTATTATATCATCCAAATAAACAATTACGAAGTTATCTAAAAAGGATCTTAACACATCATTCATAACTCTCATAAAAGTGGCAGGTGCGTTACAAAGACCAAAAGGCATAACAAGCCATTCAAATAGGCCTTGCTTAGTTTTAAAAGCAGTTTTCCAACTATCACCTTCATTTATTCTAACTTGGTGATAACCACTTCTCAAATCTAACTTAGTAAAATACTTTGCATTTTTCAACTGATCTAGTAAATCATCAATACGAGGCAAAGGGTAGCAGTTTTTAACCGTTATTTTATTCAAAGCTCAGAAATCCACACACATCCACCACGTACCATCCTTCTTTGGTACTAGGACAATAGGCGAACCACATGGAGAGGTACTTGGATGAATGATTCCTTTCTCAAGAAACTCCATCACCTGCTTCTTTATTTCTTCATTCTCTATCACTGATAACCTATACATGCCAATGTTAGGTAGGGAGGCATCCTGCTGCAACTGAATCTCATGTTGAATCTCCCTTTTAGGAGGTAAACCTTGTGGGTCCTAAAAAACATCATTGAAGTTAGAAATAATATTTTCTATCTCAAATTTATGTTTAGGATCACAACCTTCTAATGCCTTGGATTTTCCCTCATCCGTGGCTTTTATAACCATGAGAACAAAACTCTTACTTGAGTTTACTAACCATTTCATTTGTCCTGCAGAAACTAAAGTCAAGTTGTTTTTAACATGATGGGCTCTTATGATGTATTCAATCCCATCTTTCTTTAGCAGGTATTTGTTCTCTTCTCTATAAAATATTGCTTTTCTATCAAATAAGTAAGGACTACCCAAAACAATTCCACAAATATCCAAGGGAACCACATCTAGCTCTACTTCATCAATAAATTTAGAAGTAATAGAAAATCTCAAAGTGCATGTTTTCGTGACTTGCAATTTTGCATCATCACACACCCATCCCAAAGGATATGGTTTCAGATGTAAGTTAGTTTTGAGTCCCAAATTTTTAACAACTTCTTCAGAAATCAAATTAGCTTGTGAACCACTATCAAAAAGAGTGTCTATTTTGGTATGCTTAGCTATTACTCTTATGTGGAACAACTCATTTCTTTTCCTTTCAGCATATTTAGATTTAGTTTTTGAAGAAGAAACAATAATAGAAGGTTTAGTGTTAGAAGAGGAAGAAACATAACCTTGAAGATCTATGGTAGTCACTTTTGTTTCATCACCCGAATCGGATCTCAAGTCATGTTGTACCACAACATTAGCTTTCTTCTCTTTCTTATTCCAGAACCTCTTTGGTTTAAGTTCTGGATGAAGCTTCCAACATTTAGCTTCATCATGGTTTTTCTTGCAATGGTTACAGAAGGGTTTGCCTTCTTCTTGTTTCACAGTAGAAGTGAATTTTGTCTTACCCTTTCCTTTACCTTTGTCTTTGTTTTCAAAAGGCTTATGAGAATTCTTCCCATATCCTTCTTTTCTCATCTTACCCCTGGCTTCCATGTGGGTAGCTTGAACACAAACTTCATCAAGGTTAGAAGGATTAAACATTAAAACAATATGTTTTAAATAACTGTGCAAACCTCCAATATATTTAATCAGAGTCTCAGGAATGTAAAGAGGAATTCCTAACATCAATGCCTTCTTTCTAAACTCCTGAGTATAGTCTTGCACACTTTGTCCTTTATTTTTCCTTAAATTTTTCCAATCCATAGTTTCCTGTTGCATGTATCCTAATGGATAAAATTTCTTCCTGAGCTTAGACATAAAAATTCTCCAAGAAGATATCAACTTACCATGTTGTTTGAGATCTTCCTGAATCTTACTCTCCCACCATATAAGTGTTGTACCATCCATACAGAGAGTAGCTAACTGGATTATTACTTCCTCATTTTCAACCTTTTGAATCTTGCAATATATATCAATCTACTAGACCCAGTTGTCTAGTTTTTTTGTATTTAGCTCACCATTATAAATGGGCAAATCAAATTTAACATCTAATTTCAAGTGTGGAATGGTGTTACCAGTTGTAGAAGAAGAGGATTTCTTAGAATGAGAAGAAGGAATTTTCTCTTCCTTCACCTTCTGACATTCCTCATACATTTCCTCAACCATGGTTTTCATCTACAAAAAGCACGTTGAAACTCTGCCTCAGACATTTCCTTTCCCATACTTGACTATTGGCTTGCACGTCTTGTACCAATTTCTGGATCAATCTCTACAATATCTCCTTCACCACGCCTTGATCTAGATCTAGTTAACATACAATACTGTGCTTGTGCCAAATAATGTTATAGCCTTGATCACTAGCTCTGATAACAAACTGATCCAAAAATTCAAGTTTAATAAACTTCACAGTAACTTGAAATGGATTTAACCCTATAATTGCTCTCAAATTATATCCAAAATGCAGCAATTTTAATTAAAAAATCACACAGATTAAAACTCAACGATATAAAATTTGCAGTAATAAGAAAATAAAACACGGAGACACAAAAGTTTGTTTACGGGGTTCACCAATTGGCTACGTCCTCGGGTCCACTCTACGAGTGTTCCGATCAATTAATTAAAACTCTTCAGAATAACAATACAACTCCTCAGAGTAAGCTTACAATAAACCTATGTCTGGTGATTATCAGTAGAAGAAATTCCCTGTAAGAAAATAAAATCCTCCTCTGTCAAATTCCGCCTTCCGTATTCTGTCTCTGCAATCAAATAATAATACACCTGTGTGTATTATTTTTCCTTTCAAACCTTACAAATACCCATATATATATACACACTTAAGTGTATATTTAGTAAATTTAATCCCATTTAAATCTCCCAATAATCCTCCCAAAGCCCATGATTTTCTCTTATCCATATGAGTGGATTTTAGCATAAAAAATGGAGGAATAATCCCACATATAATGGGATATTACCAATTTCAGACTTTATCAAAGCCTTCAAATCCTCCATTTAATGTGTGTACTAAGTCCACATGATGCTAACCACCCCCCTCCTTCTCTCATGGAGATTTTCTTGGTTGTAAATTGGCTTTCCTTGGAAAAATGTGCCAAAACTTGGGAGAGGAGATTTGGTCAAAAATTGATAAATTTAAGGTGCTTTATTAGGATTAATTAAATGGATATCTTAGGATTAATTTATGAATTAATAAAATATGTTAACTAAGGGTATCTTGTAGTTGGAATATTGGCCAGATGTTCCACCTACATAATATCACTAGTTAGCATAAATAATTCAAAAATTTGAAGATTAAAAATAATTATGACGGTCAAGAATCAACTTCTGAAATGCATAACGTTTGCTGAGACAGCGAAAGAATATGTCATGAGAAGGTTTATAGATGATGAGGAATATATGATGTCCTCAAAGCTTACCACAGTGAACAGTGTGGAGGATACTTTGCTGCCAAAAAAAACACAAAAAAACTATTGAGAACAGGTTATTATTAGCAAACATTGCATAAGGACATAACATTATACACCAGGAGATGTGATAAATGCCAAAGAATGGGTAAGCCTACCAAATCAAATGAAATTCCATTTCAGCCTCAGTTGGTCTTGCAAGCATTTGACAAATGGGGTTTAGAATTTATTGGTCCTATAGATATGAATATTAACAGAAGGATACATAAAGGTATGCATAGATTATATAAATAAGTAGATAGAGGAAAAGACATTTCCAAGTCAGAAGAGTGAGAAAGTATCCAAGTTTCTCTTTGATCACATATTCACAATGTATGGAGTGCGAAGAGAAATTATTACTGATCAAGGTCCACACTTTACTACTGATGTAATTTATGATCTAGTTAAAGAGTATGAAATTAGGCAGAGGAAGTCTACACCCCATCCCCAATCCAATGGCCAAGTATAGGTGAGAACCAGGGAGATAAAAGCTATCTTGACAAAAACCATTACACTCCACAAGGAAGATTAGTCAGAAAGCCTTCTAGAGACAGTATGGGAATTTAACACAACATGGAAGACAACAACTGGCTTCACACCATTTGATATTTTATATGGTAAGACTATTTTTATCCCTATATAATTTGAACACACGACACTAAGAACTACACTTGTACTAGGCATAGATTTGTTTGAAGCTCAAAGGTAGAGGACTCTATAACTCAATCAGTTGGATGAAATGAGGAGACATGATGCGCATAATACAGAGGTAGTGTAGAAGAAAAGGATCAAATGGAATGGAAGGTACATCAAGACAAGGAAATTTATAGAAGGTGACTAAGCACTCTTATTTGACTCAAATTACAAGGACCACATAGGAAAAATTAGGAAAAGGTGGCTAGGTCCATACGAGATTGAGTAAATATTTCCCAATGGAGCTATAAAAATCACAACCATAGATCCTGTAAGGGTCAAGCTACTGGTCAATAGTCACAGGTTGAGGCTGTTCAGGAAGCCAACTAATAGGAGCACCTTTATGCAACAATTTAGCATAGTAAAAAATAAGATGGAGAGGATATTATCATAGTTAATATTAGAAGTTCAGCTTGTTGGTTCATCTTCTAAAATTTAAGAGGATTGAGATATTTCAATGGCCTTGGTATATTCAACTTGTTGGATATTCCAAGGATAAATAAAAGTGTTATGATCATCCCTCTTGGTGATAATCAATACTATGCTAACATTTTATTTTCTTAGAATTTTTGTTTTGTAGGATTTGGTGTATATTTTGCAAGATTGCATAGTCTCTGACACAAGGAGATAATGCAAAGACTGGATGTTCCACTTGCAGCAACATGCAAAAAATCTCTGTTTTTTTTTCATGTTTGGCAGAACTCATGATTACATGAGATAAATAAGGGATACATGTATGTTTGACTGATGATCAAGATAAATGGTACCCCAATAGGTCAACATTCCCTCTCTGAGAGTTATCTAATTTAAGAAAAGAGCCTCTAATAAAAATTCCACACATGTTTGTAGCATCATAACAGTGTCTGTGAAATCATAGAAAACCAAAATGCAACAAGGGGAAAATCCAATAAATCACGTGCAATCATCATTCTAAATATTCCTCGATATAAGTGCACTCCTACCACTTTATTAAAGTATGATTAGTATGATTATTATTAATTAGTATTTATGCCACGATGGCATGTCTTTGATTGAATTGATAAACTGCCACCATCTTATGTAGTGAGGTGTCATTACACGTCATCCCACTCTATAACACCACTTTAACTCACATGTTCTTGCAATTAAATCAATTAATTACATTTCCCTTTACTATGTTGCATGTGTGTCGATCTCAAAATTCAAAAACAATGTACTCAAACAATCCCCCACAATTAAATTTTTGCATAATTCCTCCAAAATTGTGTAATTGCACTACCAAATCCTGGAAAGATGCATAATTGAAAATGGGGAGACTTAATCCACCATGAGATGACAGAGCACTCCCAAATTGACAACAAACCACAAATTTTTCAATATTTCTAAAAGAGTGGATGGTTGGATTACATTAGAAAATTCTAGGGTTTTAATGAGTCTATGGCCAAAGAATTTTCTTCTACACTCAAATATGGTGTGGCTAATATAAGGGGCTTATCAGTGAAAGTTAATGATGACATATTGGCTACAATAACTAGACTTCTTACAGAGGGAAAATCCTTTCCTGATAATTCCAATCCAAAGGAAGCTATATGGGAATTCACTAATGAGGATAATGTCTTCATCAATGATTGCCAAGGTACATACAAAAACCTCTCTCAAACCTCTTTAGGATGAAATTGCAAACTATATTATCAAGTATTTTACCTGCGAATGTAGGTATTATAGACTAAACATAGTCCACTTCAAATTAATCAATCATCTGAAGAACAATAGGCATGTCAATGTACCTAATTTCTTAAATGAACTTTTGAAAAAGATGAGTAAGGAAGCACAAAGAGGAATGTCAACACTTTCACACCATTGTCTTGTTACTCTGGCTATAAAACACACGTTGCAGAGAGAAAATTATGAACTGAAATGGGAGGATTTTGTAAAGACCAAGAATATTGATGAATTATTAGGACATAGAAGGAAGAGAAGAAGAAGTAATGGAAGTTCTTCCACACATACAACTAAACCCTCAACATTAACTTCCCAGCCTAAGAAACTCTTGTTTCTGAAAAGTTTACCATCTTCTGAACCAAACCCTGCACCAATATCACCTGAGAGGATATTGAATCTCGAACATGTACAAAATGAATGGAGGATACTTATTGAAAAAGCTTGAAGGAACAACTACCCCATTATATTTCAGATGTTTATGCAACACCATTTAGGAAGAACCTAAGAAAGTTGAGGAGCCTAAGAAACATGAATGAGGACATTCAAGATGCTAAGTCTAGGGGTGTGTTGAATTGTTTAATTCCCTTTCTAAATAACTCATCTTCTTAATTTATTGAGCATTTTGTAGCCTTACACTTGTATTCCCTGGTTATACTACTAGATATTTCATTATAACCTGAACTTATGGCATGAATACTAATTAATATAGTTATTACTAGTTAACCTTATTTTGTGGTATTGTGAGTACACATTTATTCTCTTGATTATAATAAGGTATTTAAATGATGCTTTTTATGATTCCAACCTTTTTTTCAATAAACTCGTTATATGAATCAACTCACATGCATCCAAAAGTAATCCTCTACAACTAAGGGATCATCCGCAAAAAATCGCATGCAACCAAAGTACTTGTCGATAGCAAAGTGTCCGCAACCAAAGGAAGTCACACACATCAAATAAATCATGATCCTAAGAATCTTGTAGAATGTGAAAATCACACTTGAGTTTGTACGTGTTGATGGAGGAATAAATTACAATTAAAACATGAGAACTAGGAGATGACTCAACTCCAACATTTGATTATGCATTGCAACTTGTCAAGGAACTAACTGATTAAATTCATGATTGAGGAACTGATTGATCAAACTGAGCGGTTACTTAAGTTATGTGATTGACATGTAAACACCTACTGATTAATTTTGTTTCATGCATCTAATCTCTAGATTATTTGGTTGATATCTTTTACTTGCTCTAATTCAAACTCCTAGTCAAACTCTGTTTCTTTATGCTTCTGCTATAATGAGATGTATAAAGGGAAAAGTTTAATATTGAATAAAGGAGAGATAGAAACATAGAGAGTAGAAGACACACGATTACATGATTTGTTGTATTCCCAATTGTAAAATTCATTCCAATACAATAAAAATTTGAGTTATGTTCATTAGTTGTAGTCACAAGACTTAGGAGGGATTAACACCCAAGGTAGGGCCCACTTGCAATTTGATAACCCCCTCCATAGTTTTTTGATTTGATTTATTGCATGACTTTATTAGTAACAAATCATTTCTTTATCTGTATTCTAATTTTACATGCTTTACCTTAGCCATAATATTTACTTCCAGTCTGAATTTAGTTTTTTTCCAAGCATTGTTATTTCCCAAATTGTAGTGATAACAATTTACTTCTTTACCTCCTAAACATCTGTAACTGTGCATGCAACACTGACACTATAGAAATTATACGCCCCTTTCTTTTATAATTAAATGACTATGGATTAATGAACAACATATTAATTGTTGCAAGTTAATTTGCACCACCAGTGATAGATAATTCTTAGTTCTTGGTCCTTTATTATGATCACATAACTTTATATTTATATGATTCCCTTCTTTTAATTTCATATTTAACCCTGAAAAAACCAACTAGAAAACATATAAGATGCTCAAATGGCTAGAAAGGACCCAAAAAGTGGGAACAAAGTATATTGAGGTTAGGGGCACCCAGAGGGGATGAGGTCGTTTGGCATTGACATCCTAGCTAGGAACTGGTGTCCAAGATGATAAATTATGAGGTATAAAAAGGAATAATGAGAAAGTAAGGGTGCAATAAAAAACAAATCAAAGATAGGTGGAAAAACACATGGATTGATTAGTACTTTCCTTACTTATGAATAATATGAATAGTAGTAGGCAATAAGGACTAAAAATTTACCCAAAGTGCGTTATTTTTTTTGTCTACACACTACGCACAGGGGTAGGAGTAGGTGTGGATAAGGATGGAAGTGGCCCTTTTTGAAGAAAGGTAGAGAGAGGAAAGATGTCTCAAGTATAATGAAGTGTGATAGAGAGTAGTTGACACATCACTTCCGTCAAGAAAAATGATGACTAGAGAAGGTGTTAAGACCCTCATGGAAGGTAAGGAGCCATAGTATCATGTCCTCCCAACATTGGGAAAGTGGAGTAGAGATATCCCATTCACTTCTGATGAGATCATGTTAGAGGAAATAATGATAGTTTTGGGCGTGCACCTGATGCTGCCTGACTACCTAGTCCTTGCGCAATGTGTTTGAGATCAAGAGGTGGTTGTTGAAGGAAATTCTAGTGAAGGAAACCAATAAGGATATCCGCATTGTGAAGGAGATATAGGTGAATATAATTTAGTGTTACCTAAGGAAGTATAACAGACTAGATACATGCACATGTTTGTGTAGCAGGAACCAATGTTTGAGTGTACTTTTGGAGGAATTTTTACAGGTGAGTCATCAAGATAGAGTGTTGATCTAAAGACTATGGGAAGTAATCCTATAGGTGTTGTGACAACACACAAAAATTAGGTTTTTAGTTCAGTACCACAATTGGTATACAAGGGAGTTAATCTAGATGACTACAAGATGTGACAGGAGGTGTGGGAGGCTCAAGAGGTACATAACAGCTACCACTCAAAGGTGGAGGATACTAAGTCTGGTTCTAACACAAGGAAGGGTCACAAACCACCTCCAAACTAGACCCATCAAACACCACCTCAACAACCATAGTAGTAGACACCTTAGGTTTACTTTGAGACATCCCTTTATTTACCATAGTATCGGGGTATGGACTATGTGGCTAAGCACCTGCACAAGTGTGAATTGCTACAGAGAGAAAAGGGCATTACAAACCTTGATAGAAAGGCAAGCCAAATTGATACCACACTTAAATGGTGCACACATAGTTGGTACATAAATTATTATCCACACCAAACCGTGGTGGATTATGATGCTTTTCATGTAACATTTTTGATAGAGTTCCACATTCCAAAGTTTTAGCAACAATGTATTAGCGCGGTCAAGGATATCAAGTAGGGTTTTTCTGAAAGTGTAAGGGAGTATGATGTGCATTTTAAAATTATATTTTCCAAACTATCTTATGATATTCATCCAATTCAACACACATAATGGTTCATTGGAGGATTGCTAACTTCATTTCAAAGAGCCCTATGTCATAATACATATGAAAATCAACAAGAGGTCTTGGAAGAAAATCTTCTTGTTGAAGTAGTTGGAAGTGCTGATACTGGAGTAAGCCCATTTTTGGAGGCATAAATAACAACTATGGCCAAGAAGTTATAGAATATCTCTACCAATTTAGCACACGAGACTTGCAGTGAATTACAGTGTACTAATTATGAGGTTGAAGGACATATGAAATATAAATATATGAATAGGATGATGCACACATTATTAAATTATTATGAGATCTTCCACAAGAATCACAATTTCTAGAATTTCCCTCTCTTACAGTGCATGGAAATGAAGAATGTATCCATTTATTCTAATCCCGCTTTTTTTTTTCTTTTTTTTTTTTTGTCCTTCTTTTTTTTTTTTTTTCTTTTTCTCTTTTCGTTTTCTCCATATCTGTGATGCACACACCCATGATACCAATATTTTCAGTTGATAGATAAAATTCATGAGGCTTGCATCACTGGATTATGACAAGCAACTATGGTAAGTAGCTCTCAGATGTAGGAAGCTTAGCCCAATAAAGGGAGAAAGAGTGGAGAAGGTGGATTCTAAGGTTGATATAGGGAGCATATTCCTCTGGTGGAAGAGGAAGATTCATGTACGAGACTTTCTACACTTGTGGGTCCCCAAATTATTACTAGCGTGAGTGTCCCCAAAATTTGGTATGTGCATATTGTGGAAAACAACATAAGGTTGAGGACTACCCTAATCTTTATGAACATATGTGTAAGAAAAAGAAGAAGGAAAAATGCACAGGGATGATCAAAGTGTAGGGTGTGAGGAGTGATCAATGGACGAAAAAGTGGACACCTGATCCAGATTTACAGCCCATGTTCATAACTACTGGAAAAAGAAACATGCACAAGAAAACCTCTTAAAGAAAAACCTCTCATTAGGAGAGAAGAGTTTATGCATGCCAAGTATCTAGATGTTTCTCATTAGGAATAGGTTTATCAAGAGACCATGGGGGGTGATCAAAGAAGTGCAAGGAGAGATCCATTCCATGAAGGAGAAAGTGCATGAGAGAGAACGTGTGAATAATATTGAACTCTCAAAAAATGAAGTGGGTGATCTAAAGGAGGTATGTACGATGTTAAGACAAGAAAATATCATTTCACTGCTAGGGGAATGGATGTGCAACAAGGTATCACATATAGAGGGTGAGTGTGAGAGACAAAATACTTCATGAAAATATTCCACCACAAAAAAATTGAGTATGAAAAATAAATCACATTAGATGTAGTGATCGATGGTTGGTTGGTGAGCAACATTCTCATTGACACATGTGTTGAGGTGAATGTCCTGACTTTGGATGCATGAAACCAAATGGGGATACCACCCTTGCATCCATATTCCAATGTACTGAATATGGAAAATAAGAAAAGGGCCATGCCTATTGGAGTGCTAAATGATTCTTCAATTACCATTCAAGAAGCCAAGTTTACTAGAGATTTTGAAGTTGTAGAGCTTGCTGAGGCAGATACCTTTCCACCATTACTTGGATGTCCTTTACGCTATGCAAACAATTCTAATATATGCTTTAACAAGAGATATATCAATTTTTACAATAAGAAGGAGTGTGTGGTAATTCCCCCTAGATGAGGTGAAGGCTAGACTATACCTTTATCCTTTGTGTGAAGAAGATCTGAATAGAATTTATGTGGCATATGGTGTGCAATCATAAAAAACATAGAAGCGGCTAAGGAGGGAATACTTCAATGGAAAGATGCACACTTTGTCAGTGATACCCCTAGTGTTGCTTGTGATAATTAGGCCCATGACATTTATGAAATGGTCGAGGTGTGAGATAAAGGGAAGAGTTACTTGAATGATTAGGCCGTGCATGGTTAGACACTTAGGAACAACTCAATTACCTAAGTATATCGATGAGGAGAAACTAGATTCATTCTTTTGCACTATGTAGAACCAATGGCCAAATGAAGGTGATAGAAGGAATAAGTTGGTATATACCTTGCGCAGGACAACAATGCACTAGAGGGAAACTATTGGTGTAGGATATTTACCATGCATATATATTAAGTACATGGGATTCCTCCACATAGGTGATTCACCATGCTTAGATGTCCTAGGGTGTCAATATGGCCTGACACATGTCATAAATCATCATAGGAGTTACATGGAATGTAACTCCCACCTCTTGAAAAACTACATTTGTGGGGAGTTACACACCCCACTAATATGTGTACACACTTTCATCTTGAGAAATGCAATGGAATGGAATGGAGTATGGGATTTGAGCCATTTTCCCCTTAATGCATGCACATTTCTCTCATGGGTGATTTCTTGATTGGGATCTTGAAGCTACATAATTTTGTGATTGATTTCAACATTTTGATGCTCATAGAATCCCTCTAGATCTTCGTCATTAATCTGATAGAAACACATATAGATAACTTGTTGGGCTAGCCATAAGTGAGAATCACCTTATGGTTAGGAACTTAGGCATAACTCGATTACCTACATATACTAGTGAGGAGAAGCTAGATTCCTTCTTGTGCACCATGGAGAACCAATGACCAAATGAAGGTGAGAGAAGGAAAATGATGGTATATACCTTACCGCGGGAGAGTAGTGCACTAGTATGAAACACACAGAGATAACTTGTTGGGCTAGCCAGAAGTGAGAATCAAATTTTCAAATAAGGTTTACTCGTATATGAGTATGATGGGAAGACTCCTACTTTGGTATGCTTACATAACTACGAGAGACAATGGGTGTAAGGCCATGAGGATTTTACCACTATATCTTTGGGTGCATAAGTTCTATTCCATACTACGAGGATGCATGCATGTGGTATATCCATGTTGAGTTAAAATGTGAAACCACAAGCTATCATGGGATGCTTGAAGGTATTTATCATACCTTTGATTTTTTTTTATAATAAGGCACTTGTACACAAGGCTTTGTAAATTATGAAGCATATCGCATTGGGGATAACACGAAAGTATAAGAGCCCATGCTTCAGATACTTGGAAAATATGATCTTGAGGTGCACTAATAAATGTTTGATACAAATGAGATGCAAATGGGTCGCGCTTGGAATTAGAAAGAAAAGGGGAAGATAGTATATCTCATTGATGATGAAGATGTGGAGAACCTATATATTAGCCACACAGAAGGTGTGCACTAGGTAATGGAATTTACAAATGAAAATTCACGCACATCCATGCTCCCATGAAGACTAAGAAGGTTCACATCTTCACTAAGGATGTGCCTAAGGAGGGCCGTCATAAGAAACTAATGGTAAGAAAAAGAAGTAGAAAAGATCATTTATCTTTTTTGTGACTTTCAAGACTTGTTTTAAAGGGGATACCACAATTTAAAAGGGGTACACCCTATATTAGGTGATATGAAAATTAAGTTGGAAGAATGTGCACGTCCCATTTGGAAGAGGCCTTATAGGATGAATCTGAACCAGTGCGTAAAGGTCAAGGAAGAAATAGAAAAAAATTCTAGTATCATTGAAAAAATTGAGGAGTCTGAGTGGGTTAGCTTTATAGTTATTAACATCAAGAAGGATAGATAGATTAGGATATGTGTAGATTACCATGAACTTAATGCATCATGTGTCATATACCCTTTTCCTATGTCATTCACAAAGGATATCCTTGAGGTATTCATAGGGTGCGAGATTTATTATTTGACATATGGGTTTTCAGGCTATCATCAGGAGTTCATTGCGCACAAGGACAAGGAAAAGGCAAATTTTTCCAATGAATGGGGAATTTTTTAGTAAACAGTGGTGTCCCTTTGGATTGAAAAATGTGCCCACGGTATTCTCCGCGCAAAGCTGTATAGGATTTTCATGACTTCATTTCTAAGTTTTTGTAGGTTTATCTAGATGATTGAACTATCAATGGGCTTGTCAAAGATCATTGTGATAAATTAAGGCTCATGTTTGAAAGGTGCAAGTAGTTAAGAATCTCTCTTAACATTAAGATGTTTGTTTTTGGTACGCCCTTTGGAAATTTACTTGGGAACATCATTTGTAAATATGGATTGTGTTGTCATGCAAATGTGCAACAAAGAAATTAAAAATTTCTGAGCATGACAATTATACCCATGTGTTAATTTTTCAAGTCCTATCATTCCAAGACACCTCGGGTCTATCCAGTTAGTCTAAGTGACCTCCCAATTAACATTATCTCATCCCCCCTAGGTGATTTAGATAGTCCATTCATTCCCCAAGGTGATTTAAAGAGTTCATTAAAAGTTGTAAGAAACCCCATGGGAAGGGCTATCACTGGCCTTCCTAGGGCTGGAGCAGAGCAGAAAATACCAAATAGATGTGGAGGTGATTAAAAGGTATTGGAACATCATGGAAGTGATTTCATGAAGATTTTAGAAGGGCTCGGAGAAGTTGGAGCAGGTTTTGCCAAAATTAGGGTTCACAGGCCTAGTCAGTACACAGGCTAAAACAACCACTGAGATTCAGAAGGTGATTCCCAGAGCTTCAAATGGAGTTAGGAGGAAAAATAAACATCTCTAGAAATATAATTCCAAACCCTACATTATGGTGAAATCATATTTTTCACAACACTTTGGTGCATTAGGTCTGTAGGCATTTTTTCTCAGGCACAAGTGGAGTACCAAATAAAAAATCAAATTTTTCAAAGATAAAATGAAATAATCAAGACACGAGACCCCCCTTCATTGGATTCAAAAGGCCATTTCCAGTTAGGCTAATATAAAATGGTTTCTGAAAAATTCCCGGGAGCTCAAGTTATCATCGTCACAAGTTGTCTTCTTGGAGCGAGTTCGGGAGTTAGCCAAATTTTGGGAGGACACGTGTCAGATCTAGGAGCCTAGTGGGATTTTGTGTCCCCAAAGTCCCTAAGGGGAAGAGAAATAAACCTTGGAAAAATTCACCCAGCCCCCATGTGACCTTTGGAACCTCATATGACCATCAGGATTGCCAGTTTAGCCCCTAGCTATAATTTGGAGCTCAAATCCCTTGCAGTCAGATCTCTGCTATGTGTCAGCTCCAGGGCCACCATGGAATTTCATATCCCTCATATTTTAGGGAATTAAAACCTTGAAAAATTCACCTAACCCTCTAGGAGATATTTTTTTTCACCCGTGTGACCCGCTTTCCAGCCCCTCAGTGCTTTAAAGCTGATTTTGGAGCACTCACTCCATGTCGTCGGATCGACGCTATTAGGAATATTTTCTTTAGTGCTCACATTTGATAAAAATATATTGTGTAGAATTATTTTTAAAATTAGTTAACATAAAATAACTCATTTAATAATAATATAGTAGTTTAGAATAAATTAATACAATCTCATATTGAGTTGTATTTTATTACTGTACGTGAGTTGTAGTACAACTCACTAGAGATTTTAGGGAACTAGTAGAGATATTATGGGATATTATGAGAGATATATGGGATAGAAATTGAGTGATATGTGGATCATGGAGAGATAAGGGGGAGTCAGGATGTGCATTGACTCCTCCTTTGTAGGAGATCAAATTTTTATATATTATAACATCTCTTCAATAATAAATTGAGCCAAATGAATTGAGTTTATTGTGTTAAATATATGTTTTATTCATAATGTTATTTTGTGCAATCTAATACCAAAATAATATTTTGTATCAGAGTAGGTGGCTCTTGGCTCTGCTCTATGGAGTTTTACATTCAAATGATTCTGATTTTTTAAAATATGTCTGGTAAATCACCATATTTTTATCCAAAACATAGAAACCAAATTCTATAAAAATTTTAGGGTTTGTTTATTCAGATTCTAGGCACAATCTGTCAAAACATTGGAAAAACCTAGTTCCTGGTTATGGAGAAATGAATAAATCAATATCGGAGTAGCAGCTATGTTGAAACTCATGAGATAGGAGTTGTGTTTGATAAAAAGTAAGTCTCTATTTTTTGTTGTCTCAAGTTTATTAAACGCCAATTCTTTGAGTCATCCGTAAGATTAATACTAATAATGAGGTCTTATGTTTTTATTGTCTATAGTCAATTTGTAAAGGACACATTTTTGGGGTAACTAATGTCTTCTATTGTTGAAATGGATATTCCATTAGAAAAAATCATTGGTTTTAACTTTCACACATGGAAAGTTAAAATTCAAATGCAACTACTGAATAAAAACTTACAAGGAATAGTCAGTGGTAAAGAAACACAATCCATAGATGCAAGTAAGTTACTCGAATGGAAAAGCAGAGATGATAAGGCCAAAGCCATCATTGACCTTGCACTTTGAGACTCTGAACTACACTATGTAGATTTGGAAAATTCATCCACTTAGATTTGGGAAAATTTGAATAAGTTGTTAGGTGCTTAAGCGGTTAATGAAAAAAATTCCTTAAAATTACGCTTATTCAAATTAAAAATGAGTGAAGGAACTACTATGTCTAGTCATATAAATGATCTCAGATCTCTCATGAGGCAGCTAGCAAAAGTTAAAGCACCAGTTGATGACGAAGATGCTAAAGCTATTTTATTGAATAGTTTGTCTTCAAAATATAACAATGTTGTTTTCACTCTTGGTCAAATGCCATCTCAGTCCTTGGAGGACTTGATCTTAGCTCTCCTAGAAGAAGGAAAAAGAGCAATATCAGAAGATGCAGAAGAAGAAAGTGAAATGTACTCAAAGAAAAATCGTAATTTTTTTGACAAAAACAAGGCTGAATTTGAATGTTTTTATTGCAAAAAAAAAGGGGCACACATCTTGGTGTTGTAAGGCTCGAGCTAATGATATCCTCAAAGGAAAACTCAAAAAAAATGAAGCAAATGTAGCTAATGAAAAAGAACCATCCAACGAGGAAGAACCAACAAATGATGATAGTGGTTATAATTCTGAGGATTTTCCATACTAAGTGAATAAATTCCTGATTAGAGGAAGGAGGCAACGGAGGACGGTGATCAATCAGTGACCTCTCGCTCAGCCACAAGCGACATAGGGCTGCATAATGAAGTTGGGGCATTTTTTTAGTTGTGTGTTTGATTTCCGCTATGTGAAAATAAGAATAGATGGATCATACCTGTTCAAAATTCTAATGTGTGAGCAATTTCTTTTATTTTCCCCTGGATGTAAGAAGGTGATGAGAGCTAAAAGAGTATTGTTATATCTAGGTTGTTGGTTGACCTTATAAAACCATCGTTTGTTATGGTTGTTGGTTAACCACATGTAAAACCATCATTTGTTTGTAGGTTGTTGGTAAACCGAGTGTAAAACCATCTTGTTTGTTTGTTTTTTAGGTTGTTGGTAAACCGAGTGTAAAACCATCATGGGTATTTGTAGGTTGGTGGTTAGCCAAGTGTAAAACCATCATTGGATTTGGGTAGTAGTACAAGATAATGTTTTCCCCATGTTCGCACTAAGGGGGGGAATGTTAGGAATATTTTCTTTAGTGCTCACATTTGTTAGCATTATATTGTGTAGAATTATTATTAAAATGAGTTAACATAAAATAACTCATTTAATAATAATATAGTAGTTTAGAATAAATTAATACAATCTCATATTGAGTTGTATTTTATTATTGTTCGTGAGTTGTAGTACAACTCACTAGAGATTTTAGGGAACTAGTAGAGATATTATGGGATATTATGAGAGAAATATGAGATAGAAATTGAGTGATATGTGGATCATGGAGAGATAAGGGGGATTCATGATGTGATTTGACTCCTCCTTTGTAGGAGATCAAATTTCTATATATTGTATCATCTCTACAATAATAAATTGAGCCAAATGAATTGAGTTTGTTGTGTTAAATCTATGTTTTATTCAAAATGTTATTTAGTGTAATATAATACCAAAATAATTTATGGGTAAGTGCACCAAAATTGGGGGGCCAAAGGGGAGTCTTAAGTGGACACATTTTTCTGAAAAAAATCAACTTTTATGAGTTCTTCGAAATAGTTATACTCAAAATTGGAAGATGTTGTAGAAATATGAATTGTAGAATTTTGAGTCTAGTTTCTAAGCTACTAAATTTTATTGAACAATGGATAAGTTTAAGTGGGTTAAACAACTAAAATACCAAAAGATACTCATGTTTTTGTTAAAAAACATAATAGAGTGACTTTCGTGCCCCCCACCATTTTTTGAGCACCATTTAGTATTTTTTAAAACCCTTTGGTAGAAAGATAGCTAGAAGCATCTAGTTTGGGCTCCATGGTTTTTAGATTTTTTTTAGCGAATATTTTTTAAATTTATGATTTTTCTAGTATATAAATTTTTATGTTTTGAAAAATAACGGATCTCCAACCATGCCCCCCCTAGCTACCCTCAAAAAATATCAAAAATTAGATGTTTTTTTGAATATGTATAGAATTATGCCTAGTTTGGGCCAGTATAATTTTTTTAAAATTTAGATCACCCAAAAAAAAAGATACACCATGAAAGATAGACATATTTACACTTCAAAAAAATAGCTATAAAAAGGCATAGTTAGAAAATAAATAATATGGAAACCTTATATTAGTCAGAAAATTTGAAAAAATACATGTTTTAGAAAGAAGAGACTCTGCTCTACATCGTGGTATAATTTTTTAAAAATGGATCGATTGTTTTATTTTGATTTATCATAGAGGAAGTGGCATTTTTACATTTTTCTTGTAAACACATGTTGTTTTCTGTGTTTGTGTAGGTCCATGCCTCAGGCTTGGGGATCCAAACCGGATCCCAAGCCTTGAGGCATGGCTTGGGAAAAGAGAAAAACACAAAAAACATACGAGTTACATAACACGTATGCGTTATAATGCGTACTCGTTATAAATGCGTACACATTCTATGTAGTATAAAAAATTATGCATGATTTTGACATGCTTCTATTTATATAAATAAAATGTTTAAGTATAAGAAATAAATATGATTTAAATTTATTTATGTAAATATAAGAAATTATGGTCACTTTGCACCTTATGGAATTAGTCTCAAAGCTCCATGAGTCATGGTTTAGGAGATATTTTTTAAAGTATAATCTAGTCAGTACATAGGTAATTTTTCAATATTTCAACATTCAACCTAAATCTTTTAGCGTTTAACTTCTACAATCGAAACCTTAAACCATAGGCCATAAACCTAAACACTAAACTGTAAACCTTGAGCCCTAAACCCTAAACCCTAAACCTTTAACCATGATCCCTAGACCCTAAAACCTAAACCCTAAACCCTAAACCTTAAACATTCAGCCCTTACCCATGAGCCCTAAACCTTGATCCTTAAGCCCTAAAACCTAATCCATAACCCCTAAACCCTAAACCCCTAAAAACCTAAACCATGAACCATGAGCCCTAAATGCTAAACCCTAAACCATGAACCGTAAAAACTAAATCCTAAACCCTAAACCATGACCCCCAAACCCTAAACCTTAAACACCAAATCCTAAACCCTAAACCCTAAGCCTCGAACCCTACACCCTTATCCCTAAGCCCTAAAATCTAAACCCTAAACCCTAGACCATATACCCCTAAGCCCTAAAACCTAAACCCTAAACCCTAAAACCTAATCCCTAAACCTCAAGCCCTAAACCATAAACCCCAAACCTTTAATCCCTAAACATTAAATCCGAAACCATAAACCCCCAAACCTTAATCCCTAAACATTAAATCCTAAACCATAAACCCTGAACCATAAACCATAAACCCTAAAACCTGGATCATAAACCATAAACACTTATCCCTAAACACTAAATCCTTAACCCAAAACCCAAAACCCAAAACCCTAAACCCTAAACCCTTAACCTTAAACCCCTAAATCCTTAACCTCAATCCATAAAACCTAACCATAAACACTAAACCATAAACCCTAAACCTAAAACCTAAATCTTAAACCATAACCCTGAAACTTAAACCCTGAACCCTAAACCCTAAACCTTAAAACCCTGAACCATGATCCCTAAACCCTAAACCCTAAACCCCAAACCATATTTCATCAATATTTCCTAGTCTCGTGCCTAGAACCATCATTTAGTTTTCTTATGTACCTTATTTATTAGAGTTGGGACAAGTAACTAAATGGATATGATATCTACCTTGTGCCTTGTAATGCATTTATTACACATCTCTTCCAAACTTGTTTCTCCCCACATATACTTGCACTCTTGAATGTAAATTTATTCAAACTCTGAAACAAATTTCACATTTCTCATATTTCCATGTATGGTATTATGCAAGCCAGGATGACCCATTAGAAGCTGGAAAAAATAACCATCACAAAAAAAAACAACCTTAAAGGAAAAAAGAAGAAACATAGAGAATATATTAATGGAGAGGTATAGGATCATAATTGAATTTCTTGTAGTATCCTCTCCTCTGAAGAAAAGATAAAGTTTAAGTGTTCTACTAGAATTGATAGTAAATTTGACATAACTTCCTAAAGTGTTCAAAATAAGCATATAAATAGGGGAATGGCTAAGAACACTAAGGGGTTATCAATCGCCTAGTAAATCTTTCTTGTTTAGTTCTAAATGGGAGTTACCTGGCCTACGACTTAGTGACCTTCCATTCGTTGATAATTCCTTATATGATAAACCCATGGATGTTTTCAAAATATCAACATATGAAAAACATCAAATTTTGATGACTCTCTTTGAATGTTCTGCCTACAAATTTGATTAACCCTGAACTATGTGACCTAAACCATTAACCCTCAACCATGAAACCTAAACCCTAAAACTAAAATAATAAATCCTAAACCCTAAACACTAAATACAAAACCCTAAAACATAAACCCTAAACCCATAACCCTAAACCCTTGACCCTAGACCCTAAACCCTAAGCCCTAAGCCCTAAACCCTAAATACTAAATCCAGAGCCTTAGGCTTTAACCCCTAAACTTTACACCAGTAACTCTGAACCTTGAACCTTAAGCCATAAACCCTAAATCCTAATCCCTAAACCGTAAACCCTAAACCTTAAGCCTTGAACCCTACACACTAATACTTGAGCCCTAAACCTGTAACCTTAAACCCTAAGCCCTAAAACATAAATCTAGAGCCATGATATCTAACCCCTAAACCTTTAAACCCGTAACTCTGTGACCCAAACCCTGAGTCGTAAACCTTAAAATATACACCCCTAACCCCTAAACCCTGAGCCCTGAGCCCTAAACCGTAAACCCTAAACCTTAAGGACTAAATGTTAAATACTAAAGGTCCCTAAACCCTAAAAAATAAATCATAAACCCTAAACCCTGACCCTGAAACCCTAAACTCTAAACCATAAACCCTAATCCCTAAGCCCTAAACCCTAAACCCTAAACACTAAACCCTAAAACCATAAGTCTATGACCTAAACCCTTAACCCTAAACCTCGAGCCTTAAACCCTAAAACCTAAACCCTGACCTTTTAAACCTTAAACCCTAACTCTTAAACCCTAAACCGTAAACCCTAAATCCTTAACCCTAAACCTTAAACCCTAAGCCCTAAACCCTAAACCATATACCATAAACCCTAAGCCCTAAACCCTAAAATTTAAGCCCTAAATCCTAAACCCTAAACCCTAACCTCTAAACCCTAAACATTGAGCCCTAAACCCTAAACCCTAAGCCCTGAACCCTAGGCCTTAAGCTATAAGCCCTAAGCCAAAACCCTAAACCTTGAATCCTTAAACATAAACCCTAAACGCTAAACCCTATAAACTAAACCCTAAGCCCTAAACCTTGAACCCCTCAACTCTCAACCCTAAACCTTAAACCCTAAACCCTCAACTCTGATCCCTAAACCCTAAACCCTGAACCCTTTGTCCTAAACCTTGAACCCTGACCTTTAAAACCTTAAACCCTAACTCCTAAACCCTGAACCGTAAACCCTAAATCTTCAACCCTAAACCTTAAACCCTAACTCCTAAACCCTAAACCCTAACTCCTTAACCCTAAACCTTAAACCCTGAGCCCTAAATCCTAAACCATATACCATAAACCCTAAGACCTAAACCATAAACTCTAAGCCATAAATCCTAAAACCTAAAACCTAAACCCTGACCCCTAAACCCTAAACTTTGAGCCCTAAACACTAAACCCTAAGCCCTGAACCCTAGGCCTTAAGCTATAAGCCCTAAGCCAAAACCCTAAACCTTGAACCCTTAAACATAAACCCTAAACCCTAAACACTAAACCCTAAGCGCTAAACCCCGAACCTTCAACTCTCAACCCTAAACCCTAAACCCTCAACCCTGATCCATAAACCCTAAACCTTGAACCCTAAAACCTTTGCCCTAAACCCTGAAACCTGACCTTTAAACCTTAAATCCTAACTCCTAAACCCTTAATCGTAAACCCTAAATCATTAACCCTAAACTTTAAACCCTAACTCCTAAACCCTAAACTGTAAACCCTAAATCCTCAACCCTAAACCCTGAACCTTAAACACTAAACCCTGAACTCTCAACCCTAAACCCTCAACCCTTAACATTAATCCCCTAAACCCTAAACCTTGAGCCATAAACCTTAAACCATAAACTTTGAACTTTGAGCCCTAAACCCTAAACCCTCAACCCTTAACCCTCAACCATAAACCCAAAACTCTAAACCCTAAACCATAAACCCTAAAACATGAACCCTAAGCCCTGAACCCTAAACCCTAAACCCTAAAATATGAACTATGATCCTTAAACACTAAACCTTAAACCCTAAACTCTAAACCTTGAGTCCTAAACCGTAAACCCCAAGCCCTAAACCCTAAACCCTAAATCATAAACCCTCAACCAAAGGAAAGTCCTAAAAAGATCATTCAATGTGTTTCAGTGTGTAGGGACTAGTGTTTAAGGTGATCGATCAACTCATTTAGTTTTTATGAGGGACTACTTTCTTTGAAAGCCTAAAAAGGCATTTTGGTCATTTTGTAGTTAATTGAACACCCTTTAGAACAAGTTAAAATGAGCTAGTCATGTCATCGAGTTATCAAAGACTTTTATTTGTGAAGTATTAAGGCATCATTTGTCTCCATAAGAGACATATGAGCAAAAGCATGTATGAGAATCATGAATTTGATACCATGAAACAATGATTTTAGTGCTAGGAAAGGTGAGGGGATGATCTTTATATGGAGCACCATGTTTCTAAGAATGAGAAATCATCTAAGTTCACTTGATGTAATTCACTTGGTACTATTCGTAAATGTAACTCATTCAACACCTAGTAGTGTTATCACACCTTAAGGAGGAGGCACATTACAATAACCTCATTTTGTCCATAGGACAAGAATCCCATTCAGGGAACAATCCTCTATCTACAAAGTGAGAATCTCTTTTTAGTAAGAAGTAGACAAACATCGTAAAGTTAATTCATGGTCACTAAAGTGAATTATGGACCAAAATTTAAAATTAGTACCAATTCAACTAGTGGTAGGGATAAAATCCATTTTAGAAGGTCAAAAAACCTAAAAAAATGACTATATGCTTTCCCAAAACAAATATCGACTACAATATATATGCCCTGAAAGTTTTAGGTCGTTTGTTGAACTCCTAAAAATGAGTAAGTACTGACCAGATTAGATTTTAAAAAACTATCTTCTAGATTATAATTGTTGGAGCTACAAGACTACTTCCATAAGGTGCAGAGTGACCCTAATTTCTTATATTTACTAAAATAATAAAAGTATAAAGAAATAATAAAATAAATCTTATACTTAAACATTAGTTTTTGTAAGTATAACACACCAAAACACACATGCATGGTCCATACTACACAAAATGTGTATGTGTTATAATGCGTATGCGTTTTGGCTTATTTGAAATGCGTACATGTTATAGTTCGGTGATTCCCGAGCCAACACAATTAAAATGTGAACGTGTTTTAGCAAAACATGTACACGTTTTGCTTTTTTCATATTCTTGTCCACTTTTGACCCCCCAACTTTGTGCACTTACCCATATGCCACATGTCTTCTTCTTGATTTCCATGGAAATTAATGTCTCTCACATCCCTTTGAGGTGAGGGATGTTAGGGACAAAAAATGCACCCAACTCCAACTCCAGAACACCTCAGTCCACCACTCCATCATTTCCAAAGATCAAACCAGCTTCACCACAAGAAATGAAATCCTCTACCCCATGGTGATACACAGGTCTCATGGAAGAATATTTCATCGAGATAAGAAGAAGAAATGAAGAACAAGAAGAAGAACAGTGGAAATCCCCATTGCCATGAAATCAAAATTTGAAGAAATCTTCCAAACCAGTGCACGGATTGACAAACCATCTATTGTTGAGTTCTTATCTCTTGAAGGCCATTAAAAAATCATATTCAAACCTCCCATTTGCAGCAAGGAATGCTCACAGTGAATAAATTTCACTTCCAGCTCCATGAAGAACAAAGTTCAATTTCCCATCAAACCGACAACCAGATTGAAGAGAAATTTCACCAGTGAGACAAGAAGCAAAAACCTATCGCAATGGAGTTGATTTCATCATGAAATGGAGAAAAAAACAAGATCTGTAAATTTCAAGCTCCATTAATGGCCTCCATGACACAGTAGTGGAAAAAATCAATGAGCTACCTCTCCACTTCTCAGGGTCCCAGTGGGTGAAATCGCATGAAAATTGGAGGGAATGATCGTTGAAAAATCTAGTTTCACGTGAACTAGTTTTCACACCATGAAGTCCCTATTTTTTAGGGATATGGAGGGATGTGTTTTTATCAACATTCTTCCCTCTTCGAAGAAATTTTCAAATTCCCGAAGATCTGGTGGGTGAAATCATCTGAAATTTAGAGGGAAGGGTCTCCAAAAAATCTAGTTTCTCTCAAACTAGTTTTTGCACGATGAAGTTGCCAATTTATCGAGATATGAAGGACTGATTTTTTATCAGTATTCTACCCTGGTAGCTCCATACCCAAAGCTCTTATGAGACATAAATTTTCATTTTTCATTTCTGAGCTTTCTGGAAAGTGAATCATGATGAAAATTGGAGCACAAGTTCGTGACGAAGATTCGAATCCAAAAAAGTTGTTCCCATCGCAAACAGAGGTCATTTTCACCACTTACTAAAAATAGCATATGTTATATTTCCTCACATGCTATAAATGATGAGTCCCACTGAATTGCAAGTTCTATCACTCAGGACAATCAGAAAAGGGGTAAAATGAAAAGTAAGATAGAAAATGACTTCTTCCCAAAATAGTAGGTCCCCAAATAACAACCTGCTAAAAATAGAAATGTGCTAAAAATAGAAATATCTCAGGAACAAAGGAGGTTGGAATATGGTAGAAGGTTCAAAAGGTGAAACTGGAGCAAGACAGGTGATATGTCCCAGAATAGCAGAGCATGGGCTCATATTCTAAAAATAACAGGTTATTCTCAAAGGGAAAGTTTGGCACAATGGGACATAGAGGGATGATCATTCAGGTCAATACCATCATTCTGGATCATCCATGGGCATTGATCATAGGGAATTTGAGGTCCATCTCAGGGAACTGGATAATGTTTTTTGACACTCACTACATAGTTCAGGTCACAGGTATATCATACACAGGTTGGGAGTTGTGGTCATCAGGAGAACCATTCAACAATTTTTAAACACTCATTCCAAAGCATCTGTGAGCCAATTGGAAGGATTTTCACATGAAGGAATTGAAGATTCAGAGTTTCATCGCATTGAGATTTCCATCAACGAGGATCAATGGACTTCATCGGGAATGACATCTCCTCTTCTTCTTCTCTCTCTCTTTCTCTCTCCTCTTCCCCCAACTTTCTCTCTCTTCTCAATGTTCTAATTTTGCATTGGGGTTGCACTTTTTCATATGTATTAATGTTCCTAATGTAATAAGTCACCTTTATGTTATAAAAAGGGACTTAAAATTTTCCTAGGAAGTTGAAAAGTTTTAAGTTGTGCGAGGACATATGAAAAGGCATTGGGGGGTAGATGATGAGTCATCTCTCATTCTATAAATTGTAAAGCCATTCTCTTTTCAAAGGGTTGGCAATTGATCTTGTAAACTCAAGAGTGCATTGTACTTAGAGAAAGAAAAGGAGATAGCCATTTTCTTCTACTTTCCTCCACTCTCAAATTTCTTCCATTCCCACACTATGTACAACTTTTGTTTAAGCAATCAATACAAGAAGAAGGAGTTTCTAGCTTTCTTTGACTAAGGGATTTCTTGATACTTTTTGATCAATAAATTCTATTTGGTCTTGTTGTTATTTGCTAGAGTTGTTTCTTCTCATAAATGCATGTGTTGAAATTTCTAACTAGTGTGTGTAGGAATCTGATTTTCTACCTGCAACATTAGTTCTCCTACCTCTTTTCTCACTCCCCTTTCCCACTCTTACAGACAAATTCCTCCCTAGCAAGAAATTGCTAGCTTTGTTGCAGGGTTAGTGGAGTGCCCCTGTTGGATCCCCAGGCACAAGGCCACCAAAAAAATCCACATTTACTCATGCATGCATATACGAAAGCTACACCGGTTAAGTAGAGGGACTTAGATTCCTAGAGCATTGGCAAGAAATCCACAAGTTTTTCCACCCAAAAATTTTCTCACCAATAGTTTTTGGCACCCACCGTGGGGCAGATTTAGCAGCATCTACACCCAAAATATGACCGCAAGGTCCAAAAATTAAAAAAATGAAATATTGAAAAAAAACAAAAAAAAGGTTCATGAAAATCCATTGATGAAGGCTACACTATCAATTTCTTGCAAGTGACCTTTCGTATTCCATAGTGTCTTTTCATATTCCTATTACAAATTTTTTTAGTGCTAGAATTTGAAGAAGAATTTGCTGAAGTAGAAGCTGAAGTGGAAATAATGGTGGATGAAGAAGAAAGACCTCAACCCATTGTTCCATGGGGAAGAAATACAGGCCCATTCACTCTTGAACCACCTCTTCATGATCTACCAACAAGTTCCCATAAGAACTTTCCAAAGTTCAAAGGTGATGGCACACAACTCCCTGAAGAGCACATATCAACCTTCACCACATCATGTGGGATTCTTGGTGTCCAACATGAAGATGTTGTTGTAAGATTGTTCGTGGAGTCTCTCCAAGAAAAATCAGTGGAATGGTTCTACCTCCTACCTACCCGATCCATCACTTGTTGGAATGACATCAAAAGGAAGTTCGAGGAAAGATTCATATTTACTGAGGACTGTCAAGACCTCCTTGTTCAATTGGCACAAATAAAGAAAGGAGAAAATGAAACTATGAGAGACTTTGTGGCTCATTTTGACTGGTTGCTTCACAGGATACCTGAAGAGGATTCACCATCTGAAAACAATGTCAAGAGATTCTTCATCAATGCTCAATCACCAGAGGTAGGATTTCTCCTACGAAGAGTTCAACCAAGGAACATTGTAGAAGCACAAAGGATGGCCATTGAACTTGATGATGATCTCATCCTATCTAGAAAGATCAAGAATCCCTCAAAGGGTAAATCTCAACATCCTAGATGAAAGAATCAATCCATTTAATGCAAAAAATGGAAAATTAAATGGCGTCGTTGAGGAGGGAAATATTTGAATGAGTTTCTTCTCAAAGAAGCAACAAAAATCAGATTGCAGGAGCACCCCAAAGGCTTTCCTTGGAGGCCCCACCTATCAATGAAAATTGTAGGAGTAAGGAAAATGAAGAGGAGCTTGAACCAGAAAGTGAAGGTGGTGATTTCCTAGAAAGTGATGAGTTTGAGAATGATACACAAATCAGATTCTGTGAGTATTCTAGAGGTGATGAAGAAGATGAAGAAGATGCACCTAGTTTCTCATGTGTGTATTCACTCATTCTCAGTCTGAGAAAGGAACATCTCCCTCCACTGTTGTGCAAAGAAAAAGAAGACTGAAGATCCTCCTGTGGTGACTCCACAAAACAAAATAATCAGTCGAGGATCTCCACTCCCACCCTCCATGGAGTCTGCATTGTTGAAGCCTGATCCTGTAGCAAGTAAGAAGGCTCCCACAATTCCAAGTAAGTCTTCTGATGCCTCTTCCAAGTCTAAATCTAAATCTAATCCCTATAAAATCTAGTACTTTGAAAGCTCCTAGTGTACCTTTCAAAATACCCTCCATTCCCCAAAAATCTACTCCTACTTCCAAACCTGTCCTAAATCCAAAAGCAATCCCTTCATCACCTTCACCTGCATCTTCTCCTTTTGATTTCATAGAATATGTGAACAAAGCCAAAGTCCAAATTACTGAAACTGAATATTTGTAGACTCATCCTGAACAATTTGAGAGGTTCGTCTGATATATCAGGAGTGGTAGTCTAACACCCAATGTTGTAACTTCTAGTTCCAAAGGCATGTTTCCAAACCCACCTATGCCTCCCTCACAGAACATGCTTTCCTTAAGTGCATCCAAGACTGACAAGGTCGATCCTTTCTACATCTCCCTTCTTGTTGGAGAATATGTACTGAACAATTACATAATAGATTCTGGTGCCTCAGACAACATGATGCCTTTGAAGGTTTCCAAGGCTCTCAAACTTACCATGACTCCACCCAGTGGCTCTTGTTACTCTTTGGAGTCAAAAGAGGTCCCACTTGTAGGGAAGGTCAAAGATGCATAGGTGGCTCTTGCCAGATTTCCAGACAAGAAAGTTTCAGTGATGATTTTGGTAGCAGACATCCCAGCCTCATTTGGAATGTTGTTGAGTAGAAGTTTCTACCAAGACTTGGGAGGGAAAATTTAGATGAATTGGTCATCCGCGACCATACCAGTGAAGGGAGACATGGAGAAATTTCTTCCTGAGAAGAAGATGAGGTACACGGTACAAAATTCTGGAAGCCCAGAAGCTAAAATTTTGTACCAATATAGCATGCGGATGAATCACTTTGTGACAACTGAGGAGGAAGAGGATATTCCCATCTTGATAGGGCCAGACATGCCTTCCTGGAGAGGCATGGACCTTGAAGAAGCATTGAGGAGATTTGAGTTACAAGAGCATAGCCCCAAATTACCAGATGATGCAAACCATGAAGAAGAGGAAATGGTTCTTGATGATTTTTAAGTAGAAAAATCAGCTTATGTGCTTATCCATGATGAGGAGTTATTCTCATTCCCATTTGGGGATGAATATGACCTCAGACATGCCATCTATGGAGAGACAAGACCATCTTGTGATGAACCCATGAAAGGTTTGAAAGAACTACCTGTACAAGAACTGCTTAGAGCCACAAAAGAAACTGAAGATCCTGAGCTCAGTCTCGAACTCCTGATGCAATCCATGAACCTACAAGATAAGTGTGAATCTGATTTGAAAGCTTTAATCAATGTGAAGGTTGGCCATGTTGAAACAAAGGAAGATGAGAAATATGATGCCCCCCTGAGCCAATGATTGATGGATGCAATGATGAAATGGAGATATTTTCTTTCCCATTTGAAGAAGAAGACTCTTTCCATGATGAAGAAATTGAAACAAGGAGTTTTGAGGCCTTTGAAGCTAAAGCTCCTCTTGATGAAGGATTGATAGAATGCAATGATTCCCAAGATAATGAAGTAATCCCTCCGGATAGTTTCCTTGAGCTACAAAATAAAGATTCTTTGAAGGCATACAAAGATGAGATGCAAGAAGTAACAAAGGAGATCTTTGTGCAAGGACTATTGGATGCAGTGGAAGTTGTGGAAGACCCCAAGCTGATTCTTGATCTCTTAACTCATGTCATGGCCATACAAGACAATTATGAGGTCACTTCCAATCCTTCCATCAGTACTCAAACACCTCACAATGGAGTAGACAAAAAGGATAAGTCTGAGGTTTCTCATAGAAAAGAGGTCAATGAGCATAGACCTGGGAAAGAAAAGAATCCGGAATGTTCAAGTAATTTGAACAAAATAAGCCCTAGGGAGTGATAACATGCTCAATGAAGAATCATCTATGTGGATAAATACGGAAGGAAACTGGCACTATGAAACCAATTTCAAAGAACATGAAGGTAATGGAATTTCTAAGCAAAGGCCTGAGCATCAAGAAGCTCATGTAGGCTCACTCCTACAAAGTGTACATACAAATGTGAAAGCACCTAGATTTCATAAGCAGCTAAGGAGAGGAGGCTACTTTCTAGAACCAGTCAATGACTTCACAGAACATCATCATTCAGTGTTTCCTCTTCATGGGTAACTTTTGAGGAATAAAAAATAATTCAGTGAAAGTGGGTTGTCCCCCACCTTGTACCATAGGTGATTTAAGTTTGTTTCCTTTTTTTGTGCGTGTTTCTTTCCTTTCCATGTGTGTTGTGTGTTTCTTTTCATTGTTTTTGGTGTGTGTGTGTTCTTCCTTCTTCTTCTCTCTCTCTCTCTTGTAAATTGTACATGACTCTACAGGGCCCAATGGATAAGGAATTGGTCAATGAATCACATGGTCTAAATTTGAGATTCTAGATTCCCCATGTCATGTCTTCACTACACTTAGTCCATGTCATATCCCCAAGCTAGAGAAATTTGTTTTCTTGCAAATGTGCAACAAGGAAATCAAAATTTCCAAGCATGACAACTATACCCAAGTGTTAATTTTTTCAAGTCCTATCATTCCAAGACACCCCAGGTCTTTCCATTCAGTTCAAGTGACCTCCAATTAATGTTATCTCATCCCCCTAGGTGATTTAGGAAAGTTCATTCATTCCCCCTAGGTGATTTTAGGAGTTCATTAAAAATTGGAAGCTACAGGCAGTTTTGGGAAGGGCTATCACTGGCCTTCCTAGGGCTGGAGAAACCCCATGGAGTAGAGAAGAAAAGCCAAAATAGACATGGATGTGATTTAAAGGTCTTGGGACATCATGGAAGTGATTCACGAAGATTTTGGAAGGGCTCAGAGAAGTTGGGGCAGTTTCACCAAAATTAGGGTTCACAAGCCTAGTCAGTACACAGGCCAAAATAACCGTTGAGCTTCGGAAGGTGATTCGGGAGCTCTGGATGGAGTTAGGAGAAAAAAAAAACATCTCTGGAAATATAATTCCAATCCCTACAAGATGGTGAAATCATATTTTTCACAACACTTTGGTGCATTAGTTCTGCAAGGTAGTTTTTCTCAGGCACAGGTGGAGTACCAAATCAAAAATCCACTTTTTCAGGGATCAAATGGAACAATCAAGACATTAATACCCACCATTGGATTCAAAAAATCCATTTCTAGTCAGGATCATATAAAAATTTTCCAAAACCGTCCATCGGAAGCTCAAGTTATCATCGTCACAAGTTGTCCTCTTGGAGCGAGTTTGGGAGTTAGCCAAATTTTAGGAGGACACGTGTCAACTCCAGGAGCCTGGTAGGATTTTGTGTCCCTGATGTCCCTCAAGGGTCAGGACATCAACCTTGGAAAAATTTCCCAGCCCCCATGTGACCTCTGGAACCCCATGCAACCATCAGGATTGCAAGTTCAGTCCCCCGAGTGCAATTTGGAGCTCAAATTCCCTACCGTCGGATCTCCGCCACGTGTCAGCTCCAAGGAGCCACCATGGAATTTGATGTCCCTCATGTACCTCACAGGTCAGGGACATCAAACCTTTAAAAATACACCCAGCCCTCTAGGAGATATTTTTGGTCACCCATGTGACCTGCTTCCAGCCCCTCAGTGCTTTAAAGTTGATTTTGGAGCACTCACTCCCTGTCCGTCAGATCAATGCCACATGTCATATTCTTTCTTACCATGGAAATTGATGTCCCTCACATCCCTTTGAGGTGAGGGATGTGAGGAAAAAAAATGCACCCAACTCCAACTCCAAAATTTGAAAATTTTCTAACTCCTGACTGCTTCTAACTGCTTCTCCATTACCAGAAGAAATTTGTAGAGAACACCTCAGTCCACCACTCCATCATTGCCAAAGCTCAAACCAAATTCACCAAAATAATGAAATCCTCTACCCCATGGTGATACAAAGGTCTTAAATAATATTTCATCGAAATAAGAAGAAGAAACAAAGAACAGAGAAGAAGAACAATGAAAATCCCCATTGCCATGAAATCAAAATTTGAAGAAATCTTCCAAACCGGTGCACGGATTGACAAACCATATATTGCTGAGTTCTTATCTCTTGAAGGCCATTAAAAAATCATATTCAAACCTCCCATTTTTAGTAAGGAATTATCACAGTGAATAAATTTCACTTCCAGCTCCACGAAGAACAAAGTTCAATTTCCCGTCAAACCGGCAACCAGATTGAAGAGAAATTTCACCAGTGAGACAAGAAGCAAAAACCTATCGCAATGGAGTTGATTTCATCACGAATGGAGACAAAAACCAGACCTAAAAATTTCAAGCTCCATTAATGGCCTCCATGACACAGTAGTGGAAAAAATCAGTGAGCTACCTCTCCACTTCTCAGGGTTCCAGTGGGCGAAATCACACAAAAAATTGGAGGGAATGATCGTTGAAAAATCTAGTTTTTTTTACGTGAACTAGTTTTCATGCCATAAAGTCCCTATTTTTAAGGGATATGGAGGAATATGTTTTTTATCAGCATTCTACCCACTTTGAATAAAATTTCAAATTTCCAAAGATCTGATAGGTGAAATCATCTGAAATTTAGAGGGAAGGGTCTCCAAAAAATCTAGTTTCTCTCAAACTAATTTTTGACATGATGAAGTTGCCAGTTTCTCAAGATATGAAGGAATGATTTTTTATCAGTATTATGCCCTGGTAGCTCCATACCCAAAGCTATTACCAGACATAAATTTTCATTTTTCATTTCTGAGCTTTCTGGAAAGTGAATCATGAGGAAAATTGGAGTGCGAGTTTTTGAGGAAGAGTCAAATCCAAAATAGTTGTTCACCTCACAAACAAAGGTATTTTTCACCATTTACTAAAAATAGCATATGTTATACTTCCTCACATGCTATAAATGATGAGCCCCACTGAATTGCAAGTTCTATCACTCAGGACAATCAGAAAAGGGGTAAAATGGAAAGTAAGACAAAAAATGACTTCTTCCCAAAATAGCAGGTCCCCAAATAGCAACCTGCTAAAAATAGAAATGTGCTAAAAATAGCAATATCTCAGGAATAGAGGAGGTTGGAATATGGTAGAAGGTTCAAAAGGTGAATTCGGAGCAAGACAGGTGATATGTCCTAGAATAGTAGAGCATGGGCTCATATTCTAAAAATAGCAGGTTATTCTCAAAGGGAAAGTTTGGCACAATGGGACATAGAGGGATGATCATTCAGGTTAATACCATCATTCTAGATCATCCATGGGCATTGATCATAGGGAATTTGAGGTCCATCTCAGGGAACTAGACAATGTATTTCGACACTCACTAGATAGTTCGGGTCATAGGTATATCATACGCAGGCTGGGAGTTGTGGTCATCGGTAAAACCATTCAACTTGGCAAGTTTAAACACTCATTCTAAAGAATCTATGAGCCAATTGGAAGGAGTTTCACATGAGTTTGAATATTTAAAGTTTTATCACATTGAGCTTTCCATTAACAAGTATCAATGGACTTCATTGAGAATGACATCTCCTCTTCTTCTTCTCTCACTCTTTCTCTCTCCTCTTCCCCCAACTTTCTCTCTCTTTCTTCTCAATGTTCTAATTTTGTTGGGGTTGCAATTTTTCATTTTTCATATATTAATTTTCCTAATGTAATAAGTCACCTTTATGTTATAAAAAGGGACTTAATATTCTCCTAGGAAGTTGAAAAGTTTTAAGTTGCACGAGGACATATGAAAAGCCATTGGGGGTAGATGATGAGTCATATCTCATTCTATAAATAGTAAATCCATTCTCTTTTCAAAGGGTTAGCAATTGATCTTGTAAAATCAATAGTGCAATGTACTTAGAGAAAGTAAAGGAGGTAGAAATTTTCTTCTACTTTCCTCCACTCTCAAATTTCTTCCATTCCCACACTATGTACAAGGACAAGAAGTCCCTCCTCTTTGATGGGAGAGGTTCCCTTATTTAAAAGAAAAACTTATTTACATATGTAACAGAGGATAGTTTTACCATGGAACTTGGATATCATGAAAGCTTTTCTTAATAGATCATCAATCACAAAAGTATAGAGGAATGAAGATATGGAAATGAGCAGAAAAGCATTATCCAGAATTATAGATGACAAAATAATTCCTTATGCGTGCTAGAATATAATGAATTGGGAATTGGATCATTTGTATTCGAAATAAGTAAGATGTAATTTGAAGAGGACACACAGTTCCATAAATAACATCTACAAGAATACAAAGCTTCTTAGTATAATGCAGACAAATGATCTAATAATATTCAATAGATAGCTTGTGAATGAAAGAATCAGATGGACAAGGAAAGAAGATCCTTTTGTATTGATTACTTTTCTATTTCTTACACTTTTAAAAATAAGCCAAGTTCCCCCCCTCAAAATGGTGAGGAGAGGCTATTATATAGTTTACAAATCAGTTACTCTTGGTAACCACCTTTTCAAATAATGCTTAGTTAAAGGGTTGCTTAATGCAAAACCCCAACTAACTACAATAAATTTGAGATGAGGAAAGAAAGAAGGGAGAAAAGTTAGGAGAGGAAGACAAATGTTCAAGATTGAGAGGGGCCCACTGATTTGAGGATCCACTGTCTAAACCTTTTTAACGCCTCTGCTATGTCTCTGCCACATGGGACCACGTGTGTTGGCAGTGGACTGAGTCCAAAATCTGAGACACTTCTCCATCTCTTTGTCGAATTCAACGTGTGTATGATAATCTTTATTGCTTCTTCAATAGCGGACTGGAGAGAGCATATTTCCTTCATCTTTTCTTTGGAGACAGAATCCTCTTTGAACAAGTTATCTTTGACAAAAGCTTTGAACTGAGCTTTGATTTCTTGTAAAGAGAGGGGCACACCAGAGGTCTCATCATGGAGATGGCAATGTATATCCTTGAAGGCAGATACAACCAAAGTCTTGAAGGCCTCACCCTTCTACCAGCTATTTCTCAATTCTCCCAAAGCTTCTTCCAACACCTTGATTTTCCATTCCACACTGTATACCCATGATTTTGACAAGTTATCTTTTGCATCATCAAAGACTTTTTACCATTAAAATATTCTCATCAGTCTGTCCCATAAGGCGAAGGTCTACTATACAGCTGCTCCAGAGTTTGAGCTCTTTATCTATATTTCCAATAGTGGAGGAGAGTTTCTGTTGTAGATTATTCACCTTCTCATTGAGTTTGAAGGCTTCACTAATGAAATTCAACCCTGCAACAAGCATATCATCCACCATGGCCTCCATAGCCCTTCCATAGATGGAATACTTGTGTATATCTTTGATACTCTGCACTTCATCTTGGCTGAGAATCACCGGTGGTGGAAGAGTAGTCAGTGGGGTAGGATCTAAAACTTTATCCTTGGACAGCAGTGACTTGATGAAACCTGTAAGAACCTGAGCCTGCTCCTCCAGCTGCTCTATGGTTTGTTGCCCTTTCTCTACTCTCCCAATGACCCTGGTGACTGTTTCTTGGAGATTGTGAATCTCACCTTCAGGGGTGGACTCTCCCATAGGGATCCTTGAGAGCTCAAGATCAGATGTTTGCAAATCATGCTCTGGCTTGTCTACTTTGGGCTTGGCTATCTCTAGGAATTTCTGGACCTGAGCATCAGATACTATTCTAGAGGTAGTCCTGGCATTTCTTGGTAGGAGTAGGAGGAGTAGTACCTAACAAGGCTGCCACAACATCAAAATTGGGTCCTGAGATCCGAGAAGAAGACTTTCTCTTCCTACTATCAATGAAAGGCTGCACCCATGCAAAAGAGGAGGAGGAAGAAGAAGGTGGGGCAAGAGGGCCAAGAGAAAGAGAACTCATGGCACTCAAAGTGTGCACTGTTGTTGCCTCCTTTTGAGATATGAGTGGTGCGCTTGGGGCTTCTGGTATAGAGGAGTCAATGGTGCTCGAAAGCTCAGTGCTTTGGACTTCTTTCTCTTTATCCGTTAGGGCTTCTTGAGCACTTATCGAGATTGGCGCTTCACTCTCCTTACTTTCACTGAGAACAATAATGTTCTCTGGACCTAAGGGAAATTCCAAATGCTTCATCATGGGATCTTCTTCAATAGGCTCCCTCTTGACTTCCTTGACTTTTTTCTGATATACTTGAGTGGATGAAGGAGTGGAGGATGTAGGACCTTTAGTTGATGAGGCAGGAGGAGTCTGCATAGGTGCTTCTCGAACTGGGTGTCAATGCATCCTTCCTTGGTGTTGAAGCATCCTTAGAGGAGGACTCACATGAATGTCTTCTAATCTCACAGACTTTCCTATCAAACCAGATCTTGGTTCTTACTAAGACAGGGGCTAAGATTTCAGCCAGATCATCTTTCTCCTTTTTGAACCAATCCAAATCCTCCAAGGGAGTGTGTTTGATCAAGGTGTCATACTCACATGAAAACAGATCAGAATTATCATCCTGAAGTCCTTCCGGAACTTGATACAAATTAAGCTCCTGAATTAGTTGAAGAGAAAACCTGTCGTAATGTCTCCTTCTTGCCTCAAAATCATCAGCACAGTCAGCCCAATAGTCTTCTGTGTCTGCCCTATGATAGTAATTGATTTTGATGTTCTGTTCAATAAATTTCTTCAAGTCAAAACAAGTTCTTGGCTTGAAGAAATGGACAGTGATGGGAGCTAGGGCTCTTTCTATGTTTTGTGCATCTAGAGCCATCTTGCAGGTGTAGTTTCCCAAAGATATGGGGAAGTGCAGGCCAATAATTTTCTTATCCCTGCAGGTTCTGTGCAACTTGTCCAGTTGCCTGCATATCTCAATCAAGGCCATTTTATCATTGCAGAACATAGGAAGCTTGAGAGGAGTGCTCTCATAGCCTGCAAGCCTTATATAGGAGAATTTTCTAAACTGGATGAAGTAGGCACCGTAGTGTGATATTAGGTTCATAGCTTCATCAGAAAATCTCCTCGTCCGTGTCGCTCTCCAGAAGCCTTACAATGTACATGGTGAAAGCATCATTCACCCTCCTGAAGTTGCAATTGCTAGTGTCCAGGGTGAATTGAGGGTAGTAGGCATATACAGGGTCACCCTTATGAGCATCAATGTATGTGAATCCAAACCATTGCCTTGAGGCTGCTAGGGTATACATTAGGTATGAAGTCATGTAAAACTTCTTTGTTTGTTGTACATTGGACAGTTGCTCTGCTAGGTTCATACTGATGATTTCTTCCCAGTTGATATTCTGAGTTCCTTCGCACACCATGTTGATAAGTGGGCACATCCAGAAATGGAACTCATTGGTAGAGGGTAAGCCCATGACCCGAGCTAGTAGGATTATAAAATCTGACAGCTCCTCATTGAAATCGGCATGAAACAGAACCTTAGATAGACGGGACGCCCCCTTTTTAGGGTTTTTAAGCCAAGACTTCGCCACCCTCGCCTTGTATTTCTCACTGTCCTGGTCGAAGAGGGCCTGTGCCTGGTTCTGAGAGATTACTATAGAATTGTCCATCTTAGGAATCCTTAGGGCAGTGCCAATGGTGGCAGCATCAAGCTTGGCAATGAGTTCCCCATGCACATTCGTTAGCTCACTCGAGTCGGGATTGAAATGAGCACCGCAGGTGAGTACTGTATCTACACATTGTACTGAGATTGGGAAACCAGCGGTGAATGCCAAGCCACTATCATGAATCATTTATGCCATAGGAGAGGGGTTCGAGTCTGTCATCCTAGTCCAGAAATCCCCAAAGTCTAGGTGACGAACTTCACTGTCCCCGATATCGGGAACGACAGACTCGAGCGGTGAAACTTGCTCCTGACCTTGAAATTTAATCTTCATGTTGATAGCAATCTGAAAAACAAGGTCACAATCTGAACTCTTGATGAAATTGTAGGGGAAATGGGTATGCACACAGAAATTTTGATTGTGAGGGTATGAGCAATTGATAGCAAGAAAGCAGTGTGCAAAAATGCGTAAGGGGGCAGCTTATTAAATAGCCATTTTAGGAGAGAGAAAGGTAATAAATGCGCATTAAATACACATCTACCAACTTGAAAAGAAAGATATTTGGGAAGAGCGGGAAAAATTAGCCCGGATGGCCTTTGGTTCATTTGGGACACGCGGGACGCGAAAGCGCGATTCGGCCGATGCGGGCGACGCGGGAAAAGGATGCACAAATGCTTTCGGGACATGAGGGATGAAAGTACGCGAAGTGCGCGATTCGGCCGATGCGGGCGAAAGGTGAACATTGAGCCTGGGTGAACTTGTGTTACTTGGGACAAAAAGTTCCGACGGGCCCGAAAGAAACGGACTTCGGGTAAAGCGGTCGATCGGCGAACAGGGAGCCCGAATGAACTTGGGACATCTGGGACAAAAATGTCCAACAGACTCGTAAATCACACAAAATGACCCAAAAACGTAGATTCTTTCCAATTTTTGAATTTTTCCCTTACCAAAACAACAGAAAAGGCGATTAACTTCAAAAATTTCAATTTTGAACTTCTCAAAAGAGGGGGATTTTGATGGGACAACACTTCTCACAAATGCATGTGATGAAATTTCCAACTAGTGTGTGTAGGAATATAATTTTCTAAAGTGCAACATTAGTTCTCCTATCTCTTTTCTCACTCCCCTGGGCCAAGTCTTCAGATAAATTCTTCCCTAGCAGCTTGTTAGCCTACAACTGAAGGGTCAGTGGAGTGTCAAAAGGATTAGATTCCCAGGAGAAAAGAGCCACTTGCTGAAATTCCACCTTTACTTGTGCATAGCCGAGTCTGCGACACTTGTACCAGAAAAGTAGAACAACATTAGTTTACTAAAACGTTGGGGGAGAAATCTGGGTGGTTCGCTTGATCGTCACCTCAACACCACTCTATCGCCATCTGATTGTTAGCAAAAGGTGGACGTGGCTTCCATATTCCAATGACTTTAGCAACATAGAAGGACCTACCAACCTGAGTGAAGTCGACAAGGAGCATTTATTGATTATAAAAGGGGCATATTTGAGGGTAATGTGGACCATCCTATCTTTTTTACATGTATAAAATACAGGCTGCATGCTCGAGTAGAATTACACCACCAATGCATAGTGTGACACATTATCGATGATTTACGTGCTTCAAAAATTTTGACATCATTTGTTGGCCACCCCATTCATCTTTTATACAGATCATATGACATTGAAGTATTTGGTCAACAAACCTATTTTAAGGGTGCATCTGCTAGGGTGGATACTTCTCTTTCATAAATTTGATTTTACAGTTTTTGTTAATCTAGGAAGGAGAAATATGGGACCTGATCACTTATCACAGATCAATTCTGGGGAGGACATGTAGAGTATTGAAGGACACTATGCTTGATGCACATTTATTTAAGTTGAATCATGTACTCACAGATTTGGAGGACATAACAGTATTTTTGTGCACTAGACTTATACCAGAGGGGATGAAAAACATTAGAGAAGAAGAAATCTTGTAATTCGGAAGTTGTGCCATATCAACTCATTGGAGGAGACTTGTATAAAATGGGCCGTGATGAGTCTTGTGAAAGGTGTGTTTTGGAGCATGAGCACAAGCTATTATGGAGGAAGCTCATGGAGGTATTATAGGAGGACAATTATGCATCGAGATGTGATGGTGTGCAAGATCCTTCTAGATGGCTTATGGTGGGAGACCTTGTACAAGGATACCAAGGATTATGTTAAAGCATGTGATCATTGTCAGAGAATTGGAAAACCTGAAGTAGAGATGAGATGCCCCTGTGACCCATAGCGAGCATGGAACCTTTTGAGAAGTGGGTTGAATTTGTAGGACCTATTGCACCACCCACACCCAAGATTGGGGCGAACTACATCATTACATGCACTAATTATTTGATAAGGTGGGTAGAGGTTGCACCTACAAAGGATTGCATGGAAGCTATAACAACAAGGTTCCTTTGGGAGAATATTATTAGCAGGTATGGATGCCTGTTAAGCTTGACCAGTGATAGAGGAACTCATTTCTTGAATGAGACAATAAGAATTATTAGGCATAGCCAATTTATGGTGGCACACCATAAGAAACTACCTTATCACCCTCAAGAAAATGGTACTGTGAAATTTTCAACAAGATCTTGGGACAAACACTTACGAAGATTTGTGATGTTGGAATAAATGATTGGGATGATAAAGTATCAGTTGTACTTTGGGCTTACAGGACCACATATAAAAGGTTGAAGAAGGCTCGTACACCCTTTTCAGTTGGTGTTTGGCACAGAGGTGGTACTACATGTGGAATTTTTATTACCATCCCTGTGTATTGTGCATGCAGGGTGGATTTTCATGATGAAAAGGTGTGGAAGAGTGCATTAAAAAATTAATGCAACTAGATGAGCATGACACACATTGCACATTGGAGGATAGAAGACTGAGAAGGCATGATAAAATTCTTGGCATGATAAGCACATTAAGAACAAGTTGTTTACAGTTGGAAAGATGGTACTTCTATATGACTCCAAGTTTGCAAATGGTACACCAGGGAAGTTGAAGGTGCATTGGTTGGGACCCTTTATAGTAACCAAGATACTTGAATCAGACACATGTCAATTGCAGGTGCTCGATGACATAATTTTTCCCTATTACTTCAATGGGAGTAGGTTGAAGCCCTATTATAAATAATCTTCCTGTGTTTGTAATAAGGTAGTATTACCACTTATATTAGATTTTCCTTTCATGTTTTGTTTTTAATTTTCTTTTTTTGTTGTAATAAGTGTGCTTACACATGGGAAGTTGATTACTATTTATTGATATGATGCAGAGAGGAACATGCATATTTTTAGTGTGGGGTGAACTAGGTATAAGTGCATGAAAAAGAGGTGCATATGTTGATGTTATGGTATAAAGGTGGGAATATGGTGAAAATGGTAAAATGTGCACACAAGAAATAGAAAAAAAGGTGTTTTTTTACAGGTGCTAAGGATGGTGATATTAAAATAATTTCTCAGATTAAAGACCACATAAGGAAGAAGTCACACAGTGTAACATGAGGTAGGTAGTAGCATAGGATGAGCTACTTGGTATATGTGCACAGAGGAAGATGTGTTGTTGGCATAACGAAGTGTGCAAGAGGATGTCTACAGCCCTATAAGTAGTAAGGTGCACTAGAAGGTTATGACTGTATGCATGAAGAAAGAAGAGGAAAGCACAAAAAAGAAAAAAGTGTATTTAAAGCTATAGTATGGTAGTAGGTGAGGAGAAATTAATGTGATAAAAATTTGGAAATCTATAAAAGGGTGCACTGAGAGAGAGTTCATTTTACCTTACCTTGTGAAAGAATTTGAGCATTTGAAGAGTGAAAATTTGAACCATTGTGCAACTTGTGCAAATTTGTGAGAAAGAACTTGAAAATTGAAGCAACCCAGATTGAGAAAGCACATGGCCTAATTGGAAGCTCCTTAAGGTGGAAGTTTAGAGCATTGGGAAGGTGTGGAAGTTAGTATTCAGTAGGTTAGGGTTTGTTTTCTTTTTTAGTTATAGTTTTGTAGAAAACAGGTATATAAATTTCAAGTTAGGGCAAAAGTTGAGGGACAAATTTAAGAAAAGGGAAAGTGATGGGTTAATTGGAATGTTACTGTTAAGAAGTAATATAGAAGCACCTAGGGCACATTTTGATAAAGTAAAATTTTATAATTCAAAGACATGACACCAAGAAAGGCATCCACCATTTCACCTAAAGGCAAAGGAAAGGGCAAAGGAAAGAAGCATCAAAGTTGAGGACAGCACCGAAGGAATGGTATTCAAAAATGTAGTATCCAAGGATGAATTTATGGGGAAAAAAATGGGAGTCTCACTTGAGGAAAGTGCAAAAGGTTAGTGACTACAATCATCACTTCAGATGCAAAATGAAGCAGATGGAGAATGATAATGACACAAAAAATGATGAAAGGACTTTATATGGGAAGTTAGATTTATGATGATAAGGTGCATAAGGACTTGGAGAGCATGGGAGTTCTCAACTCTATGAGCTGTCATACTTTGGGAAAACCTGAAACTTTTATCAATGGTTAATGTCATGAGTCCATGAGGACTATTTCTATTTTGTGGGGAAGAAGGATGCACTCACCATGTATAACTGATTGGAAGAGTCACTAGTTTGTGAAGTTTAGGTTGAAATAGAAACTTTGGAGGATGATGCTGGAGTGGAGGCTACTGTCCATTTCCTTGAAGTATCAGAGAGGAGGGTCACATGATGGACATTGTAAAAATTATGACCCAACTATAAGAGTTTTTGTGTGTTTAGTTAGTTGTAAGTTTGGGCATCAAGAGAGATGGACACAAGTAAAAAAGAGGTGGCTCCATATTGCACAGAAGATGGCCAATAAGACTTTTATAACATTTTGGGTAGTTCATTACTGAAGGGAATTATTGAAGAAGCATGACAAGGAGATAAAATAACTTGGGGTGTCATTCTCCTTTTGATCATCTTTTTTTTTTTAAAAATTGGGGTACCAGATGGACCAAGTGATAAATATGTGGAAGTATCCCCTGGAGAAAAAGTCCCCCAAAGAAGATTCATTTATGAGTACACATGTGATGGTATTAATAATTCATATAAGTTAAGGTGGATAGATGGTATAGGTGAATGCATGAAGGCATTTGAACATGAGTGATGCATTCCAAGGAGTTTCCCTTGTTTTGGAAGGGAAAGTGGAGTTTTCAATGTATCAACACTTCTACCTTGGGATATTTTATTTGAAAACTAGTGGAAAGATCCCTTGGTGTAAACTCCCTTTTACATCAAGGTACTTCACTAAATAGGTTTTTCCAAGCTAAATTTTGATGTGGAAAAGGTGGATTTTGATCACCACATTTTGCGCAAGAAGTATGTCTAAAAGAAATGATTTGGGAAGACAACATATGTAGAAAAAATGATATCATATGATATAAGTAATCAACTCCATGACTTTGGAATAGGAAATGAAAGTAGGAAGAAATAGTATATATTTACTTGAATCCCAAGATTCCAATGGAAAGTATGTTGATGAAGAATATCTCACACTCCAAGGACCACCTAAAGGAAAAAAATGGTGGGAATAAAAAGGATGTGAGAATACCCCTCCCCATTAGAAGAAGAAGAAGGAAAGGGTGACAAGAAGGAGGAGATAAAGAAGAAGGAACGTCGACCTCCTGACCAAGGTCAAGGAAAAAGAAACAACAAGAGCGCATAGAGAGTAGGCCAAAGTGTGAACGTCCAGAGAGAACCAAAAATTCATCTGAAAAAGCCAAGTCCCAAAAAAGAAGAAAACATCAGTGAAGAAGAAACCCAAGGTGGTTTCAAGTGAGGAAATAGAGGAAGCAGAGAAGTTTCAGGGGGAGAAGAGATACCACATATATCCAACAGTAATTCACAATGAGGACATGAGGAGGACACATGTAGGAAGAGGATACAAAGAAATAATAATGAAGAAGGGAATTTCAATGGGAAGAATGAGAGAAGAAGGCCATGGCATGATCCCTTCATAGAACATAGGTGGAGACCCAGGAGGTTGAAGAAGAGCATGATGCCAAGCGCATGGAGGAGGAAGAGAAAAATAAGGAAACAACTACAGGAGAGGAAACAAGTATGGGGAAGGAAGTGGCATGCTTCACTCTATTACACAGGAGGTACCAAAGGGGAACGCACTGGGGAAAGGGAAGAAAACAAATGAACACCCCAAGGCCCCTCTGTTGCAATATATTGATGATCCTTCAAAATTCCTGCGAGTGCAAGATATCAGAGCACAATGGCCATTGAAGATCTCTTTTGTTGGTCATTCTTTGATAAGAATGAGGCCCTCCGTGCACCAGAAAAATGATCTTATGGAATATCAGTCACATATGGAGGAACCTGAGTTTGAAATTAGTGTGCACTCATTTGTTAGAGACTCAGATTAAATAATCTAAGGAGAGCATTCCCCATGGTCGACACATTGATGCTTCACTTATGATGAAAGCATGTAATGTGCTTAATAAATTGGCATCAAAAGTAGGAGTGTGAATTTTTGAAAGGATTATGTCATCAAGGATACTGTGAAGGAGATGCAAGAAAAGGATGAAATAATTGTGCAATTGAAGTAGGAGTTTAAGAGAGGAGAAGGTATAGAACACGCACATGTATACAAGAAAGGAAGAGTGTATTGTAGACATTGTCACTGTCCACATGCCCAAGCCTTGTTTAACATGAAATACCAAGGAGGAATATGAAACAACACTAAATTATCTGGAGGACTTAGCATGGATGCTCTCACATGAGAAAAGAAAGGGTACAGGGCCTTCAACAGCTAAGGAGATATTTCATGCAGAATAAATATGATAGGGAGAAAATAGAAGAACATCTTGTTGATATAAGGTGCATTAGCTGTAGAGGCTAAGGAGGTTGCACAAGGAATAAATTTGTTTTGAAAAATTTCAATATTTTGACCAAGTTGTGAGTGCACTTTCTGCCAATGATGAGGTAGAGTTGAAGAATTTTAGGCCAAAATGAATGAATAATAGGGTCAAGCGGGAAAATGTTGGCTAAAGTAAAAAGAAGAGGGATTAATATCACATTCTAAAGGCCTCACTTAAGGATAGATTAAAGGAACTTTTCCCAAGGTTTGCATGTAGAATGGATGCATTGGATGATGCAGTGAAAAAAACTGGAGAAATTAATCATGGAGATTGAAGGGGAAGATTAGATGAGCTCACTCCTATAGAATGTACCCTGATATTATTGATGTTGATGTCAGTGTTAAGGAAATGCAATGAAGGAGTTGGAAGGTTGGAGGGAATTAGAGAAAATCTTAGATAAGGAATTTCCAAGGATCCTTCCACCTAAAGAGTCATGAGGCATTGATTCTTTGATTCTTTTGGTGCAAGCCATATTCTTTTATTCATTCATGGTTCAGGACATTCTTTGATTCATTTGATAGGGATATCTTTGATTTGGTGTTGTTGAGGACGGACAACATATCTAGTGTGGGGTAATGTTGGTTAGGGAAAAATGCCTAAGTATCAACACAGAGTATAATACACATGTGCAGGGGAAGCATGCAAGGAAAATGTAGTGCACAAGGGGTGCACACTACTAGAGATACAGGTTGGCATGCAGGGCTGATGCACACAAAGAAAGAAAAGGACTTAGCCATTTTCTAGAGCACAGGGCTAAAAATAGGAAAAGTCAAGGTTTGAGTGCCAACCAAGAAAAGGATAAAAGCATGATGACTTGTAAGTAAAGGGTTATATTGTGGAAAAAATCACATGCAGATTAGGATAGGAAAGACATAACATGCATGAGTAGGATTAATAATTATTAAAGCAAAAGTTTTAAAAGCATTAAGATTAATCTATTATTAGCATGCAAATGTAAAGCATGCAAGTTATTTTGTGAGCATGCCTATTATTAGGAGAGTGCATGGGTAGGTGAAGGGAAATGGGACACCAGTCCCCCATATACCTATAGGTATTATCATGATGTATTGTAGGATTTGTTTAGAGATAGAGATCTAGAGAGTGCAGACCATGTATGTATGTAGTAGAGTTATGTTGTTTTGATACAGATATTAGGGTTTGATGGTTTATGTGCATGGTTCTACACACTATTGTAATGACTGTATTATGTATCATCTTCCATGTTATGTAATGAATTCTTAAAATTTATAATGGATACTTTGGTTTGGATAATGATAGTTCATGGATATGTGATAAGATGGTGTATTTATAATGTAATTGATATTAGTTTTTGTTTACATTGATTAAGTGTTTCCTTATTATATGTGTTTCCAAATTTCTAAGTATATGTTAACTGTTATACATAAATGAATTAATTGGTGAGTATGCATGTTATCACCTTGGTAAGCATAAAAAAGGAGGGACCTGGTGCTGTAACAATGAAATTTGACTAAGTATAATATCAAAAGGCTATACTTGAGAACACATCTCAAGCACTTCATGGAACTATGAGCCTACATTTTACATTACATTCTACTATAGAGATAACATTTGTAGTCTTCAAGTTTGAATACCTATGAACAACATTTTACACAACCATAGAGCACAGTAGTACAGAGTAACTTTATGATCTAAATGAGACCTAAAAGATGTCACCATCCCAAAAGATCCCTAAAGATTGACCTATTACACTTTTTAGGAGTGTTCATAACTTGATTTCCAAAATCCATTTGGAGGTCATACTAAGACATTTTATGCTCTTTTGCTCTCAAAAGTGTAAGACCTGAAGAGAAAGTTGACTACCTTGTTGGAAAAATGTTCATAACATTCATTTGTTTCTGATAGGGACCAATTTCCCTCAAAGTTTTAACTGAAAAATTTTCAGCTTGGTTTTATGCTTCAAAAATTAATTCTAGTGGATCTGGTATCCCATGAAGAAGGCTTTCATTTTTTTTTGGATCACTCCAGAACTTGACCTATCAAGTGCTTAAATTGCATATTCTTAAGAGGCCAGTCTTAATAAAACCTGAATTGACTTTTCTTATCATACCTCTTCAATTACTTAGCCTGAACATTTTCGCATGAAGCACTATAAGTAACTACCTTCAACTATACCAATTATCCATTTATAGTTGTGATAACAATGATATTTCTCCTATAATAACTCACTTACCTATCTCATTTACCTTAGCATATTCATTGCTATGAACATGATTCAAAGCCAACTTATAGCATATACTTTTGACATTTAATTCCTGACCATGAGCTAGATCATCTAGACCTATTATGGAGTGCCCAAATACATGCCCTAGGAAATGTTTATAGGTCTTATCCCATGCTTTACTTGATCTTTCCATGAAACTTGACACTGTTAGCTCTTACACCTCATTAGGCTCTATAACTAGGCCTATAATGAGCCAGTTGAATCAACACGTGAATCATCAATGAATTTACCTTGTTAGTCACTCCAGAAACTCTTGGTCATGCTATAATTATAATGTATGACTTGTATATCACCCTAAGCATGATAGATTTTTTCAAAACCATTTCCATATCTCATAGTCGATTTCTTCTTACAAGCTAGAACTCAAACCATGCATGAACTGGCCATGCACTGAATGCTACAATAACACCATTGACTTCTCATTACTTCACTACCAATCAACCTTTACCTCATCTGATAGATGACACCTCATACACTCACCTATGACTCCTAGAATCCATTTTACATCAATGTGACACTTGGAATCAATGAAAACACTTAAGACACTATGTACAACACGTTGGATATAACTGATCTAATCTTAGCAAGTGTGTCTATGAGATCATCTTCATAAGATTGTAGATCAGACAACTTACCTTTTTCAATATCTTTGAATTGATTTCAAATATCCTCATATGATACTAGCTTAGACTATGACTCAAGATACCTCATATTTCTCAAGATATCATTGACCCCTGCTTTAATTTCATGACCTTGGTTCTTATGATACCAAAACTCCTCCATAGTTTGACAATTTTTCTGCTCTTGTCTCAAGTTACTAAAGTGGTATGCAAGAAAAAAAGAAACTCCAAAATATGGGAGGGTTTAAGGCTACCTCCAAGATGTGTGACAATGGTGAAAATGAAGATACGGGCACAAAGATCCTCTCCGCAGTGAGCTCGATAACCTACACAACAAAGAGACAACTAGAAAAGAAAAATATTAGTAGATTAAATGGTGGGTTGCCTGAAAAAGTCAGTCCCGAGAAGTGATAAAATTCCTAGGGAGGATGTCAACCCATGTGATTAAAGATTGATAAAAGATAATGGATAAATGACATGCAAAATATAACAGAATGGAACAAAGATAAAAGATATGTAAAGATAAGCTAAGATGAAGATTTGATAATGATAAACTGAAATACGGAAAATCAAACCTGATCGGGTCAACGGTGACCCGAGACAGACATAGATAGTCGATGACAATTGTAGCAGAGCAGATCAAAAATGTAAAAATAGGGGATCTAATTGTTCTGAGATGTTGAGATGTCCTGAATCTTGATGCAGAAAGATAGGAAACAGAAATGATGGAAGATTGTAAATAGATATTCATGAGAAAATGCAATGGATGCAGATCAGGTCAACAACGACTAGGGGCAAATCTAGGACAATCGATGGTGACCAGGGCATGAAAAAAGTGAGATCTAGGCTGTCAGATAGGATCACAAACAGAATGAGATCTGAGTGTTGGAGGAGGCTGGAAAATAGATGAAAGATGAGGTAGAATGCAGAAAATAGAGCTGATGTAGATTGGGTCGACGGTGACTAGGCTAGATCAACGACGATCAGGGCTAGATTAGGGTTTGATGAAGGTTAATGGATGAAAAATGGACTATTATGAAAAAACAAGGATGATTGATGAGGATGGTAGATCTCCAAGGTGATGAACATACCTGCAAAAACTGATGAAAAAATGAAACAATGATAGGGCTCCAAGAAAATCTAAATTCAGATCTCCAAATATGATTGATGAAAGGCTCCAAGATGACTCCAAGTTGTTGATAGCAGCTCACAAGAAGAGAAGAAAATAAGGAAATATCGCAAGAAGGGCGAATTCTCAAATTTTCATCCTCTTGAGGAGGGGGTAGTGATATATTTATAGGGTTGATAGACGACCTGATAGGGTCACCTTCGAATGTGAAGGACCATTGATTTGGGTGATGAGGATGATGTACAACTCAAGAAAAGAGGCCCTATTAGGGTTAGATTATGGTTTCAAGTTGTTTAGGCAAGTTAGGGTTGTATAGGGATGATAAAAGGTAGTTAGATGGTTGAAAACATTGAATGAGGGTAGATGAGAGTCTAAGGAGGATAAATGTAGTTTTTAGGGATGTGATTAAGATAATTGATGCATTTAGGGGTAATTAAATGTGATTAGGGGTGAATTAGGAGATAAAATAGTTATGGGATTAAGATAGGAAAATGGGAAATTAAGAGGAATAAATGGGATTTAGGAGGGAAATAGGAATTTGAATAGGAAGAGGGGTACAAATGCACAAGATGACGATGAAGGGGAGTGAACGTGGGATGAGGGACAAGCGTACCAAATTTTGGTGTCTACATTTTCCCCTTTTTGTCAAGTGGTTTGTGTTAAGAAAACCGCGAGACAAAAACTAGAAGTGATAAAAGATGATGGTTGAGGTGCTCCCCCTCAAACTAGGGATCAATGACACGAAGAAGAATCGATTACTAGGTTGAAAGAGATAGATGGAGGAAAGGAGGAAAGAGTGGAAAAATGAGAAAAGAAAAGAAAATATGCCCCAAGTGGAGAGTGATATGACCATTGCAAGAAGGATAGGATAAAAATAAAAATAAAAATATGGTGGTGATCCTGGAATCACATCGGTAGGGAACATAACAACCTCAATGAAGGCGATTAATGTCCTATGGACCCGTGAGTCAGTAAAATATCACTGCATGATGGAGGGAATCCAATGGGAATCCACTGGATGGATGTGACAAAGATGGTAGGAAACCTAGAAACACATTGGTAGGGAACATAACACAATCTCAATGGAGGTGAAGTTAATTTCCTATGGACCCATGAGTCAAAAAATATCACTACAAGATGGAGGGAATCCAATGGGAATCCACTCAGATGGATGAGATAAAGATGGAAGGAACCCTGGAAACACATCGGTAGGGAACATAACATGACCTCAATGGAGATGACGTTAATGTCCTACAGACCCATGAGTCGGAAAAGATCATTGCAAGATGGAGGGAATCCAATGGGAATCCACTCAGATGGATGTGCAAGCCATGGGACCAATGGGTCAAAGGAAGACATCAAAAATATGTGCAAAAATGTGAGGATGGTCAAGACAATGGTCTGAAAAAAATGTCGGGGGTAAAAGGGGTATGCACTATCCTTCAAATATGAGGAAGCGAGAAAATATGCATCCTGGTGGGATGAAGATGGAAAATGGCCACAATGGTGGGCTTAAGATGAGATATGGTGCCCCAAGAGGAACACAGAGATGGCCATAGAGCGGGCTGTTAGATATGATTAAGGATGTGTGATGAGATAGATAGATAAAAGATAGCAAAATGAGCCATGCAAGACAAGGAATAGTGTGTTATGGGTGACACACAAGTCTGAAGTGGAAGAAAATATAATTTGGATAAAGAGATTGGATGCAAGGAGATAAAGGGTGAAAATTAGGGTTAGGTCGACGATGACTGGGTGGGTCGATGATGATTTGGCTTGGGTCGACGGGACTAGGCAGGTCGATGACGACTGGGTCGACGCGACTATATAAGCGACAAAGATGGCAACAAGGCTCATTTAAATGACATGATTTGGTGTTCAGAGAGATCTGAGTGATATAAAAGTTGAGATATGAGAAAAATGGATGCCAACGGAGGTGGAAGGAAGTAAGAGGTCTCAGAGAGTGGTAAGTGCTGAAAACCTAGATTAGTTTTGATTTTATTTGTTTCTTTTTTATTTTATTTTGGATTTTGATGGCACCAAGGACCAATCAGATGAGTGACTGGGTATGGTCATCATCGACCTAGGGAAGTTGGCATCAACCTAGTTAGGGTTGACGTCGACTGGGTAGATGTAGATTTTATTGATTAATTATTTTGGATGAAAAATGATGATTTTTGATGATGTTGAATGGGTGTGCTTGTTTGATTGATTTTTGTAGGCCATAGATACATTATTTATAAGATAGAGTCCCAACCATGTTGGGGATGATTAGGGAAGATGTGACAGATGCTGAGTGGGATCACTTGGATGCAGTTGGATTAGGTGGATTCTACCATTATCAGAGGGTGCCCCAAGATACAAGGCTTATCATAACATTGATAGAGAGATGGGATCCGAAGGACCAGTACCTTCTGGTTCCCAGGACAGGTGAGATGATGATCACATTAGAGGATGTGTATCGTATTTTGAGATTTCTGATTCAGGGGGCACCCATAGTGCCGATTACATAGGAGGGTCAGATGGATGCACTGAGACGATTGTTTGGAGTAGAGGCCGATCATATCACTTTTGTATCTAGGGATTTTCACATTGAGACCCATTATCATCCATTGGTGCTGTTAGGGGAACCACTAGATGATATGCTTGGTGATGATGGTGATATCCTGCTATGCATTTCCAGATTTAGGTGGGGTGAGATTCCCATGGGCCCTAGCAGTAGTGGTGGCAAATATTGTGGAGCACAGGACAATGTTTACATTTGGGGCAACTCTCCTGGCACATGTGTACCATGAGTTATGGATATATGTTACAGAGAGGAGATTAGGTTTGGATGTAGGATTCTTCTTGCATTGTTGGGCCTATGAGAACATAGTTGTGGTGAGGCCACCAAGGCTTCCATGGATTACAGGTGATCATATAGAGTTGGCCATTGGTTTTTCTGTGATGGAGAGATCCGACCAAGCTCATGGAGATAGGGGGAGCGGGGAGAGGATTGGTATACAGAGAGATTGGGGACCCTTGATGTGGATGATGTGATATGGAGGCCATACAGAGGGTTCCCTACATGGTCGGGCACAAATATACAATTCACAGGCATGAGGAGAGTGAGATGGGTACAAGGGTGGAGGCCAGAGATGGTGGAGGCTATATAGTTTCCACGTGTGATGAGGTAGTTTGGATTGGTACAGATGGTGCCTATGGGGCCAATTAGATATAGGTGAGATGAGGATAGAGAGGGACTTACCTAGTCCTAGTGATGGAAGATCCATTGGTGGAGGTGGTGGAGCCATATGGATGTAGATGAGGATGATGTAGGGGTTGCTGAGGGTTTTGTGGAGTGGATGACTCAGTAGTGGGTGACCCAAGAGAGTTGAGGAGGTAACATGTGGAGGAGGAGAGGTAGTGTCACTAGTAGGAGGAGGTGTGGCAAGATGTGGAGAGAGGAGGGAGATGAAGTGAGATAGCAAGAGATAACAGGTGGAGCTAGATGTGGCTTGTCAAGAGTGGGATACTATGTGCTAGGAGCTTGATGTGATGCGCTAGGAGAGAGACCTTGGCTATCCAGCAGTGGGATAGATACCAGAGGAAGAGAGAGGCCTTACGAGCCAAGATATGGAGATCTAGGCACTCCATCTGAGGTGACAGGTGGAGCATGGTAGGGAGTTACACAGGGGGAGGACAGATGGCTCCTCCTAGTTTGTGACATGGAGCAGTATCAGGATCTTGGAGATGAGGCATGATACTATGAGTGCATAGTGATACGATGAGATTACCTGATGTACCATGCTATGTGGCATATATGGAGGAGAGAGGATATCAACATGATAGGTGGCTTCAGGGAGCACAACAAGCATAGCACAGTCTAGGTATGATTTTGGTCTAGATGGTGGACAGGGAGGAGGACAAGGTCCTGCGTAGGAGACAGAGTCTCAGATTTGTGTTCACCACTAGTGGGTGAACATTTTATAGATATGGATTTTGATGTATAGATTTAAGAGATAGAGCCTAGTTGAGGCCTATCACATTGATGTATAGACATTTTATTTATGATATATATATATGATATTATATGTATGTGATGGATTATATGTGATGTATGATTATTTTGATGATTTCCATGATGTATGTTTTTATTTTATTGATGTGATGTATTGATGATTATATGATGATGTGGTGTTTAGATTATATTAGATTATGTGATATATGTATGATGTGATGATGTATATTAGATGATGTGATGTGATGATGTTGTATTGATTGGATTATGGTAATATGATGTTTAGATTAGATATGATGTGATGGGATTTTAGATGTATGTGATTGATGTAATGATTAGATATGATGTGATGATGGATATAGATATGATTTTGATAGTGATGTGATGATGTGATGTATTTATGATTATGTGATATAAATGATGATGTGATGGATTTAGATTAGATTAGATTAGATAGATTAAGATGATGTGATGATTTAGATGTGGATATTGATGATTAGATTGATGATGATGTTATGATATATGATTAGATATAGATGATGATGTATTGGATTTATTAGATATATGATGTAATTTAGATTAGATGTGATAGATTAGAACATAGATAAAAATGATCCATGTTCAATGTGATGCGATAAGATTGGATAATGAAAATGGTTAGATAATGAAAATGTGACCTTGCTGAGGGTGACCCAAATATAAGAAGTACACTTCATCATAGCAAGGAGTGCACATAGGATAGATGCTTTGGGACTGGATTGGAGGTAAAATGTGAAAAGGAACTTAATCAAAGAAATGCACTTGCAGCCATATGGCAGGTGTTAACACATAACTAATGATAGTTAGTCACATATAAGATCATGAGAGAAGATGGAAGGTGTGCTTATACACCTATTGTAGACATGACAAGGGGTTTAGATGTAGCTTGTATGGGGGAAATAGTTTCTCCTTAGGTGGTTGTCCTAGGTCTATGCCCCAGCTCTGAGCAATATTGTGCAAACTGATCAATGCAGGAAGTTTTCTTTTGATGGGAAAGATGATCGATGTGGGAAGCTTTCTTAGGATGCTTGCTTTTGGATTTTGGATTTTGATTTTGATATTTTGAAGGTTGATCAATGTGGGAATCCTTTACTACCATGATATAAAAGTAGCCATCCTTCAAGGGAGTGGTCTACAATTAGGGATTTTTTCTTTGGATTTTGAATTTTGATTTTAGATGGCAGCAAGATAAGATATGCGATAGTTTTCCTTTGAGGGATCAGTCTATACTTTTGATATTTTTGCTTTATATGAACAACTATCCTTCGAGGGAGTAATCTATTTTTTGGATAATATAGCTTTTGATATGAGCATCCATAATTTTTTGACTTTTATGATAGAGCTGAGGATAGCCAAGTAGACCACTTGGGGAGGGGAAGTAATGTGTACAAGATACACATGTGGACCCTTATCATGGTTCCAGTAGGTAGATAAGAAGGAGATGGATGTAATGATTGTGGGGTTCCCACCTAAAAGGAGGAACTTATCCATAAGGAATATGCTATGAGTAGAGCCATGGTGCCCATATTCAAGGTCATAGATAGGATAGTGATGGAAGACCACATGATTCCAAATCATTACGATGAGAGATGGAAAGGGTTAATGATGGAAATGAGATCATTAATGTGACTAAGGTCACGTTGGTAGGTGTGTTAATAGTAGAAAGGCCATAAGTACAAGGCATTGAGAGGTTCCATTTCTTGTTTACCATTAAGGGAGGAGCTAAAAATAGGCCCCTGGACCCATACTTGTGAGTGATAATGTATGGTCCAATCTAGTTTGGAGAAAACTTTCCACATTGGCTCCTTTCCAGAGTAGTGACATTCTAATTTTCTTTTAAGACAAGGTCACCGATGTTAAAGTTGTGTTCTTTGAGATGTTTATTATAAGGGAATTTGATACATTCTTGGTAGACATGATGATGTTAGAGGGTTATTAAGTGATGTTCATCTAACAGTTCAAGTTGTGCTAGATGCTCTTGGTGATAGTCCTCATCAGAGATGAAGTCACGAAGAGAAACGTGCAAGGATGGGATTTGAACTTTGAGAGGAAGGATGGATTTTAGAGCCATAGACTAGAGAGAAAGGAGTAGTACTAGTAGAAGTGTAGGATGTTAGTCCAATAAGCCCAAAGAGTGAAGGGGATATGAAGGTACCAATCCTGACCTACCTTACTAACAATTTTGGTAATAATGTTATGGAGAACTTTGTCAGTAGATTTGGCTTGGTCATTAGCTTGTGGATAGTATGGAGAAGAGAAGCTAAGCTTGATATTGAAAGTGTCATAAATATTCTTAAGATATTTTTTTTGAAGGAATTTCTATTTGTCTATGATGATTTTATGGGGAACACTGAAGTGAACAGATGATGTGTTGATAGACAAAGTTGATGATTTTATTTAGCTTTAGTGGATGCGAGTGGAATGGATTCCATGCATTTGGTGAATTATTTGGTTGCAATGATGATAGAATGATGACATTGAGAAGAATGTGGATTGATGAGACCAATGAGGTTGAGTCCCCATTATGATAAGGGTCATGGATCTTAAGTCAGTTGTAAGGCCTGACTAGGGATACAAATGAGATTAGAATGTTGTTGGCACTTGATGCACTTTTTAACATATTCACAGTAGTATTGATTAAGGGTGGGCTAATAGTAGCCCATCTAAAGAACGCACTTAGAAATGGACCAAACCACTAAATTTTCCACCACATATACCGTCATGGACTTCTTGGATATCTCAGATAGATTCATGGGATTTAAGGCATCATAGTAAAATACCATCAAACCCACATTTGTAGAGGATGCCACCAAGGATAACATAGTGGTTAGCACATTGAAGGAATGACCTCCTACCATTTTTGGATAGGTCAGAGGGAATTTTAGATTGAGAAAGATAGTCGAAGATCTGGGTATACCAGAGATCAAATTGATTGGTGTCGATGAGATTGATACGAGGAAACTCATTAGTATGGGATGGTTGATCGATGTGATGGAAAACAAAAAAGAGTTTGGATTCTTCCGTTGTCCATGGGATGAGATATGTGAAGGGATGTCCATAGTGTTTGTGAAGTGATTGGATGAATGAGGGACATGGAAGAATAATCCACTATAGAGAAACTTTTACAATTACTAGTCCAATAACTCCCTCCTCACTTCTACTCCATGTTTTCACCAGGATTAACCTTCATATTCCACACACTTGGAATATTATTTAATTGATTTAATTTCAATTCAATATATCATAAATATGACCTAAGGTCATATTTAAATAACCTCAAGGGTTATAACCTTTATTAAGTGATGGGCACACCTCCCCGATTTAATTAGTTGATTAAATAATTTAACCAACCCCTAATATAAAGTTTATATTTAAATAATATGAATATAGTTTATTCTATATTATTTAAATATAAACTATATATTATGATGCACTTAATATTATAGTTCTAACACTCCCCTTAATATTAAGTGGGATCCATATGCCAACATTACCTGTTTGTACAACAAGATTTACAAATCCATAAACCCTAAAGGTTTAGGCTAGCACATGTATTTGTGAGACTAAATCTCACCATTTCTCATGGAAATATTCTTATACCGCATCTCTAGGAGCCTTTTATAACACAAGGACCTCCTTTACAAATAGATGCACACTGGACTATATTTTTCCCGTAAACTCTATCAGTTTACTTTAGATCATACAAGATCTTTTACAATGCTTTTAAACCAGAATAGAAGTATAGAGGAGAAGGATTCAATCAACCAGGCGGCCATTAGGAGGTGGCATTTCCATGCACACTCCCCCTCAATGGAAACTCTGAAAGGCCAAGCATTGCATGGAACTTGCAGAACTTCGCAGCACACAATGGCTTTGTGAACAAGTCTACAACCTGATCTTCAGTTAGGCAGTACTGGAGATCTATATCACCACTGAGAACCTTCTCACGAATAAAGTGCATATGTATCTTGATATGCTTCATTATTTGATGTTGAACTAGATTCTTAGCGAGAGAAATACAACTCTGGCTATCACACAGAAGAGGAGTACTTCCTTTAACTTCCATGTGCATCTCTTCCAACAACCTCTTTAGCCACATGGCTTATTTTCCTACTTCCATTGCACTTCTATATTCTTCCTCAGTAGAAGAAATGGAAACTTGTGGTTTCTTTTTACTGCTCTAAGTAATGACACCTGCACCAAACTTGAATATATATCCAGTTGTAGATTTATGATCTATCACATCACCAACATGGTCAGAATCACAATATCCATATAAATATGCATTGTTAGATGAAATATAATGTAAACCATAATTAATAGTGCCCTTTACATAACACAAAATTCTTTTTTCTAACTTCCAGTGATCCTGATAAGGTTCCTACATAAACCTTGAAGCAATCCCTACTGCATAAGCAATGTCAGGTCTAGTAATAGTTAGATAAATCAAACTACCTACAAGTTTCCTGTACAAAGTAGGATTAGATTTTTCACATGCAGGTTTAGGATCAAGTTTACATCCTACTTCTATAGGAATAGAAACTAGTTTACAATCAAGCATATTAAATCTTTTAAGCAAATTAGTTGCATATTGTGATTGAGATACTACAATAGAATTTTTATCTTGAAATATAGCCATGCCTAAAAAATGATGCAATAATCCTAAATCTGTCATCTCAAAATATTGCATTAACTTTCCTTTAATTTTCATAATTAAAGTGTTAGAATTACTAGTGATAAGTAAATCATCAACATACAATACAATGAGAATAATAGCATTTTCTTCAATTTTAACAAATAAATCATTATCAGATGAACAGTTAGAAAAACCAACTTCATTGAAAAAAACTGTTAATTTTAGAATACCAAGCTCTAGGAGCTTGTTTCAAACCATACTTAGATTTTTTCAATTTACAAACATACATTTATTTTCCTGGTTCTTCAAAGCCTTTAGGTTGGGTCATATAAATTTCTTCTTGTAAATCACCATTCAAAAAAGCATTTTTTACATCCATTTGATGGATTTCCCAACCATACTGAGCAGCTAAGGAAATCAAAATCCTTACTGTGCTCATTTTTGCAACTGGTGCAAATGTTTCTACGTAGTCGATACTAGGTTTTTGAGTAAACCCTCAAGCTACAAGTCTGGATTTGAATTTATCTATACTTCCATCTACTTTATATTTAATCTTGTATAGCCATCTAGATCTGACTATAATTCATTTTTTAGAAGGAGGGACTAATTCCCATGTTTGATTTTTAATCAAAGAAGTATACTCAGATTTCATAGCATCTAACCATCTTTCGTCAGAAGAGGCTTCTTCAAAAGATTGGGGTTCAGGTTCATACAAGGTCATCAAAGCATGATATGTATGATGACTCCTGGTCATTTTCTGAAGGTTTCCTGAATTAGAGTCTTGAATAATAGACTCGTCCCATCTAGGTATTTTAGTTACAGAAGTACTACGAACAATCTCATTTCCAATTATAGGTTCAACACTAGTTTCTTCATCACATTCATTATTTTCACAATTTTCAAATTCAAATTCAATTTTCATTTTCATTAGAAACATCATAAATAACAGAAGATGAAGAAGAAGAACAAAAAATTTTTCTAAGATTTTAACATTCCTATTTTCTATAACTTCTCTTTTTGACGGATCAAAGATCCTAAGACCTTTAGTTTTTATACCGTATCCTACAAAGATACAAGGAAATGAGGTCTGATCAAGCTTCTTCCATTTTGATTTCAGAATGAAGAGGGAAGTTGGGCTACCAAATATTCTCAAATGAGATATACTAGGTTTTTGGTTTGACCACTTTTCCAAAGGAGTTGAATTTACCAAGGCTTTAGTGGGAACTCTGTTCAAGATATGAACAACATTGTTCATAGCTTCTGCCCAAAGGAACTTAGGAACTTGAGCAGAATGCATCATGGTCCTAGCCATTTCCAGAATAGTGTGGTTTTTCCTTTCCACAATCCCATTCTGCTGAGGGGAATAGGGAGTAGTTAGTTCCCTTTGAATGCCACATTCAACACAAAATGAGTCAAAATATTGACTCACATATTCTCCCCCATTATCAGTTCTAAGCCTCTTAATTTTATACTTAGAAGATTTTTCACTAAAGATTTAAATTCTTTAAATTTTGACAAGACATCTGATTTCTTTTTAATGAAATACAACCAAATCATACAAGAGAAATCATCAATGAAAGTGACAGCATACAAAGAACCATTAAGAGAAGGAACTTCTAGGGGTCCTCTAACATCACTATGGACAAGCTCTAAAGGTTCAGAAGAGTTATCATCATGATGACTGTGAAAAGGATTAGCAGATTGCTTACCACGTAAGCATCCTTCACAAGTTTCATGATTTTGGGAAATAGGTGGTAGACCAGTTACTAGGTTAAGTCGAGACATGTCATACATGCTCCTGAAGTTGACATGACCTAGCCTCTCATGCCACAATTACATGTCACTTCTTTGAGTTGTCAAACAAGAAGTAGAAGGAAAACCAGAAAATACATACAAACCATCTCTTTGAATGCCTTCAACTATAGTAACATCATGTTCATTTTTAATAAACCATTTATCCTTTAACAATGTAACACTATAGTTATTTTGAGTTAACTGAGAACAAGAAAGAAAATTCATTTTAAGTTTAGGTACTAACAACACATTGTTAATAAAACCATTTGCTACTTTTGCTTTTCCCTGACCCTGAACATCGAGAATGGAATGATCACCCAAGTAGATTTGATCATTACATTCACTAAGTTTAGATAGGATATCAGATCTAAAATTCATGTGCCTAGAGGCACCACTGTCTAATATCCACTCATTTTATTTTGCAGTGACAAAAGTGGCATACAAAGCAATTACATTTGATTTTTGGTTATTTTTCTGATTCTTGTTTTGATTTTGATTTTGATTTTGGTCTTGAACATATTTGTTACCCTTTTGAAATTTAGGATTTGTTTTGTTATTTTTAAATTTGAATCCTCTTTCTTATGTCCAAATTTACCACAATAATGACATTTTCCATCAAAGCTAACTCTTAGATTTCCAGGTTTCTTATCCTTGCTAGGAGGTTTAAAAGTTTTCTTTGTGTTTTTGTTGAATCTAGAGGTTTTACCTTTTGATTTCTGAGCGAGAAGTGCCTGTGTGGCATTCTCCTTAGAATCAAAATTTGACATTACTTGTTCTTCCTGTATAAGAAGAGAACTAAGGGTTTGCAAATCTGGAATGTCTTGTTCTGTTTGATATTTAGAATTCAAAATTGAAATGAAATTTCTAAATTTTTCATGAATATTTAATTGGATAATAAAATAGAGCAATTTATCATGAATCAAATTACTGCCACATCCATCTAACTGTGACTTAATATTTTTTATTTTTGCTAAATAATTAATCACTTTTTCATCTCCCTTCATGGGAGTTGTCATAAGCTCTAAAACCAATTTAATAATTTTTGATAAACGCGTACCTTCGTGCATCGACTCCAATTGTGCCCAAGCTTCACTAGGACTCTCTAGATTTCTGATATGAAGTAGAAAGTCATCGTGTACACTTCGCAAAATAATAGACATCACCTCTTGTACTTTTTGTTGATATGTGGCGACATTATCAGCAATTGCATGTCTTCCGATAGGAGCTCTCTTAGTCCCATTTACAACTGCCCATAGTTTGCGAGCCATGAATTATGCTTTCAATCGAATCTTCCAAATGTTGTAGTTGTTTCCATTCAACATCTGAGATTTATCAATTGAAAATTGATTAGACCCCATTTTTATAAAATAGAGATAAAAAATGATTAACAAACAAGGATTAAAATAAGAGTTTTATAGAAATTCCCCCTATCGTATTTTAATCCTCGTAATCGATCACGATCAATTTATGCCAAAAAACTAGGTCATGTTAATTAAATAGTCTATACATGAAAAAAAGTTAGAATGATATCAACAAATTAAATTGAAATGTGAGTGAATTTTTTTAGTTTTGTAACAAAATGACGATGAAAAAGCTTGTCATCGTATAAGAATATATCATTAAAAATGATAATTTTACTATTTTTACAAAAAAAATTTTATAATTTGTCTATATTTTTTGAAAAAAAAGAAATTATTTAAATATTATTTCTAAAAAAAATTATATATATATATATAAAAAAAATTTTGGAGCTCTTGTTCCTTTAGGTTATCTTTTTCTTGAGCCATAACTCGGTGAACTCAGCGAGCCATATTATATCAACTCGGCGAGCCATATATATATTGCAAACATATTACCATTTGAATTGAATGCTAATGCCAATTACCAAACCAAAACCAATATGCCAATCAAGATTAACCAAACCACTGTTCAAGAAAAATTGTAGGTTATAAACCAAGCACTGCACCCACGAAGGGCTAACAACAAGGGGGTGGTGTGACCTAAGTCACACCACCAAAACATTGTGGGAAGGATTTTAAATCCTTCCCCATTTTCTTGTCGTCCCCATGTGGGACTAAACCCACACATAAGGAGAGGGGGGGGTCATTGTTGTGGGAGGTGATGACTGGAGGTAGGGGGCCATGGGATGCATGACGGGTGCATAGAGGGGGGCTCACAGAGTGAAGCAAGTGGCTGTCACTTGGCACCAAGCTAGGAGGGGGTGGTATAGAGGGGGCCCCCCCATTAAGGTTTATATATATTTTTTAATATTATATATATATATTTATTATATATATGATATCAGGTTAGGTTTAGGTTTATAGGATTTAGGTTAGGTTTATATAAACCAAAGTTTATATATTATATATATATATATATAATACCTATACATATATATATATATAACATATATATATATATATATATAACCCATATATTTTTATAAATATAAAAATTATACATACTATATATATTGTTTTTTTATAAAATACAAAGATTTTATTTATAGTTTGAATTAAACTATAGGAGAAAAAATTTTCAGGGGCCCTATTCAGAACATGTCTAAGGGTTTCCGAAAAACAAATGTAAAAAAATGTATTATAGGGGACAAGAAATTTACTTGGCCAGTGAAAAAAATAGAAAAGTCTATTTTCTTGAATCTTGTCTCCTTGTAAACTGGAATTTTAACTTTGTTTTTTTTACTTCCCCTTTTTATTTTCTTGAATCCCTGCAAACTATATAAAACTATATAAAAAATTTCAAAAAATTTACAACCCTTACCTTAGTTTTCCAGGGCCCAATAATTCTCGAAGTAGAATTCTTTCCACGCAATTGAAAATCCACAATGCATTTTCACCTGTGCAATATTCATCCAACTATGCGGAATGGGAAGGGGGGATTAAATAATATTTCAAATATTTCACCTACCTTCCCAACCGTTATAACATTAGGTTACATTACGATTAAATTTAATAAATTAATCCCGCTCTGGTACCATGTCAGGACGAGGGGTGAAAAGGTGAATAACCAACTAACAATTATTATAAAGTAAAACATTATAACATAAATTAACATGTAATAAATTAAATAACACATAGTACACATAACACAACATGTAACGTGGAAAACCCCTAAATGGGTAAAAACCACGGAATAATAATCCACTATAGAGAAAATTTTACAATTACCAGTCCAGTAACTCCCTCCTCACTTCTACTCCATGTTTTCACCAGGATTAACCTTCATATTCCACACACTGGAATATTATTTGATTGATTTGATTTCAATTCAATATATCCTGAATATGACCTAAGGTCATATTTAAATAACCCAAAGGGTTATAACCTTATTAAGTGATGGGGCACACCTCCCCGATTTAATTAGTTGATTAAATAAATTAACCAACCCCTAATATAAATTTTATATTTAAATAATATGAATATAGTTTATTCTATATTATTTAAATATGTGAAGTTTGGAAGTGGTGAAGTAAAGAGCACAACACAAATTTTCAACTTTAGTGTAGTGGGTCTCATAGTCATGAAGAGTGTGGATGATATAATAGATGACCTTCTCCCTACCCTGCTCATCATGGTGTGTCAACATGGCACCAAGAGCATGGTCAGTGGCGAAAATGTAAAGATAGAAAATATCCCCCTCACATGGAGGATGAGTCGATGATAGAAGATAATGCTTGAGTTCATCAAAGGCCTTTTGGAAATTGGCATCCCACTTGAAGTGAGTGTCTTTGCAGAGGAGATAATGAAAATGTTGGCAATGGTCAAAAGTTATGAGATGAAAAGGATAGATTGATTGGAGTCATCCTTAGAGGCTACAAAATTACTTTATATTGGAAGGAGGAGGAATCTCAAGGATGGCTTTGACCTTAGTGGTGTCAAATTCAATTCACATGATGGAAATGATGAAGCCAAGGAGTTTTCTAGTTAGAACTCCAAACACACACTTAGATGGATTAAGACAAAGAAAGTATCAGATAAGACACATGAAGTGGATTTTAAGGACAGTAAGATGATCTTATCGATGTTTGGATTTACCCAAGAGGTCATAACATAATCCTCTATGGTTTTGGGATGAGATCGTGGAAGATATAGGTCATGGCACGTTGATAGGTGGCCCCTACATTTTTCAAACCAAAGGGCATGACACGATAGCAGAAGGTTCCCCAAGGGGTGATGAAATATGTCTTATGTTGGTCTTCTGGTGTGATAAGGATTTGATTGTAACCAGAAAAACCATCCATAAGAGAAAGCATCTCATGGCCAGTGGTGAGGTCAACAAGTTGATCGATGTTAGGAAGGGGAAATTCATCCTTAGGGAAAGTGAGATTTAAGTCTCAAAATTTATGTATAGAATAAGCTTTCCAGAGGCTTTGGAAATGGTACGATGTTGGAAACCCATTAGGGATAATCGATAGGTTGGATGAAGTTGGTAGAAATAAGGCATTGTAATTCTTCTTTGACAAGGAGGGCAACGTGAGGATGCATGCGATGTAGCTTCTGCTTAACTAGATTAGCATTGGGGATGGTGACGATGTTGTGGAAAATGATGCTAGGATCGAGGCCTGACATGTCAGTGTATGAACATGTGAAGGCCTAGTTGTGCTTAGAAAGGAAAGAGGTGAAGGATTCTAGCTCTTGTGGATCAAGGGATTGGCCAACTTTGAGGATGCGGGGATCTTGTGAAGTCCCTATGTTGATGTCGATGGTGGACTTGTTGAGAAGGGTGGATGTGTCAGGAGGTAAGGCCTTATGAAGATGAGAATATTCTACCCCCATGTAGGAAAGAATGGAATCATCATCACTACATTGAAGAATGTTGATGGTAGGGGAATCCTCCTCTACCATGTTGGGGAATTTGAGAGGAAGGGACCTAGTTTCACCTTCAGCCTGATAGGTGATTGGTCCCAAAGTGATCATGGAGATTATAAAAAAAAATAGAATAAAGGGACATGGTGTCATCCATGTCCATGGGGTCATTGGATGGATAAGGATTGAATGATGGGTCTGTGTGCATGGGGGATGCAGAAGAAATGTGTGGAGGAGAGTTGGTGGGATGTTCTTTGAATCCCAATCTGAACTTCTCATGAGGTTTGCAAGATTGGTCAAGGATAAGATCATGCATGCCTTGTTCATAACATCCAAGACCAAATCCATTCCATGCATAATGGTGGAGATAGGTGTAAACGAAGGATTTATTGTAGAGGAAGTCAAAGCCATTGGTGTATGACTTAGTGTGGGGTTGATTGTCAATGTGGGAAGAAGGACAATCAATGCCACTATACACAAGATTGGTTTTCAGATGAGGTGGACCAAAGGAAATGATATCCCTGACCATTTAGGTTGATACATAGAGATTTTTCAGGGTCTACCAAGTCGATTGGGTTTAGAAATATCATTGAGGGTAAGGATTTGATACTCCCCCAGTGAAAGATACCGCATCACATTTTCAAGATATTCCTCATTAGGAAACTTGGATGTAGGTACAAATGAACTAGTAGATGCTTCAGAAGATGAATCTTGTTTAGGAATGAGCACGTCATTTGGTTGGTAGGTCATGTGGCATGTTTTGAAGGGAGGAAGATCAGAGGGGAGTGTATGGATTTTCCCCTCATGTTCATACTTAAGGAAAAATGAAGAGTGGATGGGATGCAATGCATAGTGTGGATCCATGGGCGTCCAAGCAAGATGTTATATTGGAACTCCCCCTCAACAATGTAAAAGATATCATGGAGGATTTTTTCACCGACACGGATGGGGAGGATAATTGTTCCCAAGGTAGGGGAAATGACATCATTGAAGGCTCAAAGAACCATGGGTGATTGAGGATGATAATGGTGTTGGAAGCTTTGAGTTGGTTGAAGGTATGGGATGAGATGATGTTGATGCTAGCACCATTTTCAATCATAGATCATCATGAAGGTGTCATTGATGTGGATGGTGATGAAAGGGGAAGATCATGATCTTTAAGTAGAATGTCAAGGGATTTCAGAATCATCAAAGGAGATGGTGGTGAAGTCTATAAGAGCTCCAATGAGGGCCAAAAGGTTGAGGTCATCAATTGTGATTGGTATATGTTACAAAGATTCGATGAGATTGTCGATGGTTAGGGGAGATTTGGATAAGCTCATAGAGAGACATTTTAATGGGGGCCTGATGTAATTGTTTATGATGCTTTTTCTATAACAACAGGATTTTGGGTTGTGGAGTGGCTAGGATGGATACCTTTGCCTTAGATGAAGAAGGAGATGGAGTGGGCTCCTTAGAAGGAGAAGTGATGACAACTCTTTATTTTGATTGGGTGGATGGTTGAGAATCATGAGGATGAGAGCGAGTGGTAATACGAATGACATTTATGAAAAGAGGGGGACCTTCTTTAGAAGAGGTAGAACTTGGTGGTGGGATTGTGACATTAGGTGTGGATGAAGGGTCAGATTTAGAGGCCTTGGAAGTTGTAGATTTGATTTGAGGATTATGTGTAGATGTGGATGAGCTAGTGGATGGAAGAGGGTGGTCTTCTTCGATGATGAGGTCATCCTCTTCTATGAGGTTGTTGATGAGGGTTTGAAGAGCCTTACAATGTTTTGTGTCATGTACAGGGACACTATGATAAGTGAAAATGATGTTATAATCAAATCACCTGGGGTTTTTCCCATGTGAATCGAAGGATTTGATAGGGGATGGGTGATTGCGGATGATTGAATGAGGTAATGAAGGATTTCAGTGTAGCACCCAATGGAGGTTTTTGAAGAGGGGGTTTCATGGATTGAGGTTTTATTGGATTTAGGAGAGGTGGATGAAGGAAAAATAGGTGTCATACTCTTATGGGGTTTGGTAAGGACTTTAGATTATGAGTGGGACTTGGAAGGAGGTGTAGATGGTTTTGATTCAGATTTATTGGTGATGGGAAATTTGGATGGAGAGCATGGTCCCAAAATAAATGTTAGAGGTCCTAAGATAGATGATTGGATGTTTGATTGCTTGGGTTGATGGGGATTTGGAGGGGGAAGCTCCAATTTCTTGTGTAGATGAGTAAGATATTTTTGGATGGGGGTGCCAAGGTTCTTAGATTTTTTCTGCACATTTTTACCCTTGGGGGGATGACAATGATTTCAATAGTGGGGTTGTCTACGAAGGTGAGATTAGATGATTTGGATATAGGTGGTGTTGTAGATGTGAGGATTGAGGATGAAGATGGTTTTTGGATAGAATGATTGGTAAGATTAGAAGAGGTTGTAGATTGTGTGGAATTTGGAGGTGTTGATATAGAAGTGGTTGTACTTGTTGGAGATTAGGATGGGATTCTGACACCATTTGTGATAGAATCAAGGGGGGTGTCATACGCTTGGTAGAGGATTTAAGGGATGATGTGGATGTGGACATGGATTCAGATGTAGATGTGGGTATAGATATAGTATAGATGTGGGTGGATGTAGAGGTATATGTAGATGGATGTAGATGATAGGCATATAGATGTAGATGTGGGTAGATGTATGAGATGGTTGTGGATGTAGGCATGTAGATAGATGTGGTAGACATGGGTATAATGATGTGGGTATGTAGATGTGGATGTAGTGGATATGGATGTAGTATATGTGGGTATGTAGATGTGGATATGTAGGTAGGTATAATAGATGTAGATATAGGTGTGGTATGTAGTATGATGTAGATGTAGGTGTAGATGTTGAAGTAGATGTGGGTGTAATAGATGTGGGTATAATAGATGAGGGTATAATGGATGTGGGTGGTGATGTTGAAACCTGACTTAGAGTATTGATTGCATGGGCATCAAGTGCTTGAGATGTGAGAGGATTAGCTTGGTTGTTTGGTGGATGATTAGGGAAGGGTTGCTTGAAGACATCCAATGGTTGGTTAGGAGGAGCATTAGGATTTTCCAATTGAAGGTCCCCATGATCGATAAGTCATTGTACTAGGTCCTTGAAGGTATGAAAATTTTTGATATCATGACCACAAATTTGATGATGTTTACAATAATGGTCCTCATGCAATACCATGTGGGTTTGGGATGCGAATCATCAATGGGCGGATGGGAGGAAGTTGGATAAGGCATGTAACCATGAGTTTTTCAAGATGGAACTATAGATTCTCTGAGAGGAGTATAGTTGGGGGTTGGTCAAGGAGATCTTTGTGGAGGCTTGACATGAGATGTGGATGTAGAAGAAGTTTTGATGACAATGGCATTGGCCACATTCTTGGATTTATCATTATGGGTGGATGATTTGGTGAATTCAGTCTTAGGTTTGTTGGAGCAAAGCTTGACATGGCCTTGCTCAAGGGCACAAAGCTCTAGTTTGTGAGCCATGGCAAATGATTCCTCAAAGTTTGTAAAGATTGAATTTGGAGGGTGTATGAGACATTTTTAGCACATGATCTAGAGAAGATTTTGATGAGTTCGGTTTGGGGTAAAGAGAAGGATAATTGATTGATAATGCCACACCACCTAGTGATGAAATCAGTGATTGATTCATCATCAAATTTTTTGATGGCATAGAGATCAGTGATGGTGATTTTGCACATGATATTGATGGAGAAGTGCTCTAAGAAAATTTGTGCAAGTTGAGTGAAAGAGAAAAGGGAATGTTCATGAATTCCATTATACCAGTCCAAAGCGTGTTCGACCAATGACATGGGGAAAGTGTGAAGCATGAGGTCTTGATCATGGGTGATGAGATAACATGAGTTCCTAAAGGCATGAAGGTGTTGTTGGGGATCCTCCTTACTATTGAACTTAGAAAATTTAGGGAGCTCCCAGTGTGGAGGATAAGGCTTAATGGGTACATATGGGTTGATAGGTTCATTGCAGATTTGTTCATAGGTGAATGTGCTCTTAGGACCCAAAGTAGGAGCCTCTAGGTTTTCATCCTACTTAATAGGCTTACATGGGGTCATCGGATGTGTGAGGATGATGGGATAATGGATGCGGTTGTGGATTGTAAGAGGTAGATGGATTGGGTTGTGGGTAAGATTGATATTGTTGGGTGTAATTAGGATTTTTTGGGGATGGTTGGTAAGGAGGAATATAATTGAAAGCTTGTGATTGGATGGGTTGTGAAATAGGATGTTGCAGAGGGATATAATTGGATGGGTAGGTTTGTGATGGTTGTTACTGAGAGATGGGAAGATTATATTGGGTTTGTGTTGGGTGAGTTGGGATGTGTACATGAGGTGGTTGAGATGTTTGAGTGGGTTGATTAGGAAACATGTGTTGAAAAGATGCTTCAGAGTGGTGGTTGATTCGTTTGATTTGTATCTGAATGGTGGAGTTTTGAGGTAACAACATTGGCATGGACTTGAGATGTGAAGAGAGGCACCAGTTTTGAACATGTTTCTCGGGTGGTGGAGGAAGTAGGTTAGATTCTTGAAGAGTTTGGGTGGGAGCATTGATGATAACAATAGATGAAGAAGTAATAGGGATAGAAGATGTAGGGATGGTATTGATGTGAGGTAGATTAGGTGGGATGGGGACCACCAATTGAGTGGATTGATGGGTTTGAGGGACCATGGTAGAAGACTCATGAGGGCCATGTTCATGTTGGGCTATTGCCAACTCATTCATGGCCCTAGGAAAGAAGACAACAAGTTGGGAAGTAAGAACTTCAGTGGATTCAGAATGTGGTGGATAAGCATAAAGTTGTTGAAGGGGAGGTCCATCAATGGGGATATTGGTGGATTTATGAGTAAGATAATCATGAAGTGCTATGGGGTTAGCATCAAGGAGTTCCTAAAACTCCATGCATCCATGAGGGATAGTGGGAGGTCCAAATGTTCCTAAGGAAGTGGCAGAAGGAGGTGTAGCTGGTCTAGAGGGGATGGAATGGTGATAGACAAAAGGATTGGTTTCAAGATGGGGATTGGTTTGGATGACATGGGTCTCATGAGGAGGGACCATAGAAATGATGGGTTGGGAAACCAAAGATGAGGTGACCAAAGGTGTGTAAGAAGAAAGGATGAGGGTGGATGTTTGTTGTGAAAGACTATTTGAGATGGGGATGTTGTTGGAAGAGGTTGATTGTTCCATTTTCTTGGCTTGAGAATGAGTAAGAATGGGCATGAAAAAAAAAAAAAAAACTTATGCAGATTATTAATATGAAAAAGAAATCAAACAATAAAGTTTTGATTATCTTGTTTATTTAGAAACTGTGAAAAAGAAAAGAGGCTCAAAGGGAACCTAAAGAAGTGGCCAATCTAAGGATGGTTTCAGGTTGTTTAAGGTTAGAGTCCTCTATATACCTGAAGGTACGTGAGGCAAAAATATGTGATGACTACCGGTACGTGGCTTGGTATTGGGGCCTACCCCCGCACTTCACGCACCACAACAATAAGGGTGTCAGGCTTAGCCGATATACCGATAGTCAAAAAAATTGTTACACGACCAGAACACTATGGTGGATTCCTTATTGGGTGATGAAATCCCAATAGATCCACCTGGTAGGAAATGTTTAGATGTGTTGATTTGTTTGTGTGGTTTGGTTGTGTGTGAAGAAGTGTGAATGCAAAATATTACCACCTACTTAAACTATGTGATCAAGCAAGCATGAAGAGGTGTTCTTTTTAGATCCAAATCCAAATGTGATATTCGATGAGAACAAGCAAACAAAGGAGGGAGAAATGATGCAAAAAGGAGAAAATAAGGATGAAAAGGAGAATACCTGGATAACACTTTTTTTTTCTTTTTTTTTCAATTTAAATGCACGTGTTGTTGAGAAAGATAAGAAAACCCACCAAGCACGCAAGCAAGTGAACAAATCTAACCTGCAAGGTTAGTAGAAGATAGAATATAGAATGTAGAATAGAAAATGAAAATAAACAAAGAACTTACCAAAGAAGATAGGTAGGTCCCATCGGGCGTGCCAAAATGTTTGACGAGTTTTCCACTCCTGTTTCAAGTTAATGAAATGGTATGCAAGAAAACAAGAAACTCCAAAATATGGGAGGGTTTAAGGCTATCTTTAATGTGTGATGATGATGAAGGATGAGATACAGGTGCAAAGATCCTCTCTGTGGTGAGCTTGATAACCTGCACAACAAAGGGACAACTAGACAAGAAAAATATTAGTAGATTAAATGGTGGGTTGCCTGACAAATTTAGTCTCGAGAAGTGATAAACTTCCTAGGGAGGATGTCAACCCATGTGATTAAAATATTGATTGAAAATAATGGATAAATGACATGCAAAAGATAATCAGAATGGAATAGAGATCAAAGATATGCTAGATAACATAGATCAGATAATGATAATGATAAATTGAAAAAAAATCAAACCTGATTGGGTCGATGGTGACCCGAGACAAAAGAGATAGTCGACGGTGACTGTAGTAGAAGATCAAAAGATGTGAAAAAAAGTGGATCTGGGACTAATTGTTGAAATGTTGAAGATGTCTAGATATCTGATGTAGAAAGAAGCACAAGAAACATAAAGGATGCAAATTATAGATAAATGAGAAAATAATGGATGTAGATCAGGTCAATGGTGACTAGGGGAAAGATCTGGGATATTCGATGGTGACTGGGGATAGAAAAGGTGAGATCTGGTTGTTAGATAGGTAATCATAGAAAAAGAGGATCTGAGATGTTGATAGGAGGTTGAGAAATAGATGGAAAATGGACAAAATGTAGAAAAATAAATGATGCAGATCAAGTTGATGATGAACAAGGTAGAATCAATGGAGATCAAGGTAGGATTAGGGTTTAATGAAGCTTGATAGATGGAAAAAGGATATAAGAAAGAAACAAGGATGGATAATGAGGCTGCAGATCTCCAAGATGAACAATACCTGCAAAGTGATGAAAAGATGATGAAACAAGATAGGGATCCAAGAAAATTCTAAGCTTCAGATATCTGAGAATGATGTGCAAGGGCTCCAAGATGACTCCAAGATGTTGATAACATCTCACAAGAAGAGAAGAAAAAAGAAAATATCGCAAGAAGTTAGAATACCCAAAGTTTTATCCTCTTTGAGGAGGGGGTAGCAATATATTTATAGGTCATCGTGACCCTTTAGGGTCACCGTTGACTGTGGAGGACCATTGATTTTTGGTGGTGGGGATGATGCACAACTCGAGACAAGAGGCCCTAAAGAGGTTAAATTTGGGTTTCAAGATGTTTTTGTGGATTAGGGTTGCATAGGGATGATAAAAGTGGTTGGAGGGTGAAAATGAATTAAATGAGGGTAGATGAGAGTCTAGGGAGGCTAATGTGATTAGGGGTAAGTGTTAGGGATGATTAAATGTGATTAGGGATGAATAATGATGGATAAAATAATGATGGGATGGGATAGTATTAAGATAGGAAAATAGGAAATTAAGAGGAATAAATGGGATTTAGGAGGGAAATAGGTACAAGGCTCTTATTTTCCACTCAATGGTTCTTACTCAAGTGTGGGAGTAATTGTCTTCTTGACATAGAAGCACCCACTTCTCACATAATGTTTCATGATCGACCATGATCATTTTTTAAAGAGTTGGGAGAAATTTGTTCTAGTGATCCACCTTTGTATTTATTGTAGTAATAAAATATTCTATCTTTTCTATTAACAAGGTAGCAATTCTGAAAATATTGACCATCTCAAGAAGTAATTCATACCCCTTTTGGATGATAAAATCAATCCATCAATTTGTTATTTTTTCCAATCCTCTTGAATTCTTGTATTACACAAGATTCAATTTTTTCAGGGGAACATTAGACTTAGATGGGGTGAGTAGAGGTACATTTCATTTCAGAAACATATGAACATACAAATTTAGGGTATGAATTTAGATCTGCAACAACTCTTTGGTTTCCTCACTTTCCCTTATCTAAGCAACAAGTATTGTGGTGGTTTGTTTGAAATTGTGAATGTGTCCCTTTATTTTAATATCTCCCAGTGAGTATCATGTCATCTCATAATTTTTGATACTCATCTCTACTTCATCCTTTTCCACTCTTGGTCAAGAAAACTCAACAAATTGAGATCCTGAGGCATCACTCATAAGCCTAGAGGTAATGTTGGATTTTCTTGAGTGAGGATAAGAATTCCAAATCTTAGAATAAAATTCGATCATCAGTGTCTTATATTTGGACATGGTACATTAAAATTTTTTAATGATCTCTTACACCCATGGGGAGACTGGATCTAGTGAAGATGATGAGGCATGAGCAGGGCTTCCTATAGGAGACACTAGTACTAGAACTTAATTGGTTGAAGGAGAAGGCCTATGAATGATTTCCTCATGAGATTGAATAGGAGGCATGGAAGATTAGTGGAAAGAGTGTTCTGATAACTCAAAAGACTTGTGCTTGGTTTTTTTATGAGAGACAACAAACACCCTTCGCTCGAGGAAATTTACATTAGGCCATTTCAATGACAACTTCCTTCTTACAAGCTCAAATGGATGCTCTGGAATAATATTATTATCTTGAGGATTCTCTTCTTTCCTTGGGGATCATGTTTCCCTAACATATAATTTATTTGTTTCTTTTTTGGATGGCTTATGGGATGAATATGAAGTAATACTTGACTTGTGAACTTTATTTAAGTACCATTTCCTTGATCATTGTAGAATTGTTGAAGAGCGGGTCTAGATATCAGCATGTTCAACCTTGAACCAATCTACATAGGAATTGATTCAAAATGTATTTTTCTAGGTACTCAGGCTCAAAAATATAATTTCCATCATCTTGGATATCTAATGTCATCCAACCAATCTATAATTCCTTCATCTAATACACAGTCATCCTTGAAAAATCCCTTTTTCTTACCTTTTTTTCATCGTCATAATATTCCCATTAGTTTTCCAATGCTAGTGTTTGTGAAATAATTTATCAAGTTGGGATAAATTAGTTGATTTTCACCAACACACTCCATTGCACTTGCAGAAAATGCTTGCAATTTTGTGCAAGGGAGGAATTTGCATGGGAAGGCGGAATGTGGGAGTGAGAAATTAGGAGAGGGATTAATAATGCAAGTAGGAAATAATTCATATTTTGTAAGGATTAATCTGAAATATCAACACACACAATTGGAAAGAATAACAAATTTGCTAACAATATCAAGGAAAGATGAAACCATGAACATAAAATCTCACTTATTCACTCATCCAGAAAATTTGAAACTCCTTTCTTTATTGACATATTTACAAATTTGTACAATGAGAGAGATAGAGGAAAACATATGAGAAGGAAAATGGAAGAATTTTCTATCTTTTTATTATTATTGGTAGTTATCTACTCATGAAATTACAAAATTGACAACCCCTTGGAATGAGGAAGTCATTAAAATATATATATTTCAAAAAGACTCTTCACCTACCCCCCACATGACCTTTCATTTTCTTTTACAACTTGTGACTCTTTGTATTCTTAGGAAGGAAATTAGGTGCCCTTTTTATTAATTGAGGGAAACTTATTACAATTTAAACCATAGTCACATTTAAATGAATAAATGAAAATAATAAGACAAAAAATGAATTATAAGTGCAACCCTCTAATGAAGAAATAGAACATGAAGGAAGAGAGGAAGGGGGAGGGAAGAGAGAGAAAAGAAAAGAGATAACTACTCAGATGAAGAAAATGCCCTTCCTATTAGACATTTCACTCTCTGATGGACTTTTTTGAGTACCTCTGGGAAGATCTCCACTCCTTTGAATTCTTTGCTATATCAAGCTGCCGCACATGGTGTAAATTTCTTGCCTGGGGAATGTGAACAAAAATTCAAGGACTTGAGCCAATTATCCGAGATGGCATTGATGTTTTTACATTTCATGAACCAAGATTGATGTTTCTTTGTGGTGCTTGATATCATGGCCCTTATCTCAGTGAGAGACTCCAGTGTGTCCTCATTAAAGGAAAAGGGATCCCAGATTCCTTCTTAACAAGTTCCTCAAATGGATTTCAACAAGTCATCCATTGAGGTGTTTTCATCTATTGTAGGCACTCTAAGCTTTTGTATCTCAATGTTGACATCATCCTACATCTTAGAAGCACCTGTTCCTCATTTGAATCTAACTCATCTAGATCATGGTTCAACATCTCATACTGGGTGACAAGAGTTCTAGCCCATATCACTTGAGACAAATCCTTTGGATGGAGAATTGAATACCTTATTGTCCACAATATGTGAGAATGGGATTTCCCCATTTCCATCACTAATGGAAACACTTGATCCCAGTGTTCCTTTTCTTTCTTGATTTCATCTCTTGTCATTCTGACCTTGGTGGATTTTGCACTCATGTACTTGAACAATGAAATCATCTTAGGAGCAACACTTTCCCTTTTCCACAATCTTGTTTACCCATTTATCATTTTCTCCCCCTGCATGGTGAAGCCTTGTGTCTTCTGAATGGAATATGGATCAAAGCTACTAATGGGAGTAACTTATTCGATTAGAAGAGATGAAATAATTTTTAGATCCATGAAATTTTAAACATATGAGGTGAGTGTTCTCACATGATCTTCTAACTAATCAATTCTCTCCTTATACTCTTGATTCCTTGTGAGAAGGTGAGTGGAAGATTCCTTGAAAAAATGTGCATCTCCCTCATGAGTTTTTGGGCCTAAGGGGAATGTGGTCATCTCATAGTCAGTTGGGGGTCATTTATTTAATGGGTTTGATCACCTTTGGCTTGATTGCTTCTACATATTGGTTTCCTAAAGCATTCACTGAAAAAGTAAGAAGCTTGTTGAGCTAACCTTCCCTTATTTACTTTGACCAGTGAGGCTATAGATATGAAGTCAGGGAATTCCACTTGTTGAACTATGTGGGATTCCTTCATGATCATTTCATGCACCCTTGGAAATATCTCATTTGTCTCAAGCTCAACATTTGGCAGGAGTGTTGTATCTTGTTCATAATGAGAAGTGGAACATCTTTTGCAAGAGGGGTTCATGCAGTAGTGGATGATGAGAACTTTGAGACTGCTCAGGGACTAAAAGGATGAACTAGATCAATTTCCCCTTGCTCCAAATCTACCACAGGTTATTTTTTATCCTTTACCTTTTTGTGCAACCTTTTGTAGTGAGGATTTCTGATTCCACTGACCTTTCATTTTGAGTGTTCTCTCCTGAGTGAGATGAGCTGGAAGCTTTCTTAGTGACCTTTGAAGAATGAAATATGGGATGATTTCCTTTAGAGAGTTGGGAAGTTTCCTGATGTAATGAGGGAATCTCTCTTCTTTATGAACCACTCTTTTGATCTTTTGATTACTGTTTTTAGTCCTCTCAGTTATATCTCCTGATTTGTGGATGCTCTAAGACACTTGTATAGGGGTTGATGATTTTACTACTTGATATTTAGGTCATACATATCCTTTCCACCATCTTTGATTCCATCCTCATACCAATCAAATCTGAATCTCCTCATTTTCCAAATTTTCATCCTCATGATCTCATTCTCTGACATCAAAATCATCTGCACAATTCACCTAGTAGTCTTCAATTTGTGGAACATGATGCAAGTCAGGGAGGTGAAATGTTTCTGGATCACTCCGAATATCAAAGTATACTCTTGGGGTGTATGAATATAGGTTCACAAGAGTGAAAGCAACTTCCACATTGGCAACCTCATGAGTACTTTTGCGAGAGAAAATCTTGAGAGAGATGGGGAAAGCAACACTGTTCTTCTTTCGGTTCCTAAGCTTACCATCAACATGAAGAAGCTACCTACACAACTCAAACAACATGATCTTGTCGCTTGAGATATCACGTGGTAGCTTTCATGGAGAAAGATCAAAACCAAACACTCAGATGTAGGAAAAGGTTGAAAATTGTATGAAGAAGGACCCATACCTTTTGATTTAGGAAGCAATTTGTGAAGACAACCTTGAGTGAGGGTTTCCTTCCAACAATCTGATGACAAACATAGTGAATGCATCATTCACTCTTGCAAAATGATGGTTTCTTTCTTTCAGGATCAGCTATAGATATTTTTCATATGTAGGAGTCCTTCTGGGAAATGTTTTGGGTAAGTATCAAACCTTTAAATGGTCTCATGCTCGCAAGGGCATATACCAAGTATGAAGTCATTGAAAAATTTTTTGAGCTGACACTTGAAGAAGTTGGTGATGCAAAATTATCACTAATGATTTTCCCAAATATATCATCTATTTTCCCTTGATGATTGTAAGAATGAATAATTCCATCCATTCATGGAAATATTTTGTTGTTTCTTCTCCTATTAGCCACCTCAAGAGGATGATCGCATATGAGAATCCCTTATGGAATTCATTTGGAGAGATATTTTGGCATATGGGATGGATTTCTACCTGTTTTCAACCATGAACCTAGTGTGAGGCCTTGGAGGTATGAATTGGTCTTAGACCACTCACCTGATGCAAACTATTTTTTATGATGACCATGTTTCTTCTAGAATGGAATTTACATATATTGAGAAATTTCTTTGGGAGTGAGTACTGCCAAGATCAAGTTATCATCATCTCTTATGATTTGAGTATCTAGATCATAATGGTGGGAACATGATAATACCAAATCTTTGATTTGAAAGGATATGAGGATGACTACCCATAGCATACAACCCACTTGTGTAGACTTTCTCTTCCACAGGTTCCCTGGGTCCACCTAACATCTTGTTCTGGAGATCTTCTAGATCCATATGGGTAACATCACTATCACCCACACCTGAGTATTCTGATGATAGAGCCAAAGTGGGATCAAGATAGAAAAAATTTGATCTTCATATTGATGAAAATCAACAAGATGTGCCAAAATGGAGACGACAACAACTTTCTGCACTCGAAATGAGATCTTTCTATTTTTAGCAGTTAGGGTTCGGGAGCTGCTATTTTGGGAAATATTTTTTTTTGACTTGGAATCAATTTTTGGAACCCCTAACATGCTAGGAACACTTTCATAGATGGTTCTTTGACATTCTTGGACACTTTCTATTTTTATAAAGTTTCTTTTTTTTTACTTTTTTGTGTTTTTTAAATGGTTTTTGGCCAATTGCCTACTTTGTCATCTCTGTTGTTTTCTGAGTGCAATGTTTGAAGATTTTGGATTTTTCAAGAAATTTATTTTTATAGTAAGTGAGGGCACCAGATAATTAATATTTTTAGAAACTACACTTTCCCACCTCATATTGCAATGAAAAATAATCTCACTGGAATAGGCTCACCTTCTGACTTCCATGTTCAAAATTTTAGTTCTGATCCGTCTTGTCGAATGATGGGAAATTGAAAAAACATGAGTTAGGGTAGAAAAATAGGGTTTTATACCATTAAAAATTAGGGAATCCTCTAGTTATTTTTATTACTTTCTTCTTAAGGTTCCTGGGAATAGAGAAGACTAGTGAAAATTTCATTTAGATTTCTGTTCACCGGATTGGGAGATATGAGTTTTTTTGTTTTTTTGAGCATGTAGTCATTTTGAAAAAAATTTGGCATGGTGTTTAGATAAATTGTAAAGTTTTTTGGTATTTTTTGAATATTGTTCATGAGGGAATGGAGGAAAAATGGAGGAATATGGATTAAATGGATTTTATGAAAAAATTTCTGGTAACACTTCTACACACACATGAAAGAAGGAAGAAGCAACGACAGTTAAAAAACTGAGTAAATTTTAGGTTTTTGATCAACCTAGAATGGGGTGAATTTTTTTCCCAATTATCCCAAAGGGATGGGATATTTGGTGAAAAAAATTCACCTCATTGAGCATGACAAGTGGTGAGGCAATTATTTGCCGATAGGAGGAGAGAAAAGAAAGCACTTGAAAAAGCTCCCAGGAGCTGAGACTGGGTCACATGAGGAACCTTGGAAAGGGATAATGGGGGAATTTTTGTCCCAAATTTCCCAAGGGGATGGGACATTTATGGGTTTAAAAATTCACCCTCACCTAGGGAGTGACAAGTGGAAGGATGTGACTTGAGTGAAGTAGGAGAGGAGAAAGGGTGTTGAAAAATGGCCTTGCGAGCCTTCTCGGGGTCATGTGGAGAACCAAGAGGACAAAAATGGGTATGGGTGAATTTTTGTCCCAAATATCCCAAGGGTATACATAGATGGAACAGAAAAATATGTCCCTCACCTAGCATGACAAGTGTGATGACATGTGATTGGTTTTTTATTTGACAATGAAGATAGCTAGATGAGGTGAGAAGGGGCTTAACTTGCAAGATTAGGCTTCATCGGAGCCACATGATTGATCAAGGGAAATTAACTCTTGGGATTGGAAATTTTTTTTATGTCCCAACTATCCCAAAATGATGGGACAAGAATGAGTTCGCCATCATTCTGATAGATGAGCATGTGTCCACCTATAGTGAGAAACATAAAAGGCTATGAAGATATTAGATGAGATCACTATTTTGAACTGCAAGATCCTGGGATGACGAAGATGAAGAAGAACCTGATTTTACTGAATTTGTTCAGCTGAGACCTTGAAGAAGAAAAGAGAAGGAAAACTTAAGATCAATTCAAATGTGTTATGGAGACAAATAAATACCACTAAAAGAGTGAATTTTGGCCAAGAAATAAAAGAGAAGATCCTCAAGGAGTGAACACCCATCTCAACAAAGGCTAGGAAGAATAGTGATTTTTAGGTCAAGAAAAAGAATAAATCTTGTAGAGACATAGGATCGAAAGAAAAACATGGATATAAGCTCATACTCTCTAAAACTGCTTGGGAAATATGATGTAGGAGCATCATATGATAAATTAGTACAATTTTTTTTTTTCACTTGAGGCGTTAGGGAGATTCTAGGGTCCATTTTGAATCTCTTATCCGATAATGAGTTTACCCCTAGTTTCTAAATTTGATACTAGCTTAAAGCTTCCATGTGTTAGAAATGGGTGTTAGAAAAGTGTAGTAACATGATGAAAATAACTGGTTGATAACACATATTCATCCATTCTTGTGTTCTCCTTCTATATCCCTCACCTTACCTAAAGACCTTCTGTAATCATATTGATTTATCCTTTTCTAGAACTGAGGTTAGTGTTATAAAAAATGAGCCCCTTGCTCATTTTTTGGCTAACTCCCTTCATTTCATTCCCTCCCTTATGCCTCAGTCATAATTTTTTACTTTTCATGCACTCAAAACCTTCTGGAAAGTGGAACCATTGGATGGATCTCTTTCTCATCTTTCCAGAAAGGTAAAGTTTTCTTCCTAACTCCATGTATTTTTGAAGTTATGGCTCGGTGGAGTTTTTGTGGGAAACTTTCCCCTAGAAAATCCCACAGCCAATAATATGAGGCCACATGTCCTCAGGGAGGGTGGAAGGAAAATGGTAAACTTGAAATTTTTACCAAGTGTTTGGCAGGGTTTCAGAAAGGAATTTTTCAGCCCGAATGGTCCGCACTGGCGAATTGAGATGAGTGACACGTGTCCAAGCGGGGAGAAGTTAGAGAAATTTTCCCAAGGGTTGGCACCATAGTAAATTTTTCGCCCCAAGGCCCTTGCCCAATCACAATGGCATGGCGCACGTGTCCTCAGGCCAAGGTAGTGGAGGTCGGAGGGTAGCGGAAAGGATTTTTTCCTTTTCACCCAAGTGATCAGAAAATATTGAAAAGTTAATTCTACCCCCCAAAAACCCAAACCAATCGAGGATCATGCCACATGTCCCAGCAGGCATCAGAGCTTTGGAACGGAGGGAGAGATTGGGAAAATTTCCCAAAGGTTTGAGCACAAAGGAATTTGAGGCCCAGAAGACCCGCCAACCGATCGAAAGACATCCACATGGCACCAGGACTGGTAGAAGAGGTGGGGGGAAAATTGGGAAATTATCCCAAAGCAAAAATCAAAGGAAATTTTAAAAGGGAAAGTCCCACCTCCCAAATGCCCAAGCCAGTCAGATCATGCCACGTGTCCACGTGGCAGGCAAACGGAGAACATAAGGCGCACCCGCAGGGAAAAAATGAAAGGAGAAAGCTAGCATCCAATAGCATTCATGCCACGTGTCTAAGTTTAGGGAGGTGATCAAAAGTGATGGAAAAGTTGAAGGAGCAGATCCCATGCAGTGAATCACAGCATGATATGTGTCCTCAGGTCATTCAGCCGGACGGAGAATTTTTGGAAAATTTTTCCAAAGGCCGAAACGATGGAAAAAAAAGTACACAAGGGCCCTCAATCAAATCAGAACATGTGCACATGTGTCACTAGGAGTTGTGGGGCATGCGGAGATTTTTTGAGGAAATTTTCCAAAATGCAAAAAGTGAGAAAATTTCAAATTTTCGGCCCACTAACCCATTTTGGCCCTGTTTTTCCCTAAATTTTCAGAGGGGCATAACTTTCAATCTAGAGCTTGGTTTTTTACGTTCTTTATATCAATGGAAAGATGGTGAAATTCTCTACATGATTCCAAGGCTCAATATTGTGTTTTTGTGGAGTTTGGAGGGAGAAAATTAGAAAACATCTTCTGGCACATGGAAATCAACAGAAATTGACATTTCAACCACCATTTTTAATGAAGTATGGCTTGCATTCTCTCCCAGCATGGTTAAAAACATCGTTAGGAATGAAATTTTGAGGGTGCCCATGCTATTTTATTACAATTTGGTCAGTGGTTGAAGCATATTTTATCCTTTCCCACGTTTTCTCCTTCCTGGGCTCAAATTTTCATGGTTAAAAGCCAGATTTGGCTCATTTTGTAAGGGTTGGACATTTTTATGTTTGGCAGACTCCCTTCTTCACCCTGACAAGTGGATTTGTGGAATAACAGACCTCTTTCAAAATTTCAACATATTTTCTGCCTCTCTACTATTGTAATGCATGTATTTTTGATATTGGAAAAGACAATGCAAGCTCTGTGAATGAGTTTCAGTCCTCTTCTTGTGTTTTTTTCATTCATTTCATGATCTTTCATTACATTTTATCAGTTTGTGCATGATGTTTTGTTGCATTTCTGTAATCTGTGTCAATTTGCAGAAGTAAATGTCCACCACTACTTTGGTGTATCACCTTATTAGTCATTAGTTTTATTTCTTTGCATTCTTTATCTCTGCCCCCTTGAAATTTAGAGTAGGATTTTGAGTCTAAACCTTTGCAAATTTCAAGTAATACATCTGATTAGAGGAGTTGAGGAACCAACCTCTAATCTGGAGATTCTTTTCCCACTTTTACAAGTCCCACACTTGGGGAAAAGATTCAATGTTGTGCATTCACACTAGATGAAAGTTTGCAAACTTAGAAAAGCAGATCCATACACTCTTTTGGGGGTGCTATGAATCTGCACTAACAGTACATTTTAAGAAAAGAAGCGATAATCCCTTTGTCATAAGGACTCTTCCCTTCTCATAAAGAGTTCTTACACATCTTTCTCTCTTGATAAAGAAGCATACTCTATCTTTGATGCAGATACATACTTTATGATCTGTAGTATTGTAGCATTCACAAACTCTCACAATAACTTTATGATTTGTAGTATTGTATCAATGTTTGTCAATCTACTAAGATCATTTCTTGTCTTTACCAAGATATAAGGGATGAACACAACAACTTTTCCTCATCTTTAATACTATATTTGACCAAATTAAGCTGAGAAAACATTGAGTTTCTTCTCATATACTGTCATTATACCTCTTAGTACATCTACAGGGCTATAAATTTCACTTCATACCCTTTATTTTTAGACATTACCACACCTTATCATTACTTGGAATCACGGGTAGCATCTGGTAGCTCATCAAATATGGTTTCTTCTATGATATTCGCTATATCTTCAATGTTGATTTAGGATCCCTCTTTGTTCTTTAGCAACTATTCAAGCCCATTTACTAGGTCATTTTGAAAACTTCCTACTACTCATCTTTCAACTTTATGAGCATGTATGCCCACTTATCTCTATGTCAAATGACTCACTTTCACAGTCACCTGAGATGCTTTATGGCTATTAAGATGAATGACACAAAACCTTTCACCTAGTAACTACCATGTTCTTTCATGGAGAGCTATACCCCCCTTGACTGTGAGGAATCCAATGACATAGTTGTCTTAGATCTAAGGTACTTGAAACAATAACCCACACATTGAATTCTATCTAGATTTGCATTTGCACTATGAAGAAGCAAAGATGCTTTTCTCCTTTGTCACCTTGACACTCCATTAAACATGTATCCTCTTGTTTTTCAACATTCATCTTGGTCATATTAGTTTGTACTTAAATCTCTTTTTTGGGCCTTTGAGAATAACAATATGCCTCCCCTAAATTTCAATCTGGTTTCTCAGACCTTATCTCCATGTAGCTTGCACTTGAACTTCCTCATTCCTAGACATGATAGATTGGATCTTACACTAATCCAACCTTGCATAGTACAAACCCTTGATATAACTCATCACCTTTTGAAGAGCAACTGTAGGCTTTAAGTGTTCTATCATAGATCATCAATAGAATCTGAAATATCATATCCTCAATGCCCTTATCAGTCACCATTTCACACTCTATTTCATATTGAGATCACAGTCTACAGTTCCATCTTGTCAATGTCATTTATTAAAAATTTTAAGAGCATTAAATAACTGTATATACATCAAACCCTCATTCTGATTTATAACCCTTAAGACAAGCTTGTAGAAATAATTCTTTGACAAACATATTCCTTTTGGACTTAGAGAGAATCATTAATATATCAACTTATGCAATGCTTGTAGATGCAACCCTGTATCTTACTTGAGTCCACTTGTGACACAATCCATCTTCCAGGTCTTCATACTTTGCAAGAACCTTCCGTAAAATGACTAAAATAACTAGGTAATAATGATATCAAACATTTTACACAACTCTACCTCTAAACCTACAAGGACAATGCTATAGATACCGAGACCTTCATATGAAGTTTGAGACACAATAATTGACAATTTCAAGGCACTATCGATAGGTCACAAGAGATATCTTAACTATTTGCCAAATTAGCAAACTCATTGTTCCTTTTTCAACCCTTAGGTGCTTAAGACAACACTTCAATCATCTTCAGTATTCTCCTTGACTTATTTGTAAGATGACCTTCCTTGAAGACCTCTTCTGACTTAGGTTGTGAAGACAAAAACTATTTTATTCATGTATGACATGATCATTACATCTTGATGTAAGAAAAAACTATACCCAATAATTTTAATTTAGATCACACACACATCCATATATTTGTATCCTAGAGTACATCTTTGAGAACATCATTATCCCTTCACAGTCCAATAAATTGATGTAGCACAAAACAATGTATGCACACAATTTCTCAATAACTTGTATCTTTACAAGACCATATTTTAGCACATTATTATTTTTCAAGGACTTAACTTACAAACCTCAACATTGATGGTCACAGACATTAATAAGTGACATTAATAAATTGGTTATTTCATGGTTATCTTGAACTCTCAAACACAGAACACACCATTTTCTTATCTAAAACTCACTTGATATTCACCATCTCAGAGTTTGAAGTGTACTATTTCTCATTTCTACATATTTTATGATGGTCACATGACTTAACAAACCCCTATTACCTGTTAGCATGATATACATAATTTTCATACCCCTGAAACCTTAGGCACATGAGGTACTATGCTTTGAATCTTGTAACTTGCACTAAATATAGGTATCACACTAAACACATTCTTTATGCACAGAGACACCGTCATAGGAACATATGATGTCATTGACACATCTCAAGAACTCCCTTAAACTACTTGTATCTTTTGGGATTTGAAGATATCATATTGATGTCACATACTTGTAGACATTTTCTTAGTATAACCGAGGTCATCTCACATCATAGTGAGTCATCATACTCTTGCTTGCTCTAACTTGATAAAGACATATAATGAGAGCAATACTAACCTACTGCATGATCAAATACTTTGGAACATACTTACAGACACATGACAACTAAAATAACACACTTTAAGACACATTTGATAGAGGTTTGGAACAATAAGTTTCCACTAGACCATGACACTCTTTGAGCTTCAATATTTAACACATGACATTGAAAATAACTCTAGGGATATTGATATGTAAGACTTAGTGCAAGACAATCAGCTAAAACAAAGGCATAGCACACATTTTCATGGAAGTATGAAAAACAACATCACAAATTATTGACTTAAAAATGAGACCAAGAACTTTGACAAATATATCTTCCTGTATTATTTTTTTTCAAATGTGCTCCAATGTTGTATTTGCATCATCTACTAAACATTCAAACTTATGACACCCCCTTGATAATTGACAATCAACAATATATCATTATGAGAGATATGCAAATGTTTGTACAGACCACCAAAAAGCTGTAATAGTTAAAGTGACACACTTCACTGATTCTTATGACTGAGACACATTGCAAACTCAGACCTCAAAAAGCTTAAGAATTTATACTAAATACCTTAGACACTTTATATGAATCTATGAGGCTTCAAACACTTCACACAGGATGCAAAAAATTAATTAACCTTTTAATGATCTTAAATATCATATCTTAACCTTGACATCCTGTAAAATGAATGAGGTACAAATTTGAGAGGAACACAATTTAATATAACATTCATATCTCAGTTTATCCCATGGAAAACATATTAGGACATCATACTCTGACTGCAAGGGTATCTTTTACATGAATATAGACCCTCCTTGAAACATGACACTACTAACACAAATCACATAGATGAGAGAACAAAGACATATGACACTAAAACACCATTCCAAGGACTGTTAGCTATGAAAAAATATAAGAACCATCCTTTGAGTCACTATCCTGACTCAGATACCTTCTAATTCTACTTAGACACTCAAATATCAACAAAATAAACTCATATTTTAAGGACACAAACTTGAATGGAGAACAACAAGATATGAACCTTTACCTACTTAATATGATCAATAAGAACAATACTTAAGAGATTAAAATGACACACATTAATACCATGAAGGATACACACACTGACTAAAACATATCCCACTCACTCCAATGCTTCATTTTCACCTATATACCTCTAAGAAGCCAAAAGAGGCATAAGTCTCCATGAAGGGGCTAGAAGAGAGACCTAAGAATGTCTCAAGATTTATTTTGTTTTGTTGACTAGTTCATTATATTATTTTTATTGATTGGTCACAACAGACCCCTCTTTTTGAAAAATAATCCTCTTGGGATCCTCTTGAGCACTTTGATTGGATTCTCCCTTCTTCTTATATTTCTAGACTTGTTTCTTAGATCCTTGAGTCACTTTCCTAAATCACAAAACCTTGCAATGTGTCCTACCTTGTGACACCTAAAACATTCCATTATCTTTCCTTGCATTCAAAATCCCTATGTCCATAGTCATTGCAAGTAAATAAATATCCCTTGAATTTTCTTACATACCTTCTAGTGCTTGATTGCTCATTCTTGCAATATTTTTCTAGATGTCATTTCTCATGATAGTGATAACATTCAGCTCCATACCTTTGACCTACCTTTTAATCTTTCCTTCTTTGACATGTCCCTTTCTTCCTTATTCCTTCCTTATCTCCTTTGAATCTCCTTCCTTCAATATCTTTACCCTATATATATATATATATATATATATATATATATATATATATATATATATATATATATATATATATATATATATATATATTGCTTTCTATTAAAACTATTCCAAATTATCTAAATCAAAATTTCAATGGGATTTGCTCCCATGCTTTCCAATTTGAATTTTATCCATTAAATGTTTAATTTACCTTATCATCCATCTACTTGTCATTTTGCCTCATCAGATCAAATATTAGATTTGACAGAGACCAATCGCACACTTGTTAGATGTTTTTCGAACACCTCATCCCTATGCTCTCACTTCCACTAGCGACACATGTTCATGGGTGGTTGGTATTCATTACCATATTTTCCAACTCCTTAATTTCCTTATCATTTAGTCCATTCATATGTGCATTCCCCTTTGTGCATAATAGTCCAATTTTTTTACACTCAATAATGTAGTGCAATCATAAGACTCACCTATACCGTGTAATACACCTTGGATCACTTTTTATAACTCTGCACATAGTTCGGGCTCAAATTTTGCGCACTCTTCCTCATGCATTCTATCTATCCTCATTTAATACTTTGTTTCTTCCTTTGTGTACTAATTATTAGTGCAAAAATCCTTTATGCAATTCTGCACTATTTCCTACTATTGCATTCATTCCTCCTTTATTCCATGGGTGCTTCCTTAGCCTATGTGCGAACCCCTATATATAAAAATATTGTGATGTAAGATTATTCTGAACCTTGGATTCTCCTACATTAGACATGTGAGGTAATAAAAATTAAGCTCTAGCTCAAGTGGATTGAGTGAGTGGTAGAACCACTCTTTAGACTATTGGAGCTTATAGTCCTATCTTCCTTATCTAATGAGGTTATTTCTGGATTTTTCACCTCTTCCTTCCTATCTTCCAATCCTTTGTCATAATGTTTTTGTGACCCTTTCCGTGATACCTTGTACAAATCCATGTGAGATTAAACTCACCATAGTTGGACCGACACCTCCAAATGTTTTTGTCCTTCTCTCTCTATGAGTTCTTTCTAGCCCTTATATGTCCACCTCTAGCTAAATCCTTCCTCTCTTATCTTATGATATGCACCTCTTATTACTGGGTTTCTACCTTTTGTGCATTCCCTTCTTACAAACCTACTTATTTTTTCACTTCCTTATTGTATGCCCTTCATTTCCTTACAGATTTTTCTCGCACATCTCTTCCTTTGTGCCAGATTCTCCTTCTTTTCCATAAACCTTTTGTCTTCCATTTTATTTACTAACTCCTTCTTGTTTCATACATTTTCCTTAGAGATCTCCCCTCACGTATCTCATGAGAGCTACATGGAAATATTTATCTTCCATCTCATCCTCTACATTATCTCTATTTTGAAATGGTGATACCTTTATCATTGGTTGGTCTATATATTATTACCTTCACAAAAATATCATCTTCCTATCATATTTCCTTCTAAGTGTTGCATTTTCCATTGCTCTTGCACTCCATTCCATGCCTTCCTTCAATATCTACATGGATCTCTTGTTCAATTTTTGCATTGTTCAGATATTCTCATCATGTAATATTACAACCTTCCTTCACTAGTGACTCTGATTTCATTTCCTTTAGGAAAACCTTAATATCCTATTCTCTTCTATATAAATATTTACATATGCATTTTCTTCCTCCCACTCTCCTTCAGTGCTCTCTTCCTAGCATGATATTTCATTTTTTTTTCTCATTGTTTTTATTTTATTGCCTTAGGGGAAACCTTATCTCCTTCCTCTTCTTGGAAATTCATCATCACTATTGCATAGTCCATTTTTTTTGCAATCCTATTTTTCATCGATCGAGGTCTTCACTCATGTACACTCTTATTCACTTAGCTACACACTTTTCCCTTTCTTCTCATGGGTTTCAAAGAACTAAAACCATTCCCAGTCTATCACCTCTAGTTGTGATCTCAATGCATTCTTCTCAACCCCCTCATCATGTCCCTTATCCTCCTCTACCTTGGGTGAAACAATCATGTACAATTTCATCAGGTTGAAGTTCATTCTTCATCCTTTTCCTCCTTGTGTTGACTTTTTTGCACCACATAATGGTCTCGAGTGATTTCTTCCTCTCCTTTCACCCATTGCTTAATTTATAATCTTTCTTATTCCATGGGTTTATGTGAAATTATTGGCTTCACTATTATGTGTGATCCATTTTCCTTTCCTCTATGCACCACCATGTGGCTTTTATACTATGTGCCTTCCTTCTGCAATGGTAAAAAATTAAAAGTATGAACATCTTTATGCACTCTTACCATATTTTATGTCTAGTCATACTTCCATGGTATACCAGAAAATAAATTAAAAATCATTCATTGGTAGGATGTCACACAACATGTGATCATTTAATCCAATGATATTCATATCCACCTCATGGTTCTCCTGCACAAGGCCTTCTTGACCTTCCACCAACTAGTTCACTCTATACGAATTTGGGATGCCTTAAGTTTCTTATCCAAACTTTTAAACCATTTCCTCCACTACTAGGTTGTATTTTCTTCTGTTATCTAGTACAACCAAGAAACACTTTCCTTTGGTCTTGTACCTTGTGTGGAATATTTTTCACTTATTTCCTGACAATGGTAATTTTACAATCTTCAACACCTTCTCCTCTATTGTGATCTCTTCTTTTTTTCACACATTGAACTTTCTACTTTGTGTAGTATTTGTACACTCACTCTTGTACATATATCTCTCTCTAATATGTCCTAGGGAATACATTCTCTTAGTGCCCTTTCTTTTCATAGGAATTGTATCCCATCGTATGAATATTGCAAATAATTCTCTCTAGAAAAAGATAATATTCTTCTTCCCCTTCTCCAATTTCACCGTTAACTCCATATTGAGACTCCTCTTATCCCACACATTTCTCTTTTGCATGCCCTTGTCCACCATCTCTCCTACATCAAACCTCCAAGAAGATGATGGGTCCTTTGCCTATGATATTCATACCTCTCAATAGAAATACCTTGGATGATATGGTTCTCGGGAATCTAAAATTTCTCCTTCATTAACTCTCTAAGCCATTTGAGCCTCAATACCTCTTATATAATCTTCCTCGAAAACGTCTAGTCTAGTCCTTACACCTTTCACTTCACTCAATATCTCCTTCAACACATTTTTTATTATTGTATTTGCTTTTTATTCTTAACCAACTCATCTTGATACCTTATTTTATTTTATATGCAATGGAATGACTCCTCTAGTCACTATATCTTCATGGGTGCTTGGTTCTAACTATATGGTGTTATCTACCCACTTTCCTCACATTGTAGAATGAAAATCTACTAGTTGCCTCATGTTTGGAATTTTTTTAGTCTCTTCTAACAAATCTCTTAAATCTCCTCCCTAAGATGTCTCATTTCTTTGATACCAATTTATGCAAGGCCATAAGGAAAGGATTCTTATGGGAAAGCCCGTTCAAAATTTCTACTTTGGAGTACAAAGTGGATACTCACAAAAAATGAGATACTTTCATTTATCTCAAAATAATTTGTTGAATCTACAACATGAATTCTCAATTATGGATCTTACAGGCATGGTATAGAATTTAGTGTAATCCCTATGGACCTACTCTTCACTGGTTTTCTCTTTTTGACTTATCTCTAGATTCATACCATGTTGTCTTACCTTATTTGACTTATCCATTTCTTCCTTGACTCCTTACTTCTCTCCTCTAACTCTCCTTCAATTGATCTCTCTACCCATATATATTTCTTTATCTCATACTATCCTAAATTATCTAGATGTAAGTTTCAACTAGATTTATTCCCATGCTTCCCAATTTGAATTTTTTCTATTAAATGTCTGAGATACCTCTTCATCCATCTACTTGTCCTTCTAAATTGTAAAATTAGGGATTAGATTTGATAATGACCAACCATATTCTCATTAGATTATTTTCAAACACCTCATCCCTCTCCTCTCACTTCCTCTAGTGACACATGTCTATGGGTAGTTGGTATCCATTACCCATTTTCTACTTTTGACTTTCCTTGTTATTTATCCCACTCATTCGTGAAATACTCTTTGTGCAAAATAATCCAAAATTTAATTCTCAAGAATGTAGCACAATAATTGCACTCACCTTTGTTGTGCAATACACCTTGAATAATATTTTTCAACTCCATGCATACTTTGGGCTCATCATTTATAAAAAATTTCTCATGCATTCTATTTGTCCTCCTTGCATGAATTTGTTTCATCGTATGCATACTCACCATTAACTACTTATTGTTGTGTAAATCCTCTGCATAATTTTATATACGATCACCTAATTCAAACCCGATATCCAGTGGGTTGATTATTCAATGAATAAAATAGTTTCCTTTCACCCATCATGTACTTGTTGGTGCCAGAGTAAACCAACCAAAAATTATGCAATGGCTGCAATGTTTGGGATACTAGAACAACATCTTAATGTACACCGTAATTTTTTTATTCTAGTACTTCCTCATCTGAATCATCATATTACTGGTCTGTGACATGCCCTTTATGCTTCTTATAGAAAATAAGTATTTGGATTTTTGTGAATCATGGTGACCAGATGTGATACTCTTTTCTAGAATTACACTACGTGAGGCCATTATACCAATAGTTCAAAATGTTGTGCATATTCGTGGTGCAGATGTGACAACATCGATTCACCTTTTGAGACTACTTCTTCTTTAGTTGCTTCTGAGGATGTTTATTTCACTTCTTATCGTAATTTACCTTGTGATGTTTTTAACTCTTATGTTGCCTTGAGATCAGTTCCTTATCTTCAAACTCATCATGCATTATGTAGATAGCTTCTTCTTTTTATAGAAATTTTACAAGTTTGGAAAACATCACATCTTGTTTTGTGATGCTCAACATGGTGATGAATTTTTTGAAATGGGAAGGAATAGATCTTAGTGTGAGAGGGACTAACAACTTATCTTCCACCTATTCTTTGAGTGTTATGAGCTCTGCTCGTAGTTCTTCCACATGATGCAACAATTCCTCTACTTTCTCACCATATTTTATACTCATTGTATGAAGTTTGGACTAGATATGGAAGATCGTTTTCAAATTATTTGATTTGTAGATGGTGGAGATAACATCATAGGACATGTTTTATTTTATCGCATCCTATATGTGTGGTTTCACCTCATCAGAAATGATGAGAGTGATCAACATTAAGGCTTTTACATCGTCCTTTACATACTTCACTTACTCATCTATGTTAGTGGGATGAGCCAATTTTCCAGTGACGAGTTCTCAAAGTTCCTCAAACTGGAGAATGGTGTGCATCTTCATCTTCTAGGAGGCATAATTAGGCCCTTTCAAGAGTTGGGCATCGGATAGTAATAATTTGGAGCACACATGACATATATTTATCTTGTTCAACATCGAATTCGTCTATGAGAGAGAGTGTTCCCTTCAAAACATGCTTCTTCAAGAGATCTTCTTTCTTATTCCTTTCTTCTGTGAAACACCAATGACAACAACAATAAGAAGAAGAAAAAATAGGTTTTTGTGAACACTTACTTAGTTTGGTCTTCACAAGTAGAAATTTTGATCAATGATAATAGAGGCTACACGCATGTTTAAAACTTATTTTACACAAGTCATTGGTTACTTCAGGCCATGTCCTTGAAATAACAAATTCTTGATTAATTATTCAATGTAAAAAAGGTTTGTTCCACATCAAAACCCTCAAAAGGGAAGCTCGATGTCTCCATTCCAATGTCTCTTCACATGCTAGTGCTCTCACCATGCTAGTGTCTCCAAAGACTGGTCTATGGTGCTAAACAAGTCTTTTGAACACACTTTATTGGATAGTTTATCCATGTTCCGTCATTTTTTACCAAAAATATTTCTTCACACACTGAGAGAAGAGTTTCTCTGATACCAATATAAGAGTAGAATATTTCATATATTTTATTGAATGGAAATAAGTGAATATATACATATGAAGGATTAAAGGAGGTTACCAAACCAAATCTCCACATATTTCATGGAGGAAACTACTAAACCGCATGAAAAATGTAATACATAATTAATCTAACACCTTCAACTATTTTAATGTAATATAATTTATCTACTTAGTGGACCCCACCCTCACAAATAGGTGCTCATCTACTGGTGCATGTTCATCAACTGAAGAAAAGCTTCTGCATGGGATGCATGCATGCTTCTCTTTGCTTAGATAGATCCGAACATGGCTGGGATGGCTGTGTAGGAGAAGATGCTCAATCTCCTTCCTTGGATGTGATTTCTTGCTGGAATTGGCTCTCTGAAGATGCATTATCTTTTTGAGATCTTGTTCTTTCTTCTCACTTCCAAGTTTCAAATTCCCACCTTGAGAGTAAGGTTGTTTTAGGTTAAAGGGGGTAACTGACGGTGGTCTGGCTTAACCAGCAATGGTTAGGGGGAAACCGACATCGATCAAGGTGGGATTTTATAGGTTTACCAAACTTAGGGAGATCCTCTTGATTTCTTTGGATCTTGTGTCGTTGTCCCGCGGATTAGACTAGGAGCTTCTTGTGAGCATGCAGGAATGTAGTTAGAGGGAATGTAGGCATTTATTTTTAGGGTTTGGGTAAGTCTTAGTTAGTTATGGTACCTTGCTAAGAATAGGTCTTAGGTTGAGTTAACTTGGTGAGGTGTCTAAGTGAACTGTTTGTGTAGATATTATTTAAATAATAAATATGATGAGGATAACACATTAATTTAATTAAATTAATATTAGTAGGGTGAAGGGGGAGTGTGACCTAATTTTAGTGTCTACATTTTTCCCCTTTTTGTTGCGTAGCTTGTATTGGTAAGTAGCGCTAACAAAAATAAGATGTGGTTGGCCCATGTGTGGGTGAAGGTAATTCCCCTCAAACCAGGAACTGACGAGGTAGAAGGCTGAAGCGGTGAGTGGTTTGAAAAAAGGTAAATGTGAGGAAAGGGTAAGTGGGTACAGGGGAAGAGGGTGAAAGGTCTACTTGGGTGATCTAGGTAATGGGTTAGGGTCAAAGGTAGCAGTAGTCAAACACATGCACACATATAAACTACAGCACGCTATCAGGTTGAAGAGTAGGAAAACTCTACATCGTCTAAGGTCGATAGGTTTATCCAAACAAGGGTGAAGTGAATCTAGTATCTAAGGTATAGGATAAGGTTAAGAAACACAACATAGGTTAGGTGCAGGAATGGTTAGGTATGTTCCGGTACACCAAAGGTAGGGTCAGGATAAAAAATCACGAAAATAGGCTAGGTAAGGTCATTAGGTCAACAACACAAGTAACAATGCCACAAGGTATAGTGAACACATGAGGTCAAAGGTCACTAGCGATGGTCTAGGTCCAAATATTGAGATCACGACACGGGTAAGGCCGAGGTAGGGGTATAATAATAAGGCTTCAATAGTGGATGCGAGGAGGTGGAAGAAGATGGATGGCCAGAGGTGGATGTTCATTTCAGTATTTTGATAACAAATGTTAATATAAATGCATGAGATAGTGTAAAATGTGGAAAATGTTGGGTATGTATGAAAATGTGAAATAATATAAGTAGGAAAAGCTATGTGGTATATGGTTTAGATTTCGAGGTTTTTGATATGAACAGGAAATCAGGTAAAATGTGGGGAAAATGGTTAGGGTAAAGAGTGGCTGAGCTAACCTTCCAGGGCCCCATGCCCTGGAAGTGCTACCTACATAGTCCCGGTGAAAAGGGACCTCATACCGATGTAGTTATCCCATAAGCTAGGAAAGAAGATGAAAATGAGTTGGTAGGTTTTTGGTCATGTTGTGGGTTTAGGTTTCATAGGTGGGGGTAGATGATAGTAAAAAAATGTTGCAGGTGAGGATGACTATGGCGAAAGGGGAGGATGACCCCAAAAGGTAAGCATCAAGGACCAAGTCCTGTATAAGAAGATCAAAAGGTAATGAAGAAGAGAAAAGATAAGAGGGGGAAAGAAAGCCACCCGATTGGCAAGGATCAAAACATATGAAACACATCTATAGATAAGCTAATGAACATAAGACCCTAAATACATTACATGATTGATTACTCTAAAGATGAAGAATAGTCACAGAATCACCAAATGTCATGGGTTCAGCAGGTCCCTTGAGGCAGTATGAGGTGAAGAGACAATGGGATAGGAGGTGAAGGTAATTGGGTCATATGTGATGAAGCAAAATGCCTTGGGCAAGGAATCTAAGATCACAATAGACAAGTCCATGACAAAAAATTTTACTCTTATTTTCCTTTTCTTTTTTACTTTATAGATATACTGATCTATGCAAGAAGTCTATACGAGAGGAATATATGTCTTCTTGAGGTATTCGTGAAGCTGATCGATGCAGGAAGCTTCTGAATTTCGATTTTTGATAAAATAGTCTTCTTTCTGGAGAAACTATGTAGAGAGTTGTGATATTTTTATAGATGTCATTCAAGGGAGCAGTCTACTTACAGTGACAATTGAGGGTGGAAGATGTCCTCTTAAGGGATTCATCTTTTATATTGGAAGTTTGACTCAAGGAGTTGATCCCTTATTTTGGGAAGATGTCCTTCTGAGGGATTCATCTTGTTTTTTTTTTGGCTTTTAAATCATGGACAAGACTATAACGAAGAATTTGGTTCTTGTTGAGAAGGGAAGGGTGAACGACCATGGTATCTCATCTAAAAGAAGATGAAAAGTATCCATGAGAATCATGCCATGTGTAGAGCCATGGTGCACATATTTAAGATAAGGCAACAGGGTGACGGTCAATCACATGATCCTTATTTAATCATTGGAGATGAGATGTGGAAATGGTAAATGGCATTCAAGGGATGAGCATGAATTAGATAAATAGTGATGTAGGACTAGAGGTCAATAGTAGAACGGTCGAAAATGTAAGGAATCAAGGGGCTCAGGTTCGAGCTTACCATCAAGTGAAGACAAGCGATAAGCACCTGATCCACAGTCATGGGTCACGATGTATGGTCCAAGCCAATTAGGAGAAAATTTACCCCGTGTTATTTTCTCTGCTTTGGTTACATGTTGATTTTCCTTGAGGATGAGGTCACCAACTTGGAAGGTTCATTCATGAACATGTTTTTCATAAGCATGTTTGATACGTTGTTGATAAACTTGAAGGTGATCCAGAGCGTTAAGATGACATTCGTCTAATAACTCTAGTTGTGCTAAGTGGTCCTGACAAAAGTCATCATCAGTAAGCATGTCATGGAGAGAAATGCAAAGTGAGGGGATCTAGACTTCGAGAGGTAGAACAGCCTCAGTACCGTAGACCAGTGAAAAGGATGTAGCTGCAGTGGCAGTGTGAATACTAGTGTGGTATGCCCATAGAGCAAAAGGAATGTGTGTATGCCAATCTTTCCCAGTATTGTCACCCACTTTCATGAGAATTTTATTGAGGTTTTTGTTAGTGGATTTGGCTTGGCCATTGGTTTGTGGGTAATAAGGGGAGGAGAAACTAAGCTGAATGCCGAAGGCATCGTAAAGTTTTTGCAGTGTTTTTTTTTTTGAATTGTTTTCCATTGTCAGTGATGAGGTGATGAGGGACACCAAAGCGAAAAATTATGTGATGGTTAATGAACTCACATATTTTCTCAGATTTCATGGAAATGAGCGGTATGGATTCCACCCATTTTGTGTAGTATTCAGTAGTGGTTATGATCCATTGATGGCATTAGGAAGAATGAGGATTGATTTCTCTGACAAGATCCAAACCCAAATGAGAGAAGGGCCAAAGGTCACAAGCGACCTGTAAGGCATGACTGGGTGTATGATGAAGGTTGGAATGTTGTTGAAATTTCACACAGTGTTTGACATAGTAGCAAAATCATGGTTAAGGGTCGGCCAGTAATAGCCTAGGTGAAGAATACACTTAGCAATAGCAAGGCCACTAAAGTGACCTCCACATATGCCATCATGAACCTCCTTGATGGTTTAAGGAATTTTAGAACTTGTGAGGCATCGTAAGAGAATACCATCAAAGCCACGCTTATAGAGGAGTCCCCCCAAGATAACTAAATGGGAGACCTTCTTAAGGAAGGCGCGTTGTCCGTTACAGGTGAGATCAGGAGGTAAGATGGAGAGGGAAATGTATTCAGAGTATTGTTTATACCAAAGGTCACTCAGGTCAGGGGTATCAGTTCCGATTGAGTAAACATTGTGAGGTAAATAAGAAGGTGAATGGAGGCATTGTACAGTGACAAATATTTTGGAATCAGTAGGGGAAGCGGGTATTTGGGAAGCTAAACAGGTCATAGTGTTTGTAAATTTGTTGGTTAACCGTGGGATGGTTTGAAGGGTATAACGATCAAAGGTGGTCAAAAGTATGTCTACATGATGTTTATACTTTTGAAGTATCTCGTTATGACATTCGTACATACCATTGACTTGGTTTATGACCAATTCTGAATCACCAAAGATGTGGATTGATTTAACATCGAGGGCATAGGCGGTTTGAAGACCTAGTAGGAGCGCTTCATACTAGACAATATTGTTGGTGCATTCAAAGTCTAGTTTGAAAGAAAAAGGCATGGGTTCTCCATCCAAAGGGACAAGGATAACACTAGCTCCACCCCATGCTGACACTTAGAACCATTGAGGAACAATGTCATTTGGTAAGGGGGTTCATCCAGGGAAAGGGTAGCAATCGACTCATCAGAAAATTCAAAATTAGAGGGTTGGTCCCTGGCAATAGGTGCATCGACTAGTTGGTCAGCGATATCCTGGCCCTTAATGCACTTTTGGTGAATTAATTAGAGGTCAAGATCAGCTAAAATAATAAGCCATCACGTGGTGCGCTGATTTTGATAAGGTTTAGCATACATGAAGTGTAAGGGGTCGGTGTTGGTCACAACATAGGTTTTGTGGTTGAGTAGGTAATGGTGGAGTTTGGTGGCAACAAAAACTAAGGCTAAGAAAAGTTTTTTAGGGTGATTGTATCAGGTTTCGTATTCCAGAAGGGTATGACTTATATAATAAACCACCTTCTCCCTATGTTGTTCATCACGATGAGTGAGCATAGCCCCTAAGGATCGATCGGTAGCAGAAATGTATAGGTAGAAGGGTTGGTTGTCTTTCGGTGGAATGTGTATGGTTGGTTGGAGAAGGTATTGTTTTAAGGCCGCAAAAACTTTGTGACAATCATCATCCCATTTAAAGGAGACATCATTCCTAAGCTGATGATGAAATGGTTGACACAAATCCAATAATTGTGAAATGAACAGCGAATGGATTGTAATTTACCTTGCAGGCTACGAAGCTTTTTGAGGTTGTGGGTGGAGGCATGTCGAGGATGGCCTTGACTTTAGCAGGGTCAAATTCTATACCACGTAAGGAAATGATAAATCCCAAGAGCTTTCCTGAGAGAACCGCGAAGACACACTTTTTAGGCTGAAGGCGGACACAATATTTAATGAGGCGGTCAAAGATGGTTTGGAGGACTGTGAGGTGTTTGACATGGCATTTAGATTTAGCCAAGAGATCATCCACGTAATCTTATAATATGTGATGCATGATATCATGGAAGATGTAAGTCATAGCATGTTGATATGTAGCACCAACATTTTTAAGGCCAAAAGGCATGACTCGATAGTAGAAGGTCCCCCAAGGGGTAATGAATGTGGTCTTGTTCTGATCATCTGGGGAAAGAAAAATTTGGTTATAACCCAAGAAACCATCCATGAGTGAGAGCATCTCATGACTCACGGTAAGGTCCACCAATTGATCAATACCAGGCAAGGGAAAGTCATCTTTCAGGTAGGCGAGATTGAGGTCTCAGAATTCCATGCAAATGCGGAGTCCCCCTGTTGCTTTAGTAACGGGGACAATGTTAGAAATCCAATGAGGATAATCAATGGGTAAGATGACGGAAACAAAAAGAAGGTGCTGAAGTTCTTCTTTGATGAGAAGAGCAATGCTAGGGTGCATTTTCCTCAGCTTTTGTTTGATAGGTTTAGCATCGGGAACGGTTACGATATTTTGGACCACTATGGTGGGGTCAATACCGGGAATGTCTACGTAAGACCAAGCAAAAGCATGGTTATGATCTCAGAGAAAGGAAGTGATGGCTTCCTGTTCAGTAGCATCTAAAGATTGTCTGATCTTTAGGATGTGTGGGTCATCCTGAGTATGAATGTTGATCTCAATAGTCGATTCATTCAAAATGGTTTGTGTCTCAGAGGGTAACGACCGATGAATATATGAGTCTTCTTCACTAAGGTACGTGAGTATGGATTCATCATCCTGACATTGAATGACGTTAATTATAGGTGTTTCGTGTTGGTGTATCATCGATCTTTAAGGATACAGAATGGGGAGTGAAGGGGCCTCACCTTCACGTTGATAAGTCAAAGGCGCTAAGGAAATGGTGGTTATGAAAAAAAAGGGTAGGGGGATAGATTAGGATCCATCGAATCCATCGGGTGGAGGGTGGTGATAAAAGAAGTTGGAGAGGGCTAGGGTCTGCAATATTCAATAAAATGCCTATTTGGTCAGGAGGTTCAAGGAAGCTGAACCACTCTGGTCTTTATGTTTGCGGGTGGTCCATGTAATAATGGTATGGCAAGCCTTTCACGTAAATCCAAAACAAACCCCTTACCACGCCAACGGTGTACAGAGGTGTTGGGTGAAACGGTGATTGGTAAGTGATGGAAGTTCGCGGAAAATGGCGGGGTTGTGATGGTGGTTTCGGTGTGTAGGTGGTAGTTTCAATCCCCCAGGTGAGACTAGTATGAATATGAGGAGGACATAAAGGATGCAAATTTTCCTATAACGATGATCATAGCGAGGGTTTGGTGAAGGCTTCCATACTCCGTGCTTAGTAAAGGCAGTGTGTGACACTATATACCGTACTCCCCCCGAGTGGGCATTAAAAACAAACCCCTTCCAAGGTCAATGGTTGGAGTGGGTACCTGGTATGGATGTGTGTTGGAGGTCCGATGTGGAGGTGGGAGTTCACAATTGAGTATCTAATGGGTCAATCGGGAGGTATTAGCAGCGTTTAAGCATAGAGGAGTTATGTGGATGAAATCAAGCGCTTTACTTAGTAGGTTGGGGGTGTAGTTGGAAAGTGGTATTGGTTGTGGAAAAGTAACGACTGATAGTTAGGAGCACATGTTGGTTGTCGGTACAGCATGTTGCATGTTTTGAAAGTTTATGTGGGGGGTCATCTGGAATAGTAAAATTTTTTCCCTTCTTGTTCACTGTACACAATGATGCGCAGTGGGAAGGAGCACAAACCTGACAGGATCCAAGGTCCTACCAAGAAATAGTTATATTAGAATTCCCCTCCAAACATAAAAAAATTCTAGAACATTGCGGGGCCACACAATGTGAAGGATGACAGTTGCCTAGTGTGGATGTGATAACGTCATTGAATGAACACACATTAGCCGGGATGTTTAATTCATGTATTGTCAGGTATGGGCATATTGATCAAATCATGAGATGAATGCTCTTAATGCTAATGCCTTACTCAATCATCACATGACATACCTTTAATGTCATCAATGTGGGTAGAGATGAATAGGGCGGTCTGGGGTCATCATTTGGTATAGCATGATCTCTGCTCTATGAGAAGCTGAGGAGGCCACTTGGTGATCAAGGTGAGGTGAGGATGAAGGTGGTAATTTGGTTACGAGAGCTACATATGGGGTTGTGATAATGGAGGCTACGGGTGTAAGGGTCATTGTAAAACCTCGTATATTGAAGAACCTCCAGCGGGCTTGACGTTGGGATTCTGAGGTTGTGGATAAAAGGACATTTTGAGGGTCGATGGGTGTAGTTGTTTGAGGCATGGTGTGATGTGTGATGCCATTAAAATGGGGTATGTGGGGCTGCAGATAGTTTATTTTAGGTATGGGGGCAGATGGTAGTTGGTATAGGATTGATTGGTGGTTCCCCTAACTTTTCTTACCTTTGTGCAACACATGTAGTGACGTGTACCATGTTGATTTGATGGAAGTTTTTCAAAGGAGAAGGTGTAGGGTATGGTATAACGACATGAAGGAAAAAACCTACTGGAAGAGAAATCCCGTGAGGTCATTTGGGTGCAACGACATTTGGGGGTGGTGGTGTGGCAAGTTCTCTTCTGCGAACCATGTTATTGTCAAATTTTGTGTGTTTGTTCTAGGAGCTGTGAGGTTGAGGTTGTGGTTTGTTGAGTGAGAAGTGTGGATGGGTGTAAGGTGAAGCAGGACCCTCGTCAAGAAGGTCCTCTTCATCAAAGTTGGTTTTTTGTGGACATAATGATAAGGACGGTTTTTTTCAGGCCTGTAGTTCTCCACATCTGCCCTGTCACACGATGGTATGCAAAAATTTGGTATCATCAAATCCCTTTGGCTTGGGTTTGATGGGTCGAAGGTCGTGTGTCGGTAATGTTATAATAGAAGTCTCCGAGGAGGTTTGGTTCAAATGTTGGCATAGGAATCCTACTAGTGGATCAAATGGGAAGTGAATGATTGGTTTTAAGGTGTACGATGGTTGGTTGTTGGGGAATTGTTTTGGAAGTGTAGATGGTCTAGCTATGGGTTTGGGTGGCTGGTGGTTGAGCTATCGTCCCGGTTTTTTGGGGGGGGTAAAGGGTACCCTAGATGGACATGGGGTCGGAGGGTTGTGGGTTGTTTTTGACTACCTTTTTATGGGGTGTGGGGGTTTTTGTTTTTGGTTGTACGTCTTGGTAAGGTGTGTGGTTTCTGAGGTTAAAAGGAAAATATAAATTAAGGAATGGTGAGTTCCCGACGAGGCTACGCGGTGTATATGACGGTAGTGACGCGGTTCATGCTTGGGGGTGTGAGGGTCACTGACTGAAGTGTATTGGTAGTGAGTATTGGCTAGGTATCGATGTATGGGTTGGTAAAGCAGACGTAGGTGAGGTATGCGTCATGTTGTGTGCCTGTGTAGGTTAGAGATTGTGAGAAGGAATGGTTGGGTTGCATTATTGGGTTAATGATTGGTGGAAGGGTCTTGACCATGTTGGCCACATGAGTCTTAAGGCAACAGCAGTGCAGGTGTGATTGGTGTAGTCGGGATGAGGTCTATGATTTTTTTTCTTGGTTGATGGTGTCCGAGGTCGTGTGGGATTGACACTTGGATGATATAGCTAAATCAATTTAATATGTGGATTGTAAGGCTAGTGCGGGTGACCCTACGTGGTAATAGTTTTTGTGGATGCAATGTTGTGGTATTGGTTTGGGGTTTTAGATATAGTTGGGGTAACCAGCAAGGGTGTGGTGTGAGTTGGGCTAACAGTATTGTGGAAGGGGGTTGTGACCATGAGTGTTTATGGTTGTTTTGATGGGTGGACATATTTTGGTAGATAGTGGAAGTTCATCGAGGATCTTTGAATCCTGTGTTGAACAGGGAGTAGAGGTGCCCCCAAATACGCCCGATCCACTAATCCATTGATCGGCCAAACATTGATAAGGCACATTTGTGGGTGGAGTGGTGAGAGAGCTAATGGAATCCTATAATTGCATCTTACAGATGGGAATCGGCCAGCTTCCGCTCATGGGTAAAGGAAGCTTGAAAGTAGTCTAATTGGATGTTGGTGTCTGATGGAGAATTGCTTGCCAAGAGGCACAGTATCTCCACCATGTCTATTATGGGGTTGGAAGAGATGATGGGGATTCTTCCATAGTGGAGGAAAAAATAGGTGCTCCTCTATTGGTGTGAGGGAGTAACGGGTGCTCCTCTGCGTGGGATAAGATATAGTGGCCCTCATGGGCGGATGAGGTATGGTCCTCCTTTAGGGGGGCAAGGAAGTAATGGAGCTCTTCTATGTGGAGAGGTACTATAGGTAAGGTTCTACTAAGTGGGAAGATGGGTGGATGGTCTCAATGTTAGCAGAAGACTCCTTCCGTCAGGTGATGTAGAGAAGGAAAGGGTGTCTCTATGTGAAGGATGTACGGTTGGTTCCAATTAGAAGGGCGGATTTCAGGGCTGGAATTTCCTCTATGGAAGGGATGTGAGTTAATTGGAGGTGACAGTACCGGTCGTTAAAGATTACTTGACGCCTCACGAGTAGGGGTATCATGGTGATGTCCTCATTGGTTTGATTAGATGAAGAGGGCATGATTGGAATTGGTTGTTGTGAAATTTTGTAATTTTGGTTGGGGTGTTGTTCGATACTCCACATCAACTCTCCTTTCTCAGCTTTCCTTGACAATATCTTAACTGAATTGTAGTTTCTGTCACTATGGACCCTTCACTCAGTGATATTTACAAAAAATCTGTTCCTTATAACACGCGGGGATGGGGCGGCAGTAAAGAACAGTTGGTGTGGTTTATGGGTTGAATGGTGATGCACATCTTTGGCTAAGCTTTTCTACACAAAGAGTAAGGTTCCCCACTTGGGGTATATTGTCGCTGCTCTTGTTCTGGAATCAAAAACTAGACGGGTGACTTGATTAGATGAGGGTGTAGCCCTGATGGACAGGATTCGCTGGCAACCTTGTATAACACTACATTAGCCAGACCTTTAGCCTTTAAAAATAATTGTCATGGTTTGGAGGGAAGAATAGGTTTTCATTCACATGAATCTGAATTATTATTTCGTATTGGATTTTCTTCTCTTCGATGGCCCGAATCTCTACTGTTCATGCCATGTGGAATGCCAGCATCACTGTTCAGACGTTTTGGACCTCTCAAGGTTCAGGGAGTATGTCTGTGCAAGGCTCCGTTTAAGAGCTCAATGAGTCATTTTGGCAGTGGAAGGTAAGTTCTTGATCACGGGCTGCACGAGTGCTGACAAAATTGTGATAGATGTAATCCTCATACGGAAAATGTGAATATAGATCGGTCCATGTCACCTTCTTGGAAATTTGATGGAGAAATGAATCCAAGGAAATCTTGGGCTAGCCTGATTGATAAAATATAGATGTTGGTAACCACTCTCCAGCTAATGCAGTCCCGTGAGGACAATGGAAAAGTTTTCTCAAGTCGGTAACATCAACATGAGAATCAGATACAACCTCGTGTTTAAATGAGCGGCAAAATGTTATGTGGTCTTCCTTACTATTGAAGGGTTAATTTCGATGGCATTTCCCAATCAACAGGTATGAAGAATGGGAATGGATGGGTGAAAGCTATTGCAATCTCATCGTAATAGAGTGTTGCGGAGCTAGAAACCGCTGCCTCTAGTTGTCTGCATCGTGTCCATCATCAATTTAATTAGTCGTTGTGGCGTTCGCATGATTGGAGTATGCTCCTATAGCTGAGGAAGTTGGTTTTTTGGGTATATCTGGGGGTGGCATCATGTATGGGCACCATATCGGTGTGTTATCAAAAGGGTAAGGAATAGGGGGGGCATCCCCCAGAATGAATAATGATGAAACGAATTGGTTGTTGTAGTATGTATATGGGGAGGAGAGTCATGTGTAACCGTATGGCAATAGGTCTAATGTGTGGAATGGAAAGAACACCGTCTGAAACACTACCTCGAGGGGCGAACGTAGCTACAGGTCTGTGTGAGACATGAGGGGTGGATGAGGTTTTGGTTTGGGTAACTCGTCGAGATATGGTGGATAATGTGCCATCAAGATAACAAATGTGGCATCATGGCAGGTATAGAAACCTAAATGTGAATGCCACGGAGTAGGTCACAGTGGTATCAGGAGCCTATATGGGGCGATGGTGGAAGTGGGTCGAGAGTCATGGGGATAGATACGGCATGTCTATATCAACTACCCCGGTGTCTCGGAGTAGACAATTGGTGGAGGTAAAACTTCAAGGCAACTAAGGTCTGGAAAGGAATTCGTACCACTCCTCATACTCCTCGGTCGCGATATATTATTGGATAGGAGCCATGGCTGGTGATAAATAAAAGTTGCTGAAGGCCTAAGGTGCGGAGCGGTTTGAACTGTTGTGAGAAACCGAGGGGCTTGCTTGTCTTCGATCAACACCTATTGAACCGTATTGATCAAGTCGGTCTTGCTCTCCCGAACTATACAAGACAGCAGGAACAGGTGAATCCGTGATAAAAATGGATCTGATCACGAATGGTGGCTAGAATGTGAAAAAAGGCTAACTAATGTTGGTTAGGGAAAACTGACATCGGTCAGTGACCCGCTGCCTGTTCATTCTAGAAATAGACATGTAAACAACGGAGGTAGAATGAAAATCTGACAGTATGCCAATCTGTTGGATGTGTAAAACGGCAATGGGAAAAAATGACCATGCCAGGACTATGGAAGTTGGAAACAAAGTGAAGAGAAACTTCCTTTGAGTCAGGTTAGCAAAGACCGTAAACCGACGTCGGTTTGGGTTTCAAACCGATGGTTGTCAGGGGTAACCAAGACATCCTGTGAAATTGGAACAGTGATGAGAAAAAGTGGTTGTGAATTAAATTGAGGTGGAATCAGACCCATAATTTTGCAATGATGTGTATGGTCCCAGGCACCCTTCAGTGAACGAGATACACCAGCTATGATGAGGATTGTACAAGGTGAACCAAAAATTGATGAACGTGATCTTTCAATTCACTCTTTCACCTCAAAATGCAGCCAGAAGAAACACTAAGATGCTCATCCGAAGTGCCATTGTTCTATTATGTTTGTTTAATTATCTCTTTAGGACTGCACATGAATTGTGAATATATTTTTTGGTGAGAGGGCTTCCGACAAAGAAAGATCTAAGAGGGGTGAGGTTTTAGGTAGCTTGGTGGGGCGGGCTTCTCTCTAAGTATGACTTTTAAAAGATCCATGAGCTGATGCCCACTTTATCATGATCGTGTGATCACCTATAGCTTCTTCCAGTTAGAATGTGTTTAAAGATGTATGTAATTGAATTTTTTTGTGGTTTGGGTAAGACTCCGAGAAAGAGAAAGGATAGAAGTGTTTTTCTATGATTCATTTGTCAACACTCACTGGTCGGAATTACCTCCAACAATATAGGTGCCCTAAATAATAGTGAGCTCATTGAAATAAAATCGAATATGCATTTTTTTTAACCAAAATCCAAAATGTAAATTCCTCTTTCATAAAAATCCAAACACCA
>JAHRHJ020003474.1:0-159598 GCA_019776745.2 Taxus chinensis | reverse complement strand
CGCCCATCTCTCCTCCGAATCAACCTCACATTTTTCCTATCAAGATCGGTAACCCTGTTCCACCATCGCGAAGTGAAGGACTCATTCCCTCACCAACGCAACCCTTGGCCGCGTTCGATATAATAGATCATGCAAAAAAGACCAAGATCCAAATGTCTGAAGCTGAGTACCTTCAGTCAAATCCCGAACAGCTTGTAAGATTAACCAAATACATTCAGAGCCAAGCTGTTACATCTAAGCAGGTTTCCCCGAAAGGAATCATTTCCACTCCTCCCTGAATCCCGCATAAATGTTGCTTCAACATCTGCATCAGGTAAGATAGAACCTTTCTATCTCTCTCTCCTAATCAATGGCCATAAGTTGACCAACTGTATAATTGATTCAAGAGCTTCTGACAATGTTATGCCGGTGAAAGTCGCCCATGCTTTGGGCCTCACTCTTACCAAACCATTCGGCAGATGTTATTCATTGGAAACCAAGCAAGTTCCGTTGGTTGGCCAAATCAAAGACGCACAATTTGCGTTCGCAGCTTTCCCAGATGAAAAGAGGGTAAAGATGACAGTCCTTGTCGCTAACATTCCAGCAGCCTACGGGATTTTGCTAGGAAGGAGTTTCTACAGTGAAGTTGGTGGGGAGATTCACATGGACTGGTCCAAAGCTAGAATTCTAGTCAAAGGTGTGATGCAGACATTAGAGCCAGAATCACAAAAGAAGTACTTGGTTACTAACTCTGAAGACCCCAAAGCCCAAATCCTTTTTGAATCATCAGGGTTGGGGAACTATTTCTTGTCTACTGAGACAGGTACAAAGTGGGGGTTCTCGTTCAAGAAGAGGACCTTAATGAGATCTGGACCTTGCAGTTTGATGGCAGTTGTGCAACTAGTGGATGTGGCGTTGGAGACGTGCTGATATCTCCCGAAGAGGAGGTGATTCCTCTCTCTTTCAAGTTGCAGTTTTTCAATACTAACAATACTGCTGAGTATGAATATCTCTTACTTGGTATGCAAGCTGCAAAGGAAAGAGGGAATTAAAAAATCTAAAGGTATAAGGTGATGCCGAGCTAGTTGTAAATCAGGTCAAAAGGGTTTACCAAGTGAAAAATGAGAGGCTCAGGCACTACCGTAACGTAGTATGGGACAGCATCGAAGAATTTGATGCTTTTTCAATAGGAGCAATTCCAAGAGCTCAAAATGACATGGCCGATTCATTGGCCGTTTCAGCATCTCTCATGCTCCCACACCCGGGTTTGAAAATGGACAAATACACCATTGAGGTGGTTTTCCGCCCAAGCGTGCCAGACAACTCTCAGCATTGGCAAGTATTCAATGATGATAATCAACTCATTGCCTTTCTGGAAAAATCAGAAAATTTTGACGAGTTGTATTTCGAAGGATCCACCTCTACATGCCGTGAATCAATCAACGGTCAAAACCACGAAACAAAGGAGAACGACGGCATATGTCAGCTCAAAGGGAATAAAATTCCAAAGGGCCTGGTTTCTCTGGAGCGCCTGTTTGACAGGCATGACCGTTTTGTGAAAAAGAAGAGGCGAGATGATCCTGACTCATCTCCAGAGACAGAACCAGTCAATATAGGTTCGGAGGCACACCCGCGATTTGTAAACATTGGCAAATGTTGCACACCTGAAGAGAAGCGGAAATTTGTCAAGTTACTGAAGAAATATATGGATGTATTGGCATGGTCCTATGCCGATTTAAAGTCCTTCAAGCCAAAGGACGTTCAGCATGATATTCCCTTGAAAGACGATGTCAAAGCCTTCCGTCAGAAGCAAAGGCACTATAATCCGAAGATTTCGGGCACCATCCAGGCCGAAATTCAGAAGATGTTGGATGCAAGAATCATCTTCCCTATCCATCACAGCACTTGGGTAGCCAATATTGTGCCAGTGCGCAAGAAAAACGGTGAGATACGCATATGCGTAGACTTCCGAAACTTGAATCAAGCTTCGCTGAAAGACAACTACCCTCTTCCGATAATGGATCAAGTTCTGCAAGCAGTAACTGGATCAGAAATGCTGTCTATGCTTGATGGTTTTTTAGGCTACAATCAGATTGAAGTCTCGCCTGAAGATCAATTCAAAACAGCATTCACTACTCCCTGGGGTACATTTGCCTACAGCAGGATGCCTTTTGGCCTGACTAATGCTGGTGCTACTTTTCAACGGGCCATGGACTTCGCATTTAAAGGTATGATGGGAAAAGTCATTGTAGTTTATCTAGATGACTTAACCGTGTTCTCTAAACAACGAAGTGATCATTGTGATCACTTGGAGCAAGTACTGGCCAGGTGCCGAGAACATGGAATTTCCCTAAATCCCAAAAAGTCTGTTTTTGGGGTTACGGAAGGGAAATTGCTAGGGCATGTGGTTAGCAAAGAAGGGACGAAGATAGATATTGAAAGGGTTAAAGCTATTCAGAGCCTTACTCTGCCTACAAGCAAGACTGGTGTTCATTCTTTCTTCGGAAAGGTGAACTTTCTCAGGCGTTTTGTTCCTGATTTTGCTGAGAAAGACTCGCCACATACTGAACATGATGAAAGGATCACCAACTTTCAGATGGAGTGAAGAAGGGAAAAGGTCATTTGAAGAAATAAAAACTTCTGTTGCCCATGCACCAGTCCTGGTATGTCCCGACTTCTCCAAGGACTTCATCATGTATAGCTACGCCTCCGAACATACTGTGTCTGCAATCCTAATGCAAAAGAACTCGGAAGGATATTGAATCCCCGATTGCATTCATGAGTTCTCCCCTCAAGCCTCACGAGTTGAAAATGACTCAGCTGGAAAAGCATGCCTTTGCCGTTGTCAAAGCAGTGAAGAATTTCAGGTATTACATTCTGAACTCGCATACGGTAGTGCTGGTCCCTGACACGGCGGTGAAATCAATTCTAACTCAGCAGGAGTTAGGAAGCTTGAGAGGGAATTGGATCGCAAAGGTCCAGGAATATGACCTGGATATTAAACCAACCAAGCTGGTAAGGGGTAAGGGCCTGTGTCAGCTAATGGCTGAAAACAAAGATTCAGAAAATCCTAAAGGAAAAGAGGAACTGTACCGACAAAGAGCAAAGCCCTCTAGAGGAGCCTGATTCTCTGCCTCTAGTTCTGTTTGTTGCAACTAGTGATGAGTGGTACTCCGACATCGCTTTCTTCCTTACCTACGGCGAATGCCCAATGCACCTAACTGCAAAGGAGAAGCGCACTATAAAGCTCAGGGCAGCTAAATATGTCATCTGGGATGACAGTTTATATAAGCGCGGGATAGACGGTGTCTTCCTGCGATGTGTTGACAAGCCCCAGCAAGTAAAACTGCTGGAAAGTTTTCACAATTCAGCCTGTGGAGGCCATTTTTCTTCTTCCGTGACAGCACACAAGATCATTCGAGCCAGGTACTATTGGCCGACGCTCTTTCAAGATGCGGCTACCTGGGTGGCAAAGTGTGAACCCTGTCAGCAATTTGTCGGCAAGCCCAAGTTGGCTGCCCTTCCCCTAAGGCCGGTCATCATCAATGAACCATTCAGGCAATGGGGAATTGATTTTATTGGCGCACTCAATCCTCAATCGAGTGCTGGACATAACTATGTCCTTACAGCAACGGATTACTTCACCAAGTGGGTGGAAGCCATACCTGTCAAGCATGCCACTTCTGAGGTGGTTTGTAGTTTTATCAAAGAAAATATCATTGTCAGGTTCGGCGTTCCAAACAAAATCGTTGTTGATAATGCTTCTAACTTCTCCTCCCGAGAAGTTATTAGTTTTTGCTATGAATATGGGATAACTTTAGCACATGCCTCGGATTATTACCCCCAGGGAAATGGTCAGGCGGAATCCAGTAATAAGAACTTGGTGACCATCATACGGAAATTAGTAGATGAGAATCAGCGGATGTGGCACAAGTCTTTGTACGACGCTTTGTGGGCGGACCGCATTACCCCCAAGAGATCTCTCGGCATGTCACCTTTTCAAGTGTTATATGGCACTGATGCCGAACTTCCCATTTCTGCTGAACTTCCTGCTCTACGCTTGGCACGAGTGATCGAAGATGAAACTTTTCAGAGTTCTCTAGAAAAGAGAATTATGTATCTGGCGGAACTTGAAGAAAAGAGAGTAAGAGTGGTCGACAGGATCACTGAACATCAGAATCAAGTAAAGAGGCTTTTTGACAAGAAGGCCAAGCAGAGAAATTTTCAAGTGGGAGATCTTGTCCTCTTATGGGACAAGCGAAGAGAGCCAAAGGGCATGCACGGAAAATTTGATTCCCTATGGAGAGGGCCCTTCAAAATCAAGCAACTCAATGGAGAGAATAGTTTCTATCTCTCGTATCTGGATGGAGCTGAACTCCCGCTTCCCTATAGCGGACAACATCTGAAGATCTTCAGGAAGTAGAGCTTGCTCTCTTCTTTGTACAGTTTTCTTTTCATTGTGTGTTTGCTTTCGTCGTGTGTTTGCTTTCTATTTGTTGTGTGTTTCCTTTGTTCTCCCTCCGGTCCCCCTTGTTTTTGACTCTGTTACCCAATGGATAGGCACATGTGATCTGGGATTCTCTACCCCCGAGTTCGCTCAGGGATAGTCCCCAGAAAGAGCCAGCTGTTATCCCGTAAAATTGACAAGGGCAATTTTACCGATAACCATACCGAAAATTTTGTTTCGATCCCTTGTTAGGGATCCCTCGCGTTCGAAACGTCGTAAAATCCCTCCCCGGGAAATCTAGTTTTCGAACTTAGTCTTTTTGAGCCTTTTTTGGCTGGGCGCATGGATTTGCCTTGTAACACAAGTTTTGGTGCGCCCCCTTAAAAGCCTTTGGCGCATGGTTTTCCATGTTAACACCAAAGGATGTTAAGACTCTTTTGTGCTGTTCGGTGCACCAAAGGGCGCACATAATCTATGTGTTACACCAAGTTTTGGTGCGCCAAAGGGCGCACATAACTTCATGTCGACAATGCATACGGTGCGCCAAAGGCGCGCTCATTCTTCTGTTGTCAAATACTTCCGTGCGCCAAAGGGCGCACACTTTCCCCTGTCGACAGCAGTTTTCATGCGCCATTTCAAAAGTGGTTGGCGCATTAATGACAAGTTTTTCTATAAATATTAGTGCGCGTCCAATGTCATTTTCATTCTTTTGTCAAGCACGTGATTGCTCTGGACTTGTCAGCTCTGCTCTGTCGTTATCATCGCCCTGTGGACCCGCTCTTCAATTTTTGCTATATATCTAAGGTAAGAGGTTCTCCCTCTTTTCCATTTTTATGCTTTCATGTTTTGGTTGGTGTTTCTTGGTCTGTGTTTTGGCTTGCTGGTCTGTTTTAAAATGAGATATGTTTAAGCTAGCTTTCCCCCCCTGTGCTGTCCTGTTCCTTTTTCTTCTTTTTTTCCTCCTTTCCTTCCCTCCCTCTTTCCAGATCTGCTGGTAAAGGGAGTTGTTTTGAAAGGGCTTGGTCTGCTAAAACTTTTTTATGAAACCTTATATGTCCAAGCAATCTTTGAAATGGAAGAAAGAAGGAAAAATATTTGAGCAATTAGTTTAGTTCTGTCAAATGGCGCACTGGCGCGTCTTGTTACACTATAAAGACAGTTGCGCCCCTCGGCGCACCTACCCGCCATGTTACATGACTCAAAACCCGCGCCAATGGCGCACCCTTTTGTCCTGCTGCATCTTGAACTCATGCGCCCTCAATGGCGCGCCCTTTTCGCATGCTACAAGTCTAAATCCCGCGCCTCCTTAAAAAGCCTTTGGCGCACCTTTTATCCATGTTGCATAATGTTTCATGCGCCAAAGGACGCACCTAGCTTTCATGCAACACAAACTTTATTTGCGCAAGTATAAAGATTACATAGGCGCGGGCGCACCCTCCATTGCAGTAACATGATGTTATGTAGATCATTCATGCGCCGCGCCATATCCCTTTGGCGCACCATTTGTCCTAATGTTACACAATCTTCCCATGCGCCAAAGGGCGCACCGAACCCCAATGTAACACGCATTTCCTGTGCGCCCTGCTATAAAATGCAACCTGCTTCATCCATGCGCCATGCGCCTTTGGCGCCAGTATAACCTCTGCAACATTCCTTTTCTGTGCGCCTTATCTATTTGGCCTGCCAGTTGCATTTTTCCTGCGCCCTGAGCCTTTAAATCTCTAACTCTTTCTTCTGCTAGCTTTCCAATGGAAGATCAAATGACTAATTCAACCTTTTTGGATTGGGTCTCACTTCTTCTTCGTGCAGATCAGCAACTGAGTTCGAAAGAACACATGTCTACGTCAAGCAAGAAACCCACCAAACCAAGAGGAAAGGCTAAGCTGACAGAAGAAGAGATGAAATACAAATATCAGAGGGTCAGGATGCCCGAATCACAGGCTGAGTGCAGTATGGATGTCAGAGACTCTGAATTGGGTCACATTGACATGGATGAGTTCTGGGTTAGAACTCAAAAAGTTACAAGAAGTCCATGGATGGACAAGTTAATAGGCAGTGCCCTGCATTTCGCCGGAGGAATCCCCGTCAGCGCTGTAAACAACGAATTCATGATGGTGATTGCCCAATGTTACAACAAAGACACAAGATGTGTCGAGAACAGTAAGGGCGAGGTAGTCATAAACCTCACTGCCCGTCACTTTGAGTTGATAAAACTTGGCATCCCTCACCACCGGAACTACGTGGCTGTTAGCCAAAAAGAATGCATCAAGGCCTTTTGGAAGACAACGACAGACCAGTGCATGCAGTTGATGAATGAGGTCTACCTAAAGAATAAGAAGGTGGTGACCCGGTGGCCTCAAACTATCCACCGAAGTGATTTCTCAGAGGAACTCAGTGATACTATCACTTTCCTGAGCAGAGTCTTCGGGCTTTCAGCTGCCCACTATTTCCATAAGTGGATGTTGCGGTACCTCGAGACAATGAATAAGAATTTACCCGATCAACGCTTTTGCTGGGGTGGAAATAATAAGCAGCACCATCTCTGAACAGCTACAACAGTTCGCCACAACAGGAGTATTCCATATGAACTCCTATGTAGTCTAATGCTGCAGCGTCATGCAAGGGATTAATCCCTAGGGCTGAACCGAAGTGGAGTATGGCCTCAGGCCAGGATATTTGATTACTATCCAGCAGCTGAGGCTGGAGAATAGCATCCAACATTTCGCAAAATCTAGAGTTACCGATGCCCAAATCACAGGCTGATACAGTATGGACGTCAGAGGGTATCCTACTGAATTGGCAAATTTTTTTTTTGACATCCGGATAATTCTGGCGTAAGATACTCAGAAGGTCACAAACACTATATGGCAATGGACAAGTTAATAGGCAGTGTCCTGCACTTCGCCAGAATCTCCGTCACACTTCAACATACAAATTCATAATGGTGATTGCCAACATATTATGTACAACAAAACACAAGATAGAATAGCAAGGGCAAGTCATATCACTGCTCATTTTGAAATATATGCTCGGCATCCCTCATCACCGGAACTACGTGGCTGTTAGCCAACGAGAATAATCATTAGGCCTTCAGAAGATTCTTTCGAGAACCAGTTGCATGATCGTTGATGAATTGGTACAAAAAGGTGCAAGAACATGGATTTTATGAAAATAAGAAAAATATCGCCAGTCAAACTATCCAGCTCGTAGTGACATATACACTTGCTCAGCAAGGTTGACACTCAACGGAGCCATAGCTATGAAAGTTCCTGGCTCATCCAAGTCTTCGCTGGCTACATCTTCCCGTGGCCCACTATTTCCAAAATTGGCTCCGAATGTTTTTTCTGTACTTGCGTTCTCTAATGTCATCCGAGAATTTGCCAAATAACGGAAAAAATTGCCAAAATAGGGTGAAATAACTCAATCAGCGCCAAACTCAAAGCAGGAAAAAAAGTTCGCGCACAAAAAAAGTGTTCACGCGTGAGCGGCCTAGGGTAGAATGCATATGCGGCACTGTGGAAACGCCCGGGTACGGCCTGGTCGATTATCCGGGTTGTTTTGACAGCGCCGCCCCGCTCCCGGTGTATTTCCGCTCAGGCATTTTAGGGTTTGCTTACTATCTCCCCGAGCTGAGGCTTTTAGAATAGGCGTCTTCCGGTAACATAGGCTAAAAGTCAATGGTAATGCATTCTTCTATCACGTCATCTGCCTGCTGAGGCCAAACATGACTCATAGCCGGACGACCAAGAACATAGTAGCAGTCACAGAGAAATGGGGGGCCTTGTTCACCCAATTTCCCACGTTCACCTATCTAAGGGCTGTCAACTTTTTGGGAGAGCCAACCAGGCTACCACAGGTATGCTGGACCAAAGCTGATTCTACTAGAACTATCAAGACAGCTGGTCACATACCATGAGAAAGTGCCTCAAAAGAAAGAAGGGCGGAACTCCTTTCCCCCTCACAGTGGGCCGGTACACATGCTCCTCCTACCATAAGGCAAAGGAAATGTTCGCAGAGCTGGAGCTACTCAACTTGAAGCATGACTTCCCAGCCAGGCCTACCTTCGACCCAAGAAGCTGCCTGCCAAAAGCGAAGCTCGATCCGATCCATGTCCCTCAAATTGAGGATATTTACATTGACGTTCTCCATGAGGTGGAACTCAGAAGAAAGGATCACTCGCGCTTGGCATTGGAGGAAATCATCCAATACGGAGTGGCCATTGTCCCCGAAGGCTTCCAGACTACGGAAGATGAAGTAGATAAGGTGTATAATGACACAGATGGGGACAATTGGCCCTTCCCAGCCATTGACAGAACAAGGCTCCTCAAACAATTGAGGAGAGGGTCAAGGAGACTATGCGAAGAACAGAGCATTGGTGCCGCATGAACGGACTAATCTACCTCGGGGTAGATTTCACAACTTCCCCTTTGGGCAACGCACCTCCAAGGTCAAAGAAGCAGCTGAAAGGCAAAGGTGCAGAAGGTGAACCTAGCACCATTCAGGAGGAAGCCCCTGAAAGTCCTCTTCCCTCAGAGCCAGAACAAGTCATAACTCTTGATGAGGAAGAATTGACAGAGGATAGTCCTATACGCCCATCCACCCAGGATGTTGGCGTCGCTACAACTTCAGAGGTCCCTTCTATCCCTTCTTCTTCTCTTCCTTCCCCTCCTCGAGTGACTCAAACGACCATCCCTTTGGTCGTGTCCTCTGCCCCTTCTTCTACCCTTTCCCCTGCTTCTTCATCTATCTTCTCCTCCCTCGCTGATTTGTCTTCCTCTATTTCTTCCCTCATCTCCGAGCTCCCTTCCCTTCCTATGTCTTCTGCAGTTGCGGTTTCCCTTCCTCCCGTGGACACTTCTTCGGCTATTCTCTCAATGCCGCCGCCGCGTGTCTCCACGTTTTTCCCCTCTTCTACCGTTGCTGCCTCCCCCTCTGTCTCTGGTCCTTCTTCTATAGGACCAGCTTGGATCTCTCAGCAGCTGAGCCAACAAAAGAGGAAAGTTCCCATCGCTCCGATGGACTTTTCGGTCATTCCAGCTAAAGGGGCAAAGAAGCACAAGCCTGTTACACGCTTCTCTCAAAGTGCTGCAGGTGAGAGAGTCATGGAAATAGCTTACCCCAACCCCCTCAAAGAGAAAGAAGATCTGTCTCCAACAGATTTTACCGTGACCCAAGTCACAATGGGGACATCCTCAGAAAGTCTCCAGGGGGAAGCTCTTTCTGCAGTTGATGCACTCTGCAAAAAGCTTCAGGAAATGAAAGAAGAGAAAAGGCTACTGAAGGAGCAGAACAAATACCTGCTTCAAGCCTTACAGAAGATGGGAAGTGCACCTCCCACAACTGCCGCCGAGACTCCTGAGCTGCTCAGTCAGGAGAAGATCAATGAGTATTCAAAGATCGGCGAGCAGGGTATGGCCGTTTCTGCTTGGAGGAGCCAGATCCTCAAGGATAGTGAAAGAGTGATTGCCGAATATGTCAATCTATATCTAAACATCGGGAAGGCGAATAAGGAACTCCAAGCATTAGCAGGTCCAATATCAGAAGAGCTAGAACATGCTAGACTCCAGCACGAGACCTTCCAACAAATGTTCGACTGTTCAGTCGAAGATCTGGTCAAGTTCGGAGTCTTCGGCCATCCAAGGGCCCTCAACAAAACCATGTCCACTCTGGACTATCGGATAGATCAGCTGGAATTCGTTCTGGAAAAGATAGACAAGGTAAAGGAAGAGGCCCTGGATGCAATGCATCAAATGGAGAAAATTTTTATCGCCATGACTCCAGGGTTGCTCACTCCTTCCCTTACCTTGAGATCAGCTGATGACACTATCCGGATCTTCAAGGAGATAGCTTCTCAAGGGACAGGGCCAGAGGTCACATTCGACACTGAATCTATCAACAACCTACTGGCCTGTAGGGACTTCATCGGGTTCCTTATCGAGGCGGAGAAAGATTATTCCAAACTCCCGGAAAAGCTCATAGACGAGCGGGAGACTTGCGAAGCAATCAGTGAACGGCACAAGGATCCATCACAGGATCAATTTGGGCCGATGATTAGCAAGTTTTTGGAATACCGCGCTCAGTTCCACATATCATCACCTGAGCAGCATCAGAAACAGGCAACCCCTTTTCGGCCGCAGGATGATGATGATGAGTAGCTTCTTCTTCTTCTTCTTCTTCTTCTTCTTCTCTCTTTTCTCCGACTTTCTTTTTGAAATGTCTAAAATGTGTTGACACAAATGATGACATCATCCATGTTGCATCATGGGATGATGTCATCCACCAAGTTGTCAAAGTCAACATGACTTTTAGATATTTTGTAAATATCTTTGTAAATAAGTGGTTGGCTCCATTTTGCCTTCTCTCTCCCTCATCTTCTATAAATACTGGAATACTTGTTGTATTCAGGGTGAACATTTTTTAGATAGAAATAGAAGTGAGGAGAGAAAGACTTTGAGCTTTCTTGTAACAGAAGAAGAACAGTAATACAATTATTAAGACTTTGTGCTCAATATCTGTGTTATACATTAGATCTTTCTTACGTTAGATCTGTATGTGTTTAATCTGTTGGATTCATATCTACTTTCCTGTCATTTGTTTATCAGTATTGCTTTGTTTATTTACGCAAGTAGGTTTGGCTCTGTTTACTACCAAACCAAAAACGTAAATCTTCTGACCCTTCTGCTTTGGAATTCATTTCTTTTCTTCCTTCGGATCTGTTCTTTCTCTCCTCCCTCTTTCATTCCTTTCTTTTCTCAGCCTGAAACACTCTACTGGGATGAGATCCCAACCCCCGAAGGCAGAATCTGTGAGACTTGCATAGGTTCCTGCTAGTAGAAATAGCAATAAACCAGTTTCGCTTTGCTGACTCAAAGAGGGGCTAAGCCCTGCACACTGTTGGCTCGTCTATCCATAGATCTGTCCGCGCGACAGATTTTCGTTGCATTCCAAAGATCATCCAAGGCAGTATTACATATAAAGGTAACATTTACATTACATAGAACTCATGCTTACATTTCATTTATTATTAACATGTCATAAAGATATATAATTGTATGTCATTAAAATTTCTAAACACAATGAGCAAATTCACTTGGTTACTAGTTTTGGAACATCTTTCATACAAATGATACAAGACTCAGCATGGATTTTCTTAGACCCATAGTACCTATTGTACTTGTCTCATAGTGGCTTAAAAGGGGGACCCAAATGGGAAAGTCATCAGAAGATATATGGAATTTTCCAATATTTCATTAGCCACTGTACAATAACATTTTAAAATTGAATGAAGTGGAGGATACACTGAGTTATCTTTTGGTTTCATTGATTTCATAGCACAAACTAATGGAAACAACATGTAGAAAACAAAAGTCCCTTAAACTAAGAATGTTAAGAAGATAATGCAAGTAATAATGCATGAAAAAAAGTAGACCACAAAAAAGAGGGTTTCAATATGGGACATCACTCATGATGTCAATAGTTTGGAAAACCCAATAAAGCGTGTAAAATGACATGGCCAGAAGCAGATAGTGTGCACATAAGACAAAGGGAAAATACAGCATTAAGGTGGGAAAAAATAATGACACGTAAGGAAAACCCCCCATGAATAAAAAGTAATGTATCCACAGATAATCATGTGGCTAAAACTTTCAATAGGAAAAATAGACCTATAAAATGCAAATGCTTTACAAAGCACCTGTGAAAAAAATCGTGGAAAAGGTATAATGATTAAATGACTATGGGACCTTCGATGTGAAAATTTTTCATGTAGCAAGACCTTTGGATTTTTTCATTTACTCCATGGTTTCCTGTGTTACATTAATTCATTACTTTGAGAATTTTCCATCATTTTGGTCATTGTTTTCTTTGTTTGTGGGATGTTAACATATGTCTTCAATTGTTGCTAGAAACATTTCTTGATTCCTTGGCCATGTCGGCATGGTGGGGTTTCTTAAACATCATGAGTGATGTTCTATTTTTGAAACCCCATCCATTTAAGGTCTACTTTGTTACATTAATTACTTGTATTAATGTATCTTCTTACATATGTTAGCGAAAATTACATTTTGTATTCTATCATTGTGTTTTATTATGTCTTTCATTACACTTATTTAGTAGACCATGTTACAAGATTCAACCAGCATCTAGCATCCGGTCCTCAGTTTAGAATTTTACTCCTTATTGATCACAACACCCCAATGTAAAGAGATGGTCTATAAAGTCATAATCATTTGCAATTAATCTTCATAATTTAGTACACCAAGTCAAGTTTAGCACAATTTAGTTAAGTCTAAATGAATGGCCCAGATCCTAACTTGGGTTCTCAACAACACGAAACTAATTCCCATGATTTGGACCAGGAAAATAGTAAATCCGGTTACCCTTGACCCTTCCTGTATTCCTATGAATAGGGGAGAGTTTTCAGTAGATTTCTCACTTTGTACAGTTTTGGTTGTTTACACACTTAGGAAGGAATCTCTACAAGACAAACAATCCTTCATCTTCAACATTGGCAGATGGATGCCTATATGCATCTTTTATAGATGTTCACCTATTGGGAAGTCGAATCTTGGATCGACTTCCGCATTGGATTGAAGTGAATGGACACGTCCTATGGGTTTTTATTATTTTTTCTTCAACACTTCTATCTTTAGTGGTTTTTATGAGTCATTCAAAAGTTTTCACTTAATGATAATGGACACCAAGACTTGTTCCTGGGTACACTTTGTCCGTTACTGACGGAGATTGCCCAAAAAATCACACTCCAGCGTTAACGTGAAAGCATTGAGATCGCCCAAAAGTTGATTCTATTCTTCTACAAACATCTTCAAGATCCTATATTTACCTCTTTTCACTCATCATGGATTATTGAATCCCATGTTTCATAGTCATATCATTTTTTACATACTTTTACACACTTTTACATGTTTTGATAAATGTTTTGAACATATGTACTAGTATTTGATCTACTTTTTTGTTCTTCTCTTTTGAAGCATTTCCTTATGGGAAGTGGTAGTCAACATCAATCACACAACATCACACATTAAATTGTACATCATTATAATGGTATAAGACACAACATCGACAGTTGTCTACTCTCTCCCCTTAAGGTCATCATCATAGAAGTTCTTTTTACTTCAAAAAATCAATCTATCTAGCTTCCCATGCTTTTAATTTTTGTCACTTCCTCCTACGCTTTTTTCTTGTCTCTCTTAACTCTTTTCACCATGCTTGTACATAGGTATCAGGTATTGCATATTTATCTACTTTTTTTATCAAGCATTCTTCCAGAACAATGGCTAAATAAAATTGGGGAAAATGTAGACACTAAAGTCACCACACTTTAATGGCCACAATATATCCTAATCATATAAACCAACTGTTCATATGATTCCATAGAGATGAGAAAATTACTAATTGATCTCTTTCTTTAGGCCATCCATTACTATGTATGTTATCTCTCTTGGTCTTCACACTATAGTCTTTTGCCTAGAATTGTCTTTTCATATGAATCGATTTTTCATATCATTCTGGAACCAGGACCTATATCCAGGATGCCAGCGTCATATGAGTTTGTTCCCAGTCTATAACCTTGGTCCTAAATTAATCAATTCCTCTGGTTCCCCTGAGACCTATATTTACTTTTTTCCACATCTTTTTAGGTCCTTACCTTTCTGAGTAAATCTATTTGGTGCACTGTTTTTTTTTCCTGGTGGTTGGCCTTTTCAGGTTTAATTATGAAATTCAAAGCAATGGGGAACCCTCCATATTCATATAAATTAAAGTTATGTGACCATATGTTATAAGAACCAAGTGCTAACAAATCCATTAGCTAAAACCACCTAATTCAGATTTTGGACAATCATATTGTGCTTATAATTCAGCTCCAAGATTTAGTATTTAAAATTCAAGACCATCAAATGGAAAAGCATACTGTATACCCCTAACTCCATTATACGCTTTTTGGAACAAGGGACTAGATTCCTTTTTGCATATACTTCATAGGAGGGGAATTTCATTCTTTCATGCACACAATACATTCTATGTTTTTTAATAAATCTAGCTAATTTATCACTATCAAGTGATGAGACACACACAAAATCCACCTAGGGTATATTTTGACACTACACACATAGAACTACATTGGTTATGAGATGTACTATAGTTCTCGTTCATATGTTCACTCTGTTGATGGTCGAGGATAGTCTGACCCTATTCATTTTTCATCTTTATTTTTAGTATTTGAATTTTGGTTTTTTGGGATGCTTTTTACAATGCTTCTATCTGATTATAGGTTCAGGTGAATAACAATGAATTCCAATGACATATAGGTGATCAAATGCAATTCAGTAAGAAGAGAACATCTCACGACCCTACAAAATTATTTTCATAGATTCTGAGTAGTCACAGACACCCAAAATAGGTCTCCTACTTTCCCCAAACACACCCTGACCCTCCATAGTCACCCTAGTCCAAGAACTTTCGAGACTCCTAACATTTTTTTTGGTCTGATACCTTGCGACACTCTGAGTTCTTTTTTTCCAATAACTATCCAATTCAGCATAGCTTCAAGATTATTTTGAGATCACTAAGTCTTTCTATCCCTTCATTTTCAACTAGGGTTTTATAATTTATAGATTATTCTTCTTGGGTCAAATCTGTACTTAATTGTTTACATTTAGCGGGTGTTATATATTTAGAATTAGGAATATATTTATATTTTCAATATTTTCTTAATCAAAAAATTGATGGGGGAACCATCTGGAGAAGGTTTGGGAGTTTTAGGAGGAGATGGGAGAAAAACACGTATTGAGTACTGAGAGGGGTATTCCCAAAGAAAAAAATGTGAAGGAAGAAGCGGAAATAAGACAAAGATTTTACAACCACCACAGATGAAAATGCATCGATGATCACTCAAAGGTGTTGTGGGTCAGGTTCCAAAGCATGGTACCAAGTTAAAGATATTTATGGATGGATTTTCCTTATCCATGAGGGGTGAATATGCATATAGGAAGATGCTTTTTTGGATCATGCTGACACATATGGAGGATCCAAAATTTGAAAAATAATGAAGCATATATGAGAAGAAATATGACTGAAGGATTCAGGTACGAGGTCATCATGACCTTCAATCCTATAGAGCTAACTAATGAGTAGGTGAGTAATGTGTTAAAAAACATAACAGTATAGGTTGTGTGCCAAAATTTGGACAAAGGGGCTATAATAAGGTTGTTTTTTAAAGATAAGAAGGATAAAGAACAAGATCTCCAACAACTTGTAGAATAATTTAGAGAAGAAAAGAAGTGCACAAAAGATACATATAATAAGGCCAAATACTAAATGGCATTACTACCACACGCCCTGACCTGGTAGATATTCCCAAGATGATTATCCTTCATAATTACACTACTTAGAAGACTTAGTTTGGATGATTACTAAATGAGAAAACTTATGGCCAGGGTCATCAGTGGAATATTTTTTTTTCACACGAAAAGAAAAAATAAGGAAGTGGTTGTGAGAAAAATATCAGAATATGAGCAAGGAAAATTTTAAGATCCCTCTGAGAAATTTGAGGTGGAATATCCTTGGAAACATTTTCACGGCATCAAGAAAATTTCCCAGGATTTTTTGTATATAATTTTCACATAAAAAACTTTCAAGTCACATGACTTAAATGTAGATGTCACATGACATCAAATCTCATGTCACACAAGAACAAATTTTCTATTGTTGATAGTAAAATCTCCTACCATGTCATCTTTACTTATTTTTATGTTTTGTACATTTGTACTCTTGATACTTGTCACGTGACTACACTTCTTGTCACACATATTTCTCTACACTCCTTTTCATTTTTTGATTATACTTCAAATAGTACCTTACTAATAAGTTACTAGTATACTACATGGCAAGCTACATATGATTATATAGTAATATTTTTTCAATAGTAGGTGAAGCGGAACCCAAAAAAATTATACAGGAAAATTTAGGCCAAAGGTACACTATTGTACTGAAAAAAATCACCTTTTCAGATTTTCCCAAATATGGAATATTCACAAAATTATGAATATCACCACTAAAATTTTTCCTAAATATGAGGCATTCATCACAGAGATCAAGGAAGCTATGAAGAAAGTAGAATGTGTATTTTGAAAATCATCAGATTTTATACCCCATTCTTAAAGCACACACCACCCAAGATGAGGTAGATTTGAATCAAGTATAGGATTTCAAGAAGGATAGTAAGACCAGACATGAGATATTATGGTTGAAGTCACATAAAATATCCTTGCTATTACTTACTTTAAGTTTGTAAGATATGCACTTAAGGTAAGGCTCAGGAACTTTTTATCCATTGTTGTAACACAGAATGGATTCTTTGGAGGGATTGGTGTAAGACCTTGATGGAATATTCAAGGAGATTAAGGATAAGGTGAATAATTAACCCCAAAACAACTTCCATACATCGTTTGGTCAAGTGCAAGATAAGAAATCTAATCTAAGAGATCGAAGGTGGAAAGAGCTAGAGGGTATTTTGAACATATAATTTCTAGATTCTTTATCCCCCCTCAAGCCTAATTGAAGTGTGCACCTATGGAGGGATCTTTATTCATTGATTTAATGGGTTATTAGACCCTCAAATCCTTATTAATTCATTATTTTGAAAGTATTCTTTATTGCAAAATATTTCCAAAGACAGACAATATCCCTAGTGGGGGTAATGTTGGTAGAAGAAATTGACTAGGTACCAGTCATGTGTGAAGGGTTATATGCATGAGGACATATGTAGGGTAAACAGGTACATATAGGTTGAAAGGGCTCATGGAATCATATTCATGGATGGAAAATAAGAAAAGTAACTGGTGCAAAGTTTCACACTATGCAATAAAATATTTCAAATTGCATATGCTTGCAGAATATTGAAGACCTTAACCAATTTTGAAGGAAGGGCTAATTATAGTCCTTAGAAGATAGAGTTTCGCTCCAAATGTAAAGATCCATGGAATAGACTAAAGCAAGATGGTTTAGCGGCCAAGAAAAGTCTATAATTAGTTGGAAATTACATGTAGGTAAATATAAGGATGGTGTATGAAAGCGGGCTAGAGATATGAATTAACGCATGGGTAAAGTAAGATATTTATAGCTTGATATATTGTAAAGTAAGATTAAAAATCATGCAATTTATATATAGAGCATGCATATTGTTAGGAAAGGTGAAATTAAATGGTGATGGGAAATTCCCCACCATGTATAAATAGGTGATACATTCATGTCAATTTAAAATTCTAGTAAGTCTGAGTTTAAGTTCTTTTTAGTGCAAGTTAATCTTTTGATCTCTATTTATTGAGTGTCTTTTGGAGGTCTATGAAAATATTATGTAACTATGCATGATCTTCGTACCCTTACTGTACTATTTTTTTTCAGCATATATGTTACGTAATGAATTATGGTTATAATGGGATAATTGTTTATGGATTGTTGAAGTGACTATGATTGAACATGGATTGATTAGTATTCAAATCTTATTAGTTATTTCTGATGTATGATTTATTTATTATATGTGTTTCTAATTTGATAAGAGATGATGTATCTTCTTGTATGAATATGTATGATTAAAAACTTTCATGCTAACATCATGTTAAGAAAATAAAGGAGGGACCTCGAGGTTGCGCGTGCTTCGGGTGAGCTTCCAAACTTGTCCTGATGAAGTGTTAGTGCGCCTAGCTGATATTGGGTAAACAAAGACTACAACATCTTTTCAAACCCGTGAATTTTTTGAATGGGATTCAAAAAACCAAATCAAGCTCTAGTGAAGGTTTCATAAAACCCATACACAACATTTGTAGATCCTACTTTTGTTGCTATTTTTTGAGTCCCTTTGCAAATTATTCACTACAACTCAAATCTGTGGCAATTTTAGGGTTGTAGTGAAGATATTATAGGTTCATCTTTCCTCACCTCTAGTTTTTTGTTAAAACTATATTTTATTAAAAGAGTGCATTTCAAGTTTTAGTGCAATTTCATTTAAAACTGGGCTTATTTATGGGAAAATATTATTGTAATAAATTTTGGTCAGTAGCTTGAAATTAAGTGCCACTTTTTGCAAAAGTTAATTATTTTTTAGTTCCCACACATTGGACCTATTCATATTGTTAAATGCATTAAGTTATATTCCAAATATTTTGGGGGCTTCTTGATATAGCCTCAGGGGGTGTACAGTGTTAATTTACTTTCTATAAAATTGATCTAAGCTTGGTTAATTTACTTACACCTTTTAACTATCAAGAATGAAAATAAAACATTGTCCATTGTTCTTAGGAGTAAAGAGATGTATTGTGTCAAAATGGGGTTAGAAATTTATCCTAGTGAAGATGTAGAAAAAATTAAGTGGTTTAATAAGAGTGATGAAGATTTTTGTATATTATGTCTTTCAGTGTCTCTCTAAATCATATTTCACATAGAGTTAACCAAATCCTCCCAACCAGCTATGGACAACCTTAGAAACCTAGTTTGGAAAAGTTAACACTATGAGGGGTCATGATATAAAAATATAACTTATCATCTTAAGTCCTAGATACTTTTACACTTTGGAATATTTTTTTACCAAGATCAAGTCCTTACAATTGTAGTTAAAGGAATGTAGAACATAAAATAAGGATGAACAACTAGTTCTTTTAATGCTTCCAAAACTATGTCCTGGTTACTCTATCTTTGTCTATACCTTTTATACTACCATGATGGATCTTGGATCCACATGCTCTATGCCATCTTTAGATGAATTTATTTCAGATTTGACTAAGGAACAAGATAAGATAATCCAAATGGGTACCTTGAATTCATCTGAACCTTAATCCCTCATTGTTAGAACTGGGAAACAGAAATCCTCTAGCAACCAAGAGAAGAATCAAAAGAGCAAGGATCTAGAAAACGAAGAAAGAAAATAAATCCACTACCTCTTCAAAGTTTACCACTAAAACCCTCTAGTTCAAATAGGAAACCTAATAACTAAAATGTTAAGCATTTCTATTACAATAAACTTGGGCACAATGAACACAAATGTATGAAGAAGAAGATTGACCATCTCAGTCATCTCTTTGAGAAGAAAAACATAGGGGTCTTTGAATCTATTAAAAAATATTAATAAAACCAAGAATCAACTAAGGAAAAGGAAAATAATAAAGAGAAACATAAGAGAAAGGCAATAGTTTCAGTTGTATCCTCATCTACTCCTTCTTGGGTTATCAACTCTAGTGCTTCACACCACATAGGTTCATCACAGGTTGATTTTTCTTCCTTAGATGCCTATAGCATGTCCTCCATCACTTTGGGTGATGGTAATCTAGCCACATTTTCAAGGAGAGGATTTTTAGAAGTTAAAGGTGGAACATTAAAAATGTTCTTAGCATACCTTCACTTTTAACTAATCTCCTATCAATGTATCAAATGCTTCATATAGGGAAGGGCATGAGAGTCCTATTTACTCCATATTCAGTTGAGATCAATGAGTTACATAATGACATTACAGTAGTAGTGGGAATGGTATATCACCATGTTAGGTTATGTACCTTCTCACACTTTGCGCCTGATGTTTCCCCTACTACATTTATCACACACTCAGATGGAGTTATCAAATTATGGCATGAATGGTTTGGTCATCTTAACTATTGCTACCTTAAGTAACTCAGTCATCATGACATGGTTATAAGATTTCCTATATTTTGTTTCTCAAAGGAACTTTGTGATGGTTGTGCCGTTTGAATACCTGCAACTATCTCCAAGAAGAAGGCAAAGAGGAAGAAGGATTCAAAGGTCTCCATCTCCACCAAACAGAACTCTCTCAACTCCTCCACCTGACAGGCCTTTCTTTCAATATACAAGGGTTTTAAGACCACTCAGAATGGCGCAACCAGTAAAACCCCTATGTCAACTTCACAGGCAGCAGCCCACTTGCTCTCAATGCACAAAATCCAATCCCAGTTGCAGCATTGAAGAACATTCCATATTTTACTGGAGAAAACTAGAACCACCTCCTGGTGATCATGTCAAGGACATTGCTAACATTTGTGCAATCCATGAGATTAATGAGATGCAAGTAGCTGTCAAATTGCTGGCGTCTTCATTCAAGGGAAAAGCATTGCAATGGTTTAGGAGCCTTGAAGCTGCTTCTATCACGAACTGGAATCAGCTGTGTATTGCACTTCATAATCAATTTGGAGAGAAGGGAGACAACTTGTCTCTTTTGGAGCAGCTGACAACCATCAAGAGAGCTTCCAATGAGTAGCTAACTGACTTCAACTTCAGATTTCAAAGATCTTGGGAAAGAATTCCAGTAGCAGTCAGACCAACAGCAGAAGGTGCTTTTCTATACTACCTTAAAGCTTTAAATTCTGATATTTCTATGTTGATTCAATCCATGGGAGGCCACAACTATCCCTACTGCTTATAGTATTGCCATTAGAGCCGAAAATTGTCTGATTCAAGCTGGCAAGCTAGCTCCTAGGCCTCCAATGCCATTATATCCAAGTTTAGAGAGACCAAGTACTAGTCAAGCACCTGTCTTAGCTCCTATTCCCACTCCTAGGAACCAGCCTTTCTCGGGAGATTCCTTTCTCACTCTTCAAGTCCCACACTTGGAGAAAGGATTCAATGTTATGCAATCACACTGGATATTAATATGATCAACCTAGAAAACTGATCAATATCCAAGGGTGCTGTGATTTTGCATCAACAGAAACAATTTGGGAAATGCATAAAATGTCTTCAAATAGATAATGGGTAGGGTATTGATCTACAGTGGACAGTGCCTTACACTCCTCAATAGAATGGCATGGTAGAACACAAAAATAGGTCCTTGAAAGAGATTTAAAACTGTATGATCCACTATACATCTTTGACTCTGGATTTTTGGGCATAGGCCATCAATTGTTCCTATTATATATAGAACTAAGTTCCCCACAAATATTTGAAAGGTATAACTCCCTTTGAAGTTGGCACAATAGGAAACCATAAGTTAATAACTTTAGGGTCTTTGGATCACTAGCAATGGCACTCATACCCAAAATTAAATGCAAGGTAATAGAGGCTCAATTCCAACCTTGCATTTTTATTGGGTATACAAAAGAGGTCAAGGGATATATACTTATCCATCACACTACTCATGAGTATTTCATCAAGATAAGTGTTGAGTTTCAGGATATTCCCACTGAATCGTTACATGACGCTTCTCCATCTAATTTTTCTTCACTCAGTTTTGATGAGCAATTTGAGGCTTCATATCATCCATAGCAAGTTCTTGAGGTAGATTCATATACTTATTCTAGTTATGACAGTGGTTATGAAAGAAATCATAGTAATGAGGATTCATATTCATCTACTTCTATTCATATTTTAGAGGATGAGGATTCGACACATGACTCACCTACTTTAGGCCCTCTTTTAGCTAGGAATACACTTTAGAGTGCATGCACTTACACATGAGATCCAGAGGATGACATACGTACTCAAGAAGAATATCATAGTTGGACACATTACTTCTATGCTTCAGTAAAAAATCCATAGAAATTTTAAGAGGAAGAGTAAAGGATAGATGTTAATGCATCTACTAAGGTTATTTGGCTTCATGGGATTCTTTTTTAGCTTGGCATCTAGATCAATAATCATATAGTCATATTTTGTGATAACTATAGAACCATCCAGATATACACTAATCTTGTCCTTCATCATAGGACAAAACACATTAATATTTGCATGCACTTCATTCGGGACCTCATTCATGAGAAAGTCATTGATTTGATATTCTTCCAGTATCTAGAGTAAGTTGCTAACATATTCACCAAACCTTTCATTGATAGAAATTTCATTCATCTATGATCTCTTCTTATGTTTTGATCTACATCAGTATCTTCATCATCTTCAAGGGGTCTTTCTATCCTCTTCACTTCTTCAAGTCTCTATTTTGGGGGGAGTTTTTCCCACAAGGTTTTCTCCTTTTATTCTATCTTATGATATATTTCATTGTACATGGGTACCTCATCAAGCCTTGTTGTTGGGACCCTCTTTTATTTTTCACATCCCACCTAATATGTGCTTATGGGGGGTGTTAATGTAGGATTTATTTTCATCTCTTTATTTTTATTATCCTAATCAGTATATTCCACCTCACTTGGAGTTTACGTACACTTATGGGATATGTTTTCTTAGGTGTACACTTGACTATACTATTATAGGTGTTGGTTACCACTTGACTACACTATTATAGGTGTTATTTAGAGTTTGACTATACTATTCTAGGAGTTGGTTACCACTATTCGTGGTGGATATTACCATGATTCAAGGAGGAGGCTATACATTCACCTCATATATGTACATATCTTGCATTATTGTATTTTATTGTATTGAGTTGGAGCTATTTCTACTTTATGGAAATTATCTCTCTTGTATTTTTGTAATTTGTAGTCTTGTATGTGTGCTTTTTTGTCTTGGAACAATTCATGTTTCACATCATTCACATGTGCATTATTCAAACCATCAGATCTGTGGCACTTCTCTAATAACATAAAGTAACTTTTGGAAGTCTCTTACTCTTGTGCTAAGTGATTTAACCTTTCATGAAGAATCAAAGTACTTTACCATCCATGTGAAGATATACACATGCCACTATACATTATAAACTTCCATTTACTGGGAAAATAATTTTATATTGACATAAACATTTATGTATTGTTCTATTGAAATATTTCCTCATGCTAAATTCCATAAGATTTTATAGAATCTATAAGATATTGTGAACATATTCATATCCTCTAGATATGTCACAAATGGAAAACACTATGAAAACATGATAAACCTACTCTATTTATCTTTGGTTGATGTTAATTATTTGTAAACCCATATACTCTTACATCACTACCCCTAATAAATAGAACAGTGTAGACGTACCAATGACTTGGAAATTATCCATAAGGATTATAACATAATTTTTTATATCAAGTATCAAATACCCCAGCTTCAACACAAATCAAAATAGAACCCTAACCTATATCAACTCAAAATAAGATAAAAACTTTAGAATGCTATGGAAATGATATGTAACTCTCAAATGGAGAGAACCCAATATTTTGTAATCCTTCATAGCTACACTACTATAATACTAGTTATGATGGTCATGAAATCTAGTGATTGGTCGATCCTCTCAAGGAGATATCTAGGTAGCCCTCAAGGTGTTACATAGGATGTGCAACCATTGATTCCTATAAATAATCATTGTAATATTGTGTAGGATAGAATATATAGCATTCCAACTAGATATAATTACAAATTGGATGTATTTTTAAAATAATTACAAACCCTAAAAACTAGAAATTCACACTTACCCCTTTGTTATGAATTCCAATAAGAAAAAGGGGAGTGGAATAGTCCTCGGATAATACATTCCTAGTGAAAAGGTAAAATCCATAATAATCTCTAGTTTAGTATATATAACTAACCAACTAATGACTTGATGTAACAATAGTTGTACAATTTTTACAAGGGGATTACTCAAGATTTATAAAATTCTCTAGGACTTGCACATCTACATGGGAATTATTAGTATTTGGTGTAGTAACATAAAAAATATTCCAAATGCATATCAATATGAAAATTTTCACTTATTCTAATATATAATCCATTTATATAAAAATATACCTACTTAAGTCACTCTCCTAGTTTATCACACACCCTGATTCCACTAGGCCACAACCAATCTCCAGCTCATATTTGTAGAAAACCGTTGCATTTATTATTGAACATCTATATATACTTCCCCTTTCTTTGACACCCTAGATAGGTTTGTAGGTCCAAGAAAGGTTAAGAAGTGAACTTTTCCAACCCCTAAAAAAAACTTCTCTAACACTTCTAATAGTCAATTTTTCAAAAGCCTCCTTGGATTAGTGGCCTAAGTGGAAATTTTGGGTTGGTTAAGTGGTACATATAACAAAGTTAAACTATAAATATAAATGTACACTAACCTATAAGGGATATTTATGCATCTTTGAGAACAACCCTACGTCACTTGGAGGACTCGTCTAGACATATGTGTGACATCCAAACGTAGCCTAGATCACACATATTGAGCCTAATTCTAAAATAAAAAAGTCCAAAGTGCATGTTTTTTAAGTGTGAGGGTTTAATCAATGGTTCATTTTTTATTATATATTTTACAACATCTCATTATAAGTTTAGGGGAAATACAAGGGATTGATCCCTCTTTGAAGCAGTGGTGTGTAACATGGTGCTCATTACATCATTAGGGTTGTGATGAGGTAGTATATCCTATTATGTGCTAACCCATTTTTGAGGTCAAGGGTGAAAGATTAGGGTTTCAATAAATGAGAAGAAATTTTTTTATTTATAAATTCTTATCACGAAGGTTATATATACATATATTATGGCACACAAATATAAGAGAAAAACCCAGAAAGAGAGATTAAACACAAATATATAAAGGAAAACGTCTCATAGCTCTCTAGTTAGGTTCATCAACGTATTATCTAGGCATCTAAGAACCTTTCTAGAGAACATTTTCAATTCCTATAACTTACTGAGAAACTTGAAGACACTTTTATCCACTTATGTAAACAAGATATATTATTCCATCACACCTTTTATCCATGTATAAATGTTTTTTCTCTAACCTCAATAGCATTTTTCATATTCTAGGTGGTGTTAAGGTCAGTATTCACATTACAATAATTTGGGATTTTTTACGACTTCCTTTTATAGTTATGAATTTTTCATATTCATTAATATGTTAGATTATGCCTTAAAACCTGGTTCCCAAATTACATTTTAGTGAAATTACTTTTTTATTAGACTAATGCAACCTAACTTAGGATTTCATTCTTCACCTATAGTGTTCCAAAATTAGGTCTTATTTTTCTAATTTTATGGTTTTTAAACCATTCATTGCTTATGTGTGCTTGAATGCTCCTTTTTTATGCCACCTAGAAAACTTATTCCCCTAATATAAAATTAAAAAAATACATGTTTAAATTTTTCAATATTGATTTCATTCAAGTCTTCTTAATTCCATATCCTCATAGAAAAATGACAGATGAATATGATATAAATTCTTATTCCATTATTGCTGATGTTACTAATATAAATGAAAATATTTTTATAATTGAGATGATGTATGACCATGAGGACAATCTATATGAGGGGAATGTTTTCAAACATGATGATAGTAATAAGGAATAGCCACATGTTATTCATCAACATAACCCTAAACATATAATTAATATATTTAATGAATTTATTAATAAACAACATAAAGTAATATCTATTTTGTTATAATACCATAAAGGACAGTGTGCACAAAAATCCAATACACTGGGAGCTCAATCTAATCTAGTTATTTCCCATACACCTACACTAGTGTTTCCTACAAAATTTTATTCCTACCATGGGGGCATTAGAAGTTACTTCCCAAGCATTCATACCTATTCATACACCACCTATTTTTCCTCCACAACCAATTTTCCTCCTTAATACCATGCATTCAAATGTTTTTGCACACGTTGTTTCTAATTCTCTTTTAGATGCATATATCTAATAATTACAATACATATAAGCTCAACTTTCACTCTTCAACCAACGTCCCATTCAGTTTCACATTACAAAAAGCTCCACTGTTTTATTGGATAATTCAATAGCCCATAATTCCTACAAATGTCCCATAACCATGTGGTTTATATCATTAAATATCTCTCTATATAATGAAAAGAGTGATCCAAAACAAAAACTTAGAACATTTGTTGTTTTCATGCATGGACTATACCGGTAATGATTGTATGCAAACAAAGAATGGCTTGATAAAATATCATTTTTAATATCTCTATATCGGGTGATCTAGACTAGGATAATGAGAGGGGCCATACTAAATATGCACATATTGAGGTTGTAAGTTTCTAAATAGATGGAACTAGGGAGACAATAATTCACATTTTGTAGGAGATGTAGGGTTCCAAAACCTAGATCTACGATAGGGTAGTAGTGTGTAACTAGGACCCAATGGTAAATTTAGGGTAATAAGGTTGTAATCAAGTTGTAACAAGATAAGGATTCTTATGTGTGTTTTTTTAAACATATGTTATAATGATCAATAGGTTATTAAAGGTTGTAAATACCATAGGGTAGTTTATAAGGCAAGAGATGATATATAAATAATGCAATAGAACAAGAATATTTTTCTCTACTCTCACATATACGTGACCACATAAAAAAACTAAATATTAAATGACATAAAGGAAAAGAGAGGTTAGAGATACTCTCATGATTGTAGACACCATTGTCACATTAACTTCCCCTAAGGTTAGAAACACCTTATGAGATATTTGATGTAGGAGATCACAAATGAATAAGAGAATGCCTAGGAAAACCTCTTGTTGAAGACTTCAAAGGTTTGGAAAACCATACTAAGTGTAATTATTGTACTTGAATATCTTAAGTACCTAATTCTTCAAGTGTATTCTCTAAATATGATAAGTAATACCAACTTCAATACCTCTAAGGCTTTAAGGAAATATTGGAAATCATCAATAGACTAAATGAGTGATGATGATGTGTTGAAATGACCCACTGAAAATTTTGAGTAGAAATAGAAATCATGATGGTAATTACAATTTATGCTACTTGATGTTTGATATTTTTTGTTGTGAAAAACTACAAATCAAATAGTAATGACCATGGTGATTACCGTCAGTTGTATGAAATGCAAAATATTAGATATCAAAAAGGAAGTCCTAAATAATTAAGAGAGACTTAGAATTTATGAAAAGGTGTCATGATGAAGGTATGTGTGTGTTCAAAATAGGTATAGAGGTGAATGTATGAGGATGGTAGGGTGATGTCATAGGGATACTATAAAAGATGATTGTAGATGTTATTCAAAAACATGTGAAGTGTGGTATAATTGGACTACACATTATATATATCTCATAAGTACCATTATTAATCATCCCAATGTACCTAATAAAGGTTACACATAGCCATTTATAGTTACTTACGGTCTTGGAACTCCTTTCATTGTTAACATTGATGGAATTGTTCTCAGATTTGTTTATGATAGGATTCATCGAACTGACCCATGTTGAAAATTTTTGCAGATGGTTGCCGTAAGTGGTAAAAGCACGCAGATCTGATAGGATGTTCAGATTGTTTAATTTGGTTTTATGATGAATTACAGCTTGATTCTCTAAATGTACTATATGAGGAAAGTTGTTCTTTTTCTGTTGAGTATTGTATCAAGTATGCTGAATGCATAAAATGTATTTGATTAGCCTGAAGGGAATGAAAGAGAGATATTTGTTACTTATGTGTTTGTATTCGTATCTTGATAGTTTGACCTTCTTCGGTTCAAATGATCTTGAGAGCATTGTTATTATTGTATAATTTGGAGACTTTTGTGATTATCAATGTAAGCTTGCAAGAATATGTGACTGAATACTTATGATTGTTTAGTAGTTCTAGTATGTTCTATCTAAAGCTAAATTGGAATTTAGATCACTGTCTTTCTGGAAGCTAGGGTTAAAATAAACCTGAGCAGGAAGCTAAACAAGCTGAATAAATTATTACTTCCTAGTCTTGATCTAAGTCAAGACAACGTTTAATTGGATTCTTAATCACTATATCTCGATACTAATAAGTAAGATATAAATTCAGTTATGAGAACTGATATAAACCTAAAAAGGGTTTGGTTAGCAATCTCATGTGAAGGATGAGGGTTATTGTCCAATTTCGTTGATTTAGAATTATGTATATTCTATGAACTCCTTGATGGGACCTCTAGTCTTAATAACTTCTCTTGTGTAATGGGTTTTATTAAGAAAGGTCATTCTAAGGTGAGGAACCCAGGGATTGGGAAAGACTAACCTTAAGGGAGCGTCTTTTAGTATAATTTTAACTCAACGTATGTAACACTTATTAATAAGTAGATCTTTTCGAGGTGGATTTAAAGGTTGACGGCACAAGTCAACTGCAGGGTTGTACCTTCGAGAAGATTAGGATCTTCTCGAAGATACAACAATGCAGGTGACTTATGACGACACCCTTTGCATTGATCGTTAAGATTTACACCTTAAACTCGAACAAGTTACTCTGGGACTGATTAGGAATGTGGTCACGTTATAAGGCTGCCTAGGAGACTCGGGGTATCTTGACACACTGGTTTAACTAGGGTTGACCCAGTATGTCAGCGTATCCCTAGTCCTCGGGAGCATCCATATAACGTTGTCACCTTACTAATCCATTTCCGAGTGAATAACTTGGGATAGGAGAGACTGACAGAAGTCAGTATAAGACATTCTACATAACATAGGAATGGGGTGAAGGACGTATTCCAGATTGACGAGTATGCCGTCAAGGAATACGAGACATAAGCAGTATGTTTCAAATCTTTGGCCAAAGTATCGCAAGCTGCTGATTGCGTTGTCCTAAGTCACCTAGTCTAAGGGATGAGATGCCGATGAATAATGGTAACAATTATTCAGATAGGTTCCTTGGACAGAGCATTCTGAATCCCAGATTAGGGAAGAGAACCGCAAGAGTGATGTGTTAAATAAAAACGCCAACTCTTAATACTCATGAATAGATCGGTAGATTACCGAGTCATGGAATGAATAGATCAGAGGTACTCCGAGTCATTACAGCTGCATATGGTTATCTGTTATAAGAATGGTTGTTTTGATTTGTGAGTTCTAAATTATGTATTTAGAACCAGGAAGCATTTATCAAAAAAAAAAAAAAAAATTACTTGTTCTAATGTATAAAAATGAGGATGTTACATCTTGGTATCAGAGCTGAAGGTTGCAGCTCTTGGACCTATTGTTTCCATAATCTGATGAAAACCTGAATTTTCTTGTAACAGAAAATGGTTAGAACAAGGGGGAACGTTGCGAATAATGCTCCACCTGAAGGAGGGGCGGCAACAACCCAAAAACTTGATGAGATCCTTGCTGCCCTGTTGGACACAAGAGATCATTTAGCTTTACTTGAACAACAGGAGATGGGAAATGAGGAGGATGATGAAGCTGGTAATAACAATCAGCAACCTCCTAAGGACAACCCCGATATGGGTGTTGATATTAATGCTGGGAATGCACCTGTCCAACAAGAAAACAAAAAGTCCAGGTTGGCAGCAGAACTCAATAATGATATAAAAAGGATAAGCCCACCTAAGTATGATGGTACCACATTAGGAGATGGAGCTGAGAACTGGCTCAGCGAAATGGAGAAGTACTTTGCAATAAGAAACTTCTCAGAGGAAACCAAAGCTATTTGGGGAGCCTATCAGCTTTCCCACGAAGCATCTTCGTGGTGGGATAGCCGTAAAGCTGAGCTAAATATTGATGAGACCAATATTACTTGGGATCAATTTAAAGGCTATTTTAGGCAACGTTGGCTGCCACAACTTTTCTATGATCAGAAAATGACAGAATTCCAGAACTTAGCTCAAGGGAAGCTAACGGTAACTGAATACTGGGAGCGGTTTACAAAACTCCTCAAGTATGTACCGCAGTATCAAACTGACGAGAAGTTCAGAATACGGAAATTCATCATGGGATTGAATCCCGTGATAGGGGGAGAGGTCGATGTTCACAGTCCAACCACTATGGAAGGAGTTGTTGAAAAGGCCATAAGACAAGAACAGAAATTAAAGGCTATTTCTGCTCATAAAGAGGAAGTGCGGAAGAAGACTGCAAACCCTTCTTCAACCTCTCTTGCACCCAAAAAGGGACCATGGAAAAAGTTTGGAAACAAAAGTAAGTTTCCAGGGGATAATAGTAAGAAAGCAGTAGCAAATAAGCCTGCTGGAAATGTAAGGGATAATTTTGCCAAAAATTATAACAATGGGCAGAAGCCCTATGGAGGACAACGTGATAATTACAAGGCTGGAGGCAATTTTGAGCCTAAAAAGGGACCTGTAGGAGGCTGCTACAATTGTGGCAAAGACCACTACGCAAATCAGTGCCCTTTGAAGAAGGATGATCGTAATCAGCAGCATAAGATACATGCTGCAGTAGCAGACAAGCAAGCTGAAAAGCAAGTGACACCTATAGAAGTTCCGGGTAAGTTATTTGGCATACCTGTCACTATTCTTTTTGATACAGGAGCTACTGAATGTTTCATTTCTAATAAACTTGCTTCTAAACTTAAGAGAAAAGCTGGAAAAATGGATAAATCTTGGACTGTACAGTATGGTAATAACTCTGTTCATACAGTGAGTATGTGTCTTTTTGGGGCAGTCCTTGACTTACCTAATTTCTCCACGGAAGTTGACCTCTATGTTACACCTTTGGGATCGTATGACATTGTCATCGGTGTCAATTGGTTAGCTGACCATAAAGCAAAAGTAGACTGCTATGAAAAGAACATAAAATGTTTAGATGATCAGCTGGAAACAACAGAGATTCAAGGTGTGAAACGGGAAATTTCAGTTAGAAAACTGTCAGCTATGCAGCTTAAAAAGGCTAAAAACAAAGGATGTACCCTTTATGCAGTAAAGATATCTGAATTTTCAGAAGAAGATGGTGATTACATGAAACGATTTCCTCTGCTACAAAGTTTCAGGGATGTTTTTCCTGAGGAATTACCAGGGTTACCACCCAAGAGGGAATTTGACTTCACCATCGAAATCAAACCAGGAACAGAACCTATTTCCAAAGCACCTTATCGGATGACTACTACAGAGTTAGTCGAGCTTAAGGCACAATTGCAAGAACTTTTGTCTAAAGGTTTGATTAGACCAAGTGTTTCACCTTGGGGAGCGCCTGTAATATTTGTGAAAAAGAAGGATGGAACACTTAGGCTGTGTATTGATTATCGGATGTTGAACAAAGCAACAATCAAGAACAGATATCCACTTCCAAGGATCGACGATCTATTTGATCAGATGCGTGGGGCAGCGGTTTATTCTAAGATAGATCTTCGATCTGGTTATCATCAGTTAAGGATTAGAGAAGAAGATATTCATAAAACAGCTTTCCGAACAAGGTACGGACATTATGAATTCACGGTTCTACCCTTTGGATTAACTAATGCACCCGCAGCTTTTATGAACTTAATGAACAATATTTTTCAAGAATATTTGGACAAGTTTGTACTTGTATTCTTGGACGATATTCTCATTTATTCTAAAAGCGTTGAGGAGCACAATGAGCATTTGAAGATAGTTTTGGGAATTTTGAGAAAAAGAAAGTTGTATGGTAAGTTATCCAAATGTTCTTTCTTTGATTCAGAAGTTCACTATTTGGGTCATGTCATTAGCAAAGAAGGAATTGCTGTAGATCCTTCAAAAATAGTGGCAATAACTGAGTGGCCTGCACCAAAGAATGTGCACGAAGTAAGAAGCTTCATGGGTCTTGCTGGTTACTATAGAAAATTTGTTAAGGATTTTTCTAAAGTAGCTGCACCAATAACTTCATTGCAGAAGAAGGATAAGAAATTTATTTGGAATGATAAGTGCGAAGCGGCTTTCAAAAGTATGAAAAGCCAATTGACTTCTGCACCTATATTAGATGTACCAGACCCTAATGGGAGCTTTACTGTTGTAACGGATGCTTCTGGGGAAGGCCTTGGAGGTGTTTTGTTACAAAATGATCAAGTCATAGCATATGAAAGTAGAAAACTTAAGTTACATGAGCTGAATTATGCTCCTCATGATTTGGAGCTTGCTGCCATTGTTCATGCACTTCAAGTCTGGAGACACTATTTACTTGGGAAACCTTTTGAGTTGAAAACTGATCACTTAGGACTGAAATATATTTTCACTCAGCCTAATCTTAATGCCAGACAGAGAAGGTGGTTAGAATTTTTATCACAATATGATTTTGATATTAGCTACATCAAAGGGAAGGAGAATAGAGTAGCAGATGCTCTAAGTCGTAGGAGGCACATTTCTGCTCTTATAACATTAAGAACTCAGTTTAAGGATGAGGTAAAAAGTGCCTCAGAATCTGATATTTACTTTCAGCAAGTAAAAGCAGCGCTTGCTGCAGAACCTAATGATGAAAGGTATAAAGGTTTTCATTTTGATAATGAAGGAATCTTGCGTTATGAAAACAGGGTATACGTACCTATGCTGAATGATTTGAGAAAGAAGTTGTTAGTTGGATTTCATAATTCACCTTTCTCTGGACACCCGGGTATCAAAAAAATGCTTGCTGATCTGAAACAACAATACTTTTGGAAAGGTATGAAAAAGGATGTCATTAATTTTGTGACTCATTGTTTGGAATGTCAGCGGGTTAAGGCAGAACATATGCACCCTGCTGGACTGTTATATCCTCATAGCATACCGCAGTACAAATGGCAAGTAATAACCATGGACTTTGTACAAGGGTTACCCATGTCCAGGAATAAACATGATGTTATCCTGGTAGTTGTAGATAAACTAACTAAGGTAGCTCATTTCATCGCTGGAAATCTAAAGGATGATTCACCAGTGCTGGCCAAAAGATTCGTACACGAAATTTTCAGATTGCATGGTGTACCAGAATTGATTATATCTGACAGGGATCCAAGAATGACGTCAAGGTTTTGGCAAACGCTTAATACAGCTCTTGGAACGAAACTAAACTTCAGTTCTGCATATCATCCGGAAACGGATGGACAAACTGAGAGGGTAAATCAAGTGTTGGAGGACATGTTGCGAATGTATTGCATGGATCAACAGTATAAATGGGAAGAGTATCTTCCATTAGTTGAATTCGCATACAACAACACTTATCACTCATCTCTTAAAATGGCACCATTTGAAGCACTTTATGGAAGAAAGTGCAGAACTCCTGTTAGCTGGGATAGTGTTGAGGATAGAGTGGTAATTGGACCAGAGATTCTCACAGAAATGGAACAGCAAGTTAAGCTGATTCGTGAACGATTAAAGGAAGCAGCGGATAGGCAGAAGAGCTATGCTGACCTTAAGCGGGTTGATCGAAGGTTTGAGCTTGGTGAGAAGGTTTTTCTTCGTGTTAAACCCAGAAAGAGTTCTATAACTTTTGGCAAGGCTGCCAAGTTGTCACCTCGATTCGTGGGACCTTTCGAAATTGTCGAAATAATCAATCCTGTAGCTTATCGATTAGCATTACCACCTGCTTTATCTCGCATGCATGATGTTTTCCATATTTCTTTGCTTAAGAAATACGTTTCAGATCTGTCACATGTTTTAAATTGGAATTCCTTGCAGGTCCAAGACCCAGGAATAATCGTGGTTAAACCCACACGAGTGCTGGAAACTCGCCAATTGCATTTGAGAAATCGTGAAATACAGCAATGTAAGGTCCAGTGGGACCAGTTTAACGAAGAAAGTGCAACTTGGGAAAATCTGGAAGAGATGAAAATTGCTTTTCCTTTTCTTTTTCAACAGAATGAAATCTGTTGACAAAACATTTCTTTTATGAACTTATCTTTTTCAAGTTTATATGAAAGCCAGATGGAGGCAAACATTATTCAGGCTGAATAAAATGTGTTGTGACATTGATTTCTGGAACTATTCAAGTTGGAAATAGTCGCATTGTTTTGTGAACTAATAAATTGGTTGACCTGAAGGTTAATCGAATATGTAATCATCGGGACGATGAATCTTTTAGGAGGGAAGCATGTAACACCCTGAACTGTTGTTACTTCCTCCTGAGCATTCAAGTGTTGATATGTGATTTATTTTGTAAAAGGATGTGTTCCTTTGATTGTGAAGTCATGCTTGATATGGACTGTATCTTCTTTGAAATTGAAGATCTTTGACTGAGTCGGAGTATGATTGGACTCTTTTATTTCTTTCATTTTACACCTGAGTTTAATCTGATCTCGGAATGAATTGTGGATTTATCCATCTATAAGACCCAGCCTTGGATCAGTGGCATTGATCCAAGTGATGCTTTAAGTTTATTCGGGATGAACTAAAATTATAGACCTTACGCAGGTTGCAAGGTCTGAATGCGTTGAATAAGCTATTCCGGAGTCTAACTCAGGCTGATCGTGTTAAATGAATTGGTTCCCGATATCGTAATATCAGGAAGGTCTTGATCGTGGGCCAGGTAATAAATTCAGATACATTTATTCACTAGCCTATTGGCAGTGCAGGAGTGAATCCTGTTCGTGAATGTATGTTGTAGGTTCTTTTTCTGAGCATTTGAAATGTTAGACCTAAACTGGATTTATTAAGGTTAGTAACCTAAAACTAAACTATAATCTATGGGTTAGATTAGTGTTAATCTAACCTAGGCCTAAGCTATAAGCTAAATGTTCTAAGTTAGTAACCTAGTGCTATGGAGGTTAGACTAAGTATCATCTTAAATCCTAACCTATGTTACTAACCTAACTAATGAACAAGGAAGAAAGGGGACCTATGAAGGGTGCGAGCCATGGGCGGTAGTTTCTATGGCATTAAATGGGATGGATAAGCATGAAGGACAGGTAATTTGGTAGAAGTTTTAAACGGCTAGCAAGAGCCGACGTGGCAGAGTCGCCAAAGTTAGAAATGGTCTTTGAATTTTTTTATCCATCACCAACTATGGTGGTCGGTGGCAATGGAGATTGAGCCAGAAATTTGGAGTAAATGCAATTAATGAACTCAGTCTTCGAGCTCGGGTTTCTCGGGAAGGCATGCAAAATGGAAAACTGGTAGTTTGTTTGGTTTTTCATGCGCTCCAGTTTTCCCTTTGTCTGATCACTAGTTCTTCGCACCAGTCTACTTGGTGTTGCATGGCAAATATGAGTGTAACTAGCTCTTTTCTCTGTCAAGGAAAGTTTATAAGGCATGGAAATAACAAATTATTGTTGTTGAATCTAACGTGGAAAAAGAGGAGAAGGCTCGAGCTCTTTCAGTGGTCTTCTTCGGATTTTTAAGCAAATAACCAGGCATGTTAGGCCCTAACTTTTAAAAATCTTGCTTTCTTTCAAATGATTTCATTAGAACAACTCTGTTCAGATGATTTTTGGGTTCAGTTGGTTTTTATGGTAGCTTTGTGTGATTTAGTTGTTGTATCTTCTTACTGGCTCGATTTTTCAAGTAACCCTTGATGGGTGTGCATTTTGTTTCGAACTGTATTACCTATGCTGTGTTTTGCATTCCGGTTAGGATTTTGTGAAATGCATGCAAGAAAATATACTGAATTTGGCTCTGTGGGAGTCCATGAATTGTTTTCTTGTTGGGTTCAGGCTTACAGTTGATACTTGTTGTTGATTTTCTTTGTTGAAAAGGATACTGTTGTTGGATTTTTTTTGAATGTACAGTATTTACGACTTCTTTAAAAGTTTTGTCGTGAGTAATATAGGTGTTGGTTACTGAATCTTGTTGGATTTTGCTATAATACTTAAGTTATTTTGTTTGGATAACTTGCTGTGTTTATAGTATTTTCGAATGCGACTTTGTAGAAGTTGTTTTTCCCCCCTTGTGTTGCAATTATGGGATTTAACCCGTTGATAGTTTGCAATATATTTATTTATATACAAAATGACTCTGTGGAGTCCTTGGAATGGTTCGTATATTATGGACTTCTGTAGAAGTCATGTATGTGAATACTGGTAGTTTGATTCAGTCGGAGTCCTGGAGGGGTAACTGGTAATACGACTTCAGTTGTCTTGTATATGAATACTTTCGTTTAGCAATGAATTTCTTGGTACAGACTCAGTTGGTGTACTTTTTATATTTTGTCTTCTCTTAAGCTGAAATGAATACTGTTGTTTGGATTCAGTTGAAGTCCTTGATAGGAAACCAGTGTTTCTGCTTCTGTATAAGCCTGATATGAATACTTATTTATTGGCTCTGTTGGAATCCTTAATATTATATTATATCTTGTATATCGGCTTCTGTAGAAGCTTTATGTATTTGGGCTTCTGTAGAAGTTAGTCGTGAATGCCATACGTTTCTACTTCTGAAGGAGTTCAGATGTGAACACGGTATGATATTGTTTTGATTGGAATTTTTGGATTGATATGTATGTTTGTATCTTTCTACTTCTGTAGAAGTTTATTTGAAGAGTACCACATGTAGTTGGAATCCTTGATATGTGACTGGTGTTTCTACTTCTGTGTAAGTCCTGTTATGATTTCGGTCGATACTGACTCAGTGAGAGTCCTTGAAGGTATCTAGTATTTTTAATTTCATTCAAAGCTGGGTTATGAATGCTTGTTGTTATTATGAATACTAAATGTTATCAACTTTGGTGGAGACACTGAAAAGTAATTTATGTTGTAACATCTGTAGGAGTTCTTGCTGTGAGTACTTTTATGATTCTTGATTTGTTGTCATACGAATTCAACTTCAATTTGAAACCTTTAATGTTAAGTATTGGTTGAATTTGGCACTGTTCGAGCCCATGTTATGTTGTATGTTGGTTCGATTCTTGGATTTTTGTCCTTGCTGTGTTTTAGTAGGGATTAGAATGAATGTTGTATGTTTTCGACTCAGTGGGATTGTTCTTGTGTTTGAACATGATTACGTCTTCTGTTAGCATGAATATCTAGTCTTGAGCTTGACTGAACTAAGGAGCTGTCGACTGCACCTCGACAAGCGATGGCATTGAATATTTTCTTGTTTGTTGAATTCGTATGGAAGGTTATGTGGAGTTTATTTGATATATTATTCATCACTGTTTTGGCGTGAGAGCTACTGTACTGCTAGTAAGCTACATGAGTTTGTTGTATTTAAATTTTAACAAAACTGTGGTTCTTCTTATGGCTCGTCTGACTTATTCGTATGCGTATAAGGTGAATGCTTTACTCTTGAGGAGACGGTACAGTCATGAGCTTGTTTGAAGGGAAATATGAATGACTCGTTTTCTTTCTCTTCTGTTGTAAAGTATATGTTGATATATTTTTATCTAACTTGTTGGAACTGTTTTAACATACTGATGGAATCATGATTTGTTATGATATTCATTTTACTATGTTGAATGTAATGATCTGTCTGATGTTTGTTGTCCTTGGGATTCAGATGGATAGTTGTTTTGGATACTTTTGTTCTTCTTGATCACTAATATTTTGATGAAATATTTGAAAAGTATCTAGGACTATTTAGTAACTATAATATGAGTTACGCGTTTATAGTCATGTTTGTATTACAAAAGCATAGTCTGAAATATGTTTACTTGTTTGGTGAAATGATCTCATTTAAACAGGTTGTTTAATGAAAACAGTTGGTGGATTGCAATTGTTTTAAGAGTTAGTGCTTATCATGCTCAGTTCATCGAACTGACCCATGTTGACAATTTTTGCAGATGGTTGCCGTAAGTGGTAAAAGCACGCAGATCTGATAGGATGTTCAGATTGTTTAATTTGGTTTTATGATGAATTACAGCTTGATTCTCTAAATGTACTATATGAGGAAAGATGTTCTTTTTCTGTTGAGTATTGTATCAAGTATGCTGAATGCATAAAATGTATTTGATTAGCCTGAAGGGAATGAAAAGAGATATTTGTTACTTATGTGTTTGTATTCGTATCTTGATAGTTTGACCTTCTTCGGTTCAAATGATCTTGAGAGCATTGTTATTATTGTATAATTTGGAGACTTTTGTGATTATCAATGTAAGCTTGCAAGAATATGTGACTGAATACTTATGATTGTTTAGTAGTTCTAGTATGTTCTATCTAAAGCTAAATTGGAATTTAGATCACTGTCTTTCTGGAAGCTAGGGTTAAAATAAACCTGAGCAGGAAGCTAAACAAGCTGAATAAATTATTACTTCCTAGTCTTGATCTAAGTCAAGACAACGTTTAATTGGATTCTTAATCACTATATCTCGATACTAATAAGTAAGATATAAATTCAGTTATGAGAACTGATATAAACCTAAAAAGGGTTTGGTTAGCAATCTCATGTGAAGGATGAGGGTTATTGTCCAATTTCGTTGATTTAGAATTATGTATATTCTATGAACTCCTTGATGGGACCTCTAGTCTTAATAACTTCTCTTGTGTAATGGGTTTTATTAAGAAAGGTCATTCTAAGGTGAGGAACCCAGGGATTGGGAAAGACTAACCTTAAGGGAGCGTCTTTTAGTATAATTTTAACTCAACGTATGTATCACTTATTAATAAGTAGATCTTTTCGAGGCGGATTTAAAGGTTGACGGCACAAGTCAACTGCAGGGTTGTACCTTCGAGAAGATTAGGATCTTCTCGAAGATACAACAATGCATGTGACTTATGACGACACCCTTTGCATTGATCGTTAAGATTTACACCTTAAACTCGAACAAGTTACTCTGGGACTGATTAGGAATGTGGTCACGTTATAAGGCTGCCTAGGAGACTCGGGGTATCTTGACACACTGGTTTAACTAGGGTTGACCCAGTATGTCAGCGTATCCCTAGTCCTCGGGAGCATCCATATAACGTTGTCACCTTACTAATCCATTTCCGAGTGAATAACTTGGGATAGGAGAGACTGACAGAAGTCAGTATAAGACATTCTACATAACATAGGAATGGGGTGAAGGACGTATTCCAGATTGACGAGTATGCCGTCAAGGAATACGAGACATAAGCAGTATGTTTCAAATCTTTGGCCAAAGTATCGCAAGCTGCTGATTGCGTTGTCCTAAGTCACCTAGTCTAAGGGATGAGATGCCGATGAATAATGGTAACAATTATTCAGATAGGTTCCTTAGACAGAGCATTCTGAATCCCAGATTAGGGAAGAGAACCGCAAGAGTGATGTGTTAAATAAAAACGCCAACTCTTAATACACATGAATAGATCGGTAGATTACCGAGTCATGGAATGAATAGATCGGAGGTACTCCGAGTCATTACAGCTGCATATGGTTATCTGTTATAAGAATGGTTGTTTTGATTTGTGAGTTCTAAATTATGTATTTAGAACCAGGAAGCATTGAATATGCTACCTAATTTACTCTTGAACTTGACTGTAAATCAACTCTATTTATCACTACTCTATTGCCCACACTAGCTTGCTTACTGATAATTGTTGTAGAAACTAGAAAACCAAGTGCAAGGGCTAGGTCGCCACGAGGGATCCAATGCATGCATGTGGTCCATGTAGTTTCCACTGGCATGCTCTCATCTGAGTTCGAAGAGGTTTCTCTGTTATGCTTAACCAAATGGGGGAGTTTTAGATTCTTCGACTCCACGTCCTTAGTGTGAGCTCCAAATTCTTCATGAGCCATCTCTCTCCAGAACGAAATTTGTTCCGCAACTTCACGTTGCTTATCCAAAACCCTTTCGCACGCCTCATTAAACTTAATCCACCTTTCTTCTTCTTTGTCTTTCTGCCACCAGGTCCACCGTCTTTCACCACACCTGCTCCTGCCCCCGTGCATGGTAGGGTTCAACTAGCCATAGGACGCTCTTCCAAATCCAAGGTCATGATCAAGATCTTTGCCGCTAAAGGGATATTGCATAGATAAGATCCTCTAGGTTCAAGCAAGAACTAAAACTAAGCAACCTCTGGACAGGAATAAGTAGAAACCGTGTACTCCATAATATAGCTATTCAGAACATGACTCCACCAATGATCCACAACGCACATCCAAGTCAGATCTGCATCATACAAAGCCTAGAATTCTTCCTACGTCCAGACAAGTGTCCAAAATGTCCAATTTATCTTTGATGTGTAAGCAACCAACCACTCGTATAGATCTATAGGAAAATAGCGAAAAAACTCTCATACATCTCATGATACAGATTTTGTTCAACCCATGTGTGTGCATTAAATTCAAGTCCAGTGCTAAATTTGTGAGCATACTCTTCTTCTAAATCATCTAACCACTCTTCAATACTGGCCAAGTCAACCAGTACATCTTCATCATGCAAAATCCTGGAAAACAACGGAACCAAAATGTAGCCTAGATTTTACCACCAATAGCCCAAGGCATGCCGACACATCACTCGGCCAGAACTGAGCATTCACCCCAAGCGCGCAAGGTTACTAGGTCCCTCTTTTATGTTAGCTTGTTTAGGGAGTTAGCATGATCATACAAATATTCCAAATTCATAACAAATAATTAAGTATTTTGTAGTGCATAAACCAAATCTAGATCCCAATCATATGCAAGATTAATTAAACAAGAACCATAATCAGATTTACCATACAAGATCCATGCTCAATTATATCAATCACCAATCTCCAACCGCAAAGATCCATTATATTAATTGTCGTAAAACATAGAATCTTCATATATACATAATATTGTCGCCATAATCATGTGCGCCCATAAATCAACATCATAACTCTAGCATAGAACTCCCTCCTAAACCATGCAAATCATACATACATACATACATACATACATACATATATATATATATATATATATATATATATATATATATATATATATATATATATATATATATATATATAAATACAAGAGCATTCAAGGTCGTTAATAATAGATCATCTAATAATATAACTATAGTCTAATTCTATTAATAGCCTAAAACTATGCATGGTGCTTGATCTTCCACTTGTCCAAAATAGCATTTGCGTCCTCTTCAAGTCTTCTACAAAATGTGCTCTGCACTCCATGTCTATAATTAGCCTTATTCTGAAAAATGCTAAGTCCTGACTTTAGCTTTCCTTGCTGCACTAAGTTCCACTATAGTTCCGCACGCACCTATGTGCCCTGCATCTGTGCGCCCAATCCTCCTTCGCCTTTCATACTTAGATTATATTCCATCAACCCAACAATGGACCAAATGGCTAAAAAAAGCATGGGCACAATTTCTTGTCCCAAATTTCCCAAAGGGATGGGACACACAAATGTGCCTTCACCTCGAGGTGGCACATGTCCTCTTCAAAAAAAAATTAACTGCGAGAGCATACCTTAAGAGAGACCTTGAAGACGAAGTTTCTAGAGCTCTAGGAGGACATTTTGGGCACTTATTTATATGAAATTGACTCCAAACAATCTTATGAGATGATTGGGATGGGTTTCATGGTCTAATTCTATATTCAACCCCCTTAAAATAGCCTTTTTTTTTCTCAATACCACAAGGTTTGCATGCCAAAAATGTGTTGTGGAAAGAAGCATCTTAGTCTTGTGAAAAATATGAAAGCACCGTAATTTAGAGAATTGAATTATCTTTCCAATGGTATATTTTTGACCTATAACTCCTAACATAGCTCCCAAAATCAGATTCCAAAGCTCAAGTACTATTTTGAACTGCAAGCTCATTTACTTTCAAAAACCCGCTTTCAATGAACTTGTTGCTAAACCTTGAAATCTTCCCTAAATTTTCCTAAATCACTTGCAATATGTTCTTGGCTCATTAATACCACTTCCCGATGAATTTTTTCCTTCAATATTCTCTAAAGGGTGCACACCTGTCTTAGAAAGGCTAGAAATAGTCATTTCTAAGTCTAGTGAAGAATTTGCCTTGAGAAGCATTGTATCGGAAGAACTTCGTGAACTTGTTCTCATATTTCAAACACTTGGGAAAGTTTATTAAAATACATCTAAGAAATTGGAGGATGTGGATAGACATGACATAGAGGGAGAACTTATCCGAAGGAGTGTTCGGGAGGGTTTACAAGTAAAAAGTTTGACACTAGGGTAAATTTGTCATGTTTTCAACTTGAATTTTTCCCTTGCACAAACACATGACCAAATTTTCCAAAAAGCATCAAATTTAGACAAGCAACTCAAAAATTTACATTCAAAAACTATCTCTGAGGTTCAAACACACAAGGAGTCAAATCCTTACCTAATTCCCTATATGTAGGGAAACACTCGGAGCTGATAGAACCCAAAACTGGTGAACTAGGTTCAACTGGTGCCAGCCTTTTCGGGGCTACTGATTGTAATTGTACCCAAATGACCTCATCACCCACTAACCGGGGGCCTATAAAACCCACATGGAAAACTAGCTTGCGAAATGATTTTCTCTTAACTAAGCGTCGGTAGTGATTGTCACGAAGAAATACTAGAGGTAGGCAGAAGCCAAATTCTATTTCTCCTCCTAGGGCCTAATTTGCAGGTCAAAACCAAACCACATTTTAAACTATCAGCGAGTGTCTAAAGCTACAAAAATCTGCATTGGGATCCTAAACGCATGACAAAAAAAGGGTCAAACAAAAATTTGAGGAACAACCCAAGGTTCAATGAAACACTCCATGTGGCAAGGAACACGATCAAAGCTTGGTTTTCTCATTTCGGGGTTTATAGAGATATTTTGTGCCTCATCAAAAACGGGTTTTATTAACGTAAGACAAGGGCGTCAAGAGGTAGTTTTTACTAAGTTTTTGAGTTCGGCTCACCAATCGTGTGGCTTCAATATCTAGTACTAATATCTAAGTTTTCCAAATATCTCATGACGTAATTGGGAGTAGTGTTTACATTCAAGGTTACTTTTCTAGTTGTGTACAAAAAAAGGTAAAATTAGCTATTAGATACTACGTCTCATTTAATTCACTGAAGGATTTTTTATTATATTTGATATTCAACACCAATAAAAACAAGAAAACTAGAAATGCTAGAATTATGCAAGGAGGTAAGATGACCATGCCTGGATCGAGCTGACGAGGCACACATGGCGAGTCATGGTCGGGTTGAAAATGAGTTCGGAGTGTGCTGACAAATTTTGTGGAGTATACACATACACCAACCAAATAATTTTCTTGAAAGTAGAAAATCCCTTTTCAACAAACCCACCCATTGTGTATATCATGTGATCATTGCATTCCATGACAACACTTTTCTTTGAGACATTTTGTTGAATAGCTCACATGACTTGTGCATGCTTCCAAATTACATGTAATCTACTAGCGCACCAACAACTACAACAACTAACAAAAATCCCACTCTCCACAATGCTTGGGTGGATGTCGATACACCAAACAAAACCTCTATTTTGGTGCATGCCGGCAGGTAGGGCTCGACAAGGGAGGGTCAGTGTTAGCACCATTTTGGTATAATCAGATTGAATAATATGCGCATTTCCAACACTTCTCTTAATTATACAATGCCAATGTTTTCCACCGCCAATATCAACTCAATCTTATAAAAGCACCTCTACTAATATTTCTAGGAAATTATGTGAATTTAAGAAAAACAACTCAAAGGCCTCTTTTAATTTCCACATAAGACCATAAATTGTTGTGATGACTTCATAATTTGTTCAATGGTATTCTCCTCGCATGTGTATTCATTCCCACCAATTTTCAAGTATAAATCACATCAATTCAACCTCCAAATTTATTCTCAAAAATCCATTAGCGGCCATTTTTGGAAGATGTGAACTATGGGAAACAACATAGATTGTTGTGAATGAGTGCGAATTTGAATCTTGTAACATGGGCTTCAAAAGGGGTTTTGTGTTAATTGTTGTTATAAACATCTCGACAATCTTTCAGACCTTAATTTAAAATGGTCTTCTCCTAATTCAATTGAAAAGAGGCACTACACACTCTGCTGCCCACACAAAACAACTGAAAGCACTCAGCTATCTTTAACCATCACAGGTATGCATTTCTTCAAGGCATTTTGTGAAACAGTTCACATGCTTTGTCCAAACGTCTAATATCCTCTGTGAAATAAACAGTAAGCGTAGGATGCCATAAAAACAATGCGTGTTGTGCCAAAAAATAACAAAAATTAAAGCTTATGTAGCCATACACAGTCCATGAAACCCAAGTTCTTTGAGGCATTTTGTCAAGTAGCTCAGGCGCCCTGCTGAGCGTCCACAATGCACAATAAAATATGACAAAAATCATGTTTTCCTCCATGCTTTGATGGACTTCTGGCCATGTTTGAACTCTTATTTTAGCACATGTTGTGCATATTCTGCAACCGTTGCAATTCACATTCTGAGCTCATGTGTCCACCTTTTAAAAAAATTGCTTTGATGTGTGTCCATACCCTTTTCCAAGAATTTTTGTTATCATGGGCTGGGAGAGTACTGACGCAAGAAGAAGGATCTAGCTTTTAAACAATCATATACTTTTCTTGAGGGGCTCTACAGACTCTCCAATCACACCATTTGCACCTAACCTGCAACCATGGTGTTCAAAGACAAGTATACAAGTGCTTTTGACAGAGATCTCCCCTACCTTGTACTGTGTGCACCCATATTGCTTGCAACAACTTCATATGAAAAAACTGTCTCCATATTTGTTCTTTGTTGGACGTGCACACCCTTAACAAATATCCCATGGTGGCGCAGACAGGAGGAATGTTGAAACAGAAATGTTGTGGAGTTGGCTTGGCCACCCCAACATACATGCTCGACTCCCACAGAAACAAAACGAACCCTAGCTCCCCTCTTTAGGGATTTTCCGCCGTTTTATTATTTTATTATCTTTTATAGCCATACATGTACACATGTTTCCATACATTCATTTATTTTATTCGATTTCATCTTATTTATTTTAAATTTCCTTCCATATATATTTATTGAATATCAATCTTTCCCTTTTTTGTCAAATGGAAATTTATAATAACTTTTTTTTTTGAGATCGAGTTCCAGATCAACTCGAATAAGGTTTCCTTCAAGTTCAGCAGAGTAAGATTCGAACCCACATATTTTTAAGTTCTGAATTAAAAATGTGTACTAAATATTATTAACGGTTTCCTGTGCTCTAGAAACACAAACACTCCCGTGGTTCAAAGATGCTCAAGGTCTAATGCTCAAAGCACAAAATGACATCCGAGAAGGCAACCGATACTTGAGGGGGCATTAACATTTCAATCAACATCTGACGATAAGACCCCACACTAATTTGATCCATTAATTATGTGCAAAACATTTGAATATCTCGTTATCCAATTGATGGCCTTAGAAAAACTCGTTGATTAGGTGCAACGAGGTGGGGCACTGCAATGGAGCACAACAACATGAAAAAACTCCATGGCTCTGTAGACTCAGTGTGACTAAAAATTGTTCCCATACAAAATACATCACCAAGTGATGCATATAAAATCTAGAATATCGTCAATATCTAAGGATGCCATCTAAAACATGAGATTTCCTCTACAACTGTCAAAGAAAATAGCTTAAATAACAAGGAGAACTATAATGCAAGAGGAGCGATGAGCGGATCAAGAAGTTGAATGGCGGAGGAGTCATACCTCTCGTTCCCTCTCATTGAATGATAACGTTCATGTCACAGGTGATCAGAAATCCATCCCAAATAAACATGGATGGTTGAGGAGGATTTCTGCATATGATTTGGTGGAAAGTATACAGTTGAGCATGTAAGGATACATTAGAATGTATGCCACATTGATCATGTTTGACAACTAAAATATAAGGTTCATCAATCATGAGTGAAGGTGTAATAGAACTCATGTATAGCTCATTATCCTCACTAAGAGCTGAGAGAAAAAATAGGAGCTTTGTCAACAAGTGATCACATAAAAATATGTATTACTCGCTTTATCACCAATGTCATGATGTGAACGCCACTTAACAAGATGAATTAGGAAAGTAATACATTGTAAATGCCTGCCGAAAATTCCCATAGAACATAGCAGGTGAGAAGCAATAGTAATAATATGCTTCTCAAAGGAGCCAGACACATAAGAAGGCAAAGTAAAAGTGGGATACATAGAATATGAAACTACAATGCACACAAACACAAAATAAAAGTTACAACAACAAGAGTAGCATGAACAATAGTAGAAGCTAAAATAGGAGCATTGGTAGTAGGAGTATATTGAGGTACATATGAATCATGACCATTAGGCGTCAGAACAATAGTTGTAAGTGGACTATGAGCATGGTTGTCAAGGTCCACAATAGGGGAGAGATATTGTAGGTTCACAAGTTTTTTTCATAGGGAGTGAATGAGATCATATTTCCATGGATGAGGGAACACAAAAAATCATTCTTCCTCTTTAGTTTTAAACCCTCCTCTTATAGTGTTAGAGAAGAATCCATAGTAGAATACAAAATATAATGTGAAAAACTAGAAGTGAAATAATGAGACTGGACATCACCCTTTTCTCATCATAAACATATGAGCATGAAGGTATGCAATTATCCCAAGTATGATTTCATTCAAGTACTCTGGAGTTGCGAAGGCTAAATAGGTGATCTTCATACATGTGGCATCATGAAATGCAAGAACAAGGAATTATCCCAATTTCATTTGATGTCATAGTGTTCTTAAACACTCAATCAAACACCCAATGGTGTGGTCAATCCTCAAATGATGAAACGTTGAAATTAAATCTCATTCCAGTATCGTCAAGAGCCATTGATCATGAACCTTCAAAGAGGAAGATAATGAAAAGAGGATGTGTGATGGTTCCATATTTCAAAAAGATTCATAAGAATGTAATGATCTTCATTAAGATCATTGTGTATATGTTGCCACCCACTTGGTAGTGTTATTAAAACACTCACCTAAGGTATTTTAGTGTGACCATATCTTAAGAAGGAGAGACATTTTCGTTAGCTCATTCCATTCTAACCGGTGCCCACTTCTCGAGGATTTCACTTAAGGGTAATTCTTTCACCCGCATGATGAATAATCATCTCAGTAAGATAAGGATAAACATCAAGAGGTATGATCATCATGGAGTTGTCTCTCATGATCATTGGAGACATTTTTGAAAGCCTAAGGAGTAAGAAATTGAATCCTCACTCTCACTGTGATATCAAGAAGGAACCATCATGAGTGATGCTCATAGTCATCTCATGCTTGCATTGTAATGCTTCATAATAGTGTTTCTAAACACTCATTCAGAAGTTTGGAGTGTTCATACATTTTGCAGAGGGAGGAAATTGTTGTTATCATGCTTCAAATCAGCAAGTTCTTTGTCAACAAAGCTTCTCTTCATCAGATCAGTCAACCCTTCTCTCTCTCTCTATCTCTCTCTCTCATTTTCAATTAAGAACGTACTTTTGTTATTTCATCCTATTCACTTAACTGACCCTTAGCAATACATTGTAAGAGTCATTTTTCAAACAATAATAAAAATACTCACTTCTTAGGAATATGAAAAGTCGCAAGTGATGAGGATAGGCGAAGAATCATGTGAGAGGTATATGAGAGGACAGTTTGTAATGTTATAAATTGAAATGACTTCTCCATTCCAAGGGGTTGGAAATTTTTGATTAAATGTATGTTGATGAGATTACCATTTCTACATCAAGCAATAAAAGACTACAATTCTTCTATTTCTTGTTTTATGTTCCTCTACCATCTCTTTCTAACTTTTCATACATGATAATATTGTATAACCAAGAAAGGTGTCTATGCACCTTTGATGAACGAGTAAATTATTTTTTGAAGTCTATGGTTTGTTTTGTCTTATCATGGTTTTTCATTGTTGTGTTCTTCTAATTGAATGTGGACTTACTCTGGTTATCGTATGTGAACTCTGCTAATGCCTACTCACAACATTAACCCTCTCTCTCTCTATTCCCCCAACTCCCCTTTACCTCTCTTTGCTACAATTTCCTCCCTTGTACTTCGTACAAGCACTTTGCTGCAGGTTCAGTGGAGTGTTTTATGTGATTGTCGACCTATTGGCCACCCCACAACATTTAGATAGTTTAAGTAGTTTACATTCAATAATGGGAGCCTTCCCATACACAAGAAGGAGGGGCTTAGCCCTGTATTGTTGGTGAAGACTCAATAATTCGTAACACGCTAAATAATTTCTCCAATAGTTTTAAGACATTGGGTTGAGAAACAGAGGTGGTAGAAACCGAGACATCAGCTGGTACCTGAAACAACTAAATTCTAATTGATGTATAAGTACCACCTCACATGTGTCTTCATTAACGTGTTACTCCATCAATAGGGGTCTCTAGTTCACCAACTATTGGTATGATCTTCAAAATTAAAGAGGTTGAACTCAATATTTCTTCAACGTTGACTTAGTTTTCTCCATAATTCTCCATTTACTACTTCTCACCCTAGTTATAATTCTACCCCATCCTTTCAAAAATTTCAAGGTGTGCAAATCTCCCATGATGAGATCAAACACCAGAAAGAGTTAGGAACCAATTTTCATATCTTGGTGATTGTATGGACATAATCCTTGGGTTTGAGAAGAGAGACATTGCATTTAAAAGGAAATTTAGAGGTCAAGCCAGATAGATTCAACTCCAAAACTCATCTAAGTGTACATGAATATGATCTGACCTTGAGACCTCATATCTGCCACATGTACTAGTCTACTTGAAGGAAAAAGGGGCAACATGTAGACAACATTAGAATTGGTAGCGTACCCATGAATTCTCTTCCAATGCCTTTATTTATTTGATCAAGTGTAGCAACTATTAACAACAATATTCTTCTGCTAACAATATTCTTATGATGTAAAAAGAAGCACTCAACTCTAGTTTGAAAAAGTGTGGCTCAACAATCTTGATTTCATCAACAAATTTGATACATGGTGGATTAAAAATCTTATTTATTGTTGGCTATCTACCATACAAATTTTCTAAAAAAATAAAATTCAAGAACTGAAACAAAACAAAAATTGGTATTTTTTGAGATAGGGAATAATATTAATTCCCAATTAGCAACCTCCCAGAAATTTAATAAGTAAACAAGGGCTCAATCAAAAATTGAATAAAGAATAATGAAGATTAAATCAAGAGTTGGCTTTGAACCAGAAACAAGAAGAATGCTATTAGTAGTAAAAATCAAAAGAACAATGGAACAAACAAGGAGAATCTTATAATAAATTCTTTCACTCCATTGTTCTCAATGGGAAGCACGTATACTTAACTCGAATACTTTTAGAGGATGGAAATCTTCTCACTTCCACTTGTGATAATTCTATCTCATGCCTCATATTTTTTCCAAGGAATCTTAATAAAACCTCCCCTACTCTTCAAAGGCAGAAAATACAACTTGAATTACTCCACAAGATTCTAAATATTATCCAAGATATGAACAATATTCACATAATGAGACTCCAATGCTTTTCTAAGAGACTAACAGTTTTGTAAGAGAATCTTCTCTAGTGGACTCTGATTACTTTTATAAGAGACTTTATGCTTCTTTAGTCTAGTCTAAGAGATTCAAATGCTTTTCTAGTGAGACTTTTCTAAGATCTTTGGAAAATTTCTAGTGGTGAATTTTTGTAAGAGACTCGCGCTTCTCTAGTGGACTTTGGAATTTTTGTAAGAGACTTTGGTTTTCTCTAGTGGACTTTGAAACTTTTATAAGAGACTTTGACACTTCTCTAGTGGACTATGAACACTTTTAAAAGACTCTAACACTTCTCTATGGACTTGATGATTTTCTAAGAGACTATGAATTTGAGTGAATTATTACAACTAGTGTAATTGCTAGTAATAACAACTACCTTGAACTGGTGTCTTACTAATGGAGGAATTAAATCCAAAACACTAAAAAAATAAAATTGTTTCTAACTTAGAATTTGATACATGTATACTTGTAATAATTGTTCAATTCTGAAATTTTATTTATACTATGATTGTTGTTCATATGGGTATATATTAATTTTCATGTGTTGTGTGAAATAGCTTGTATACACATAACAAATGTCCCAAAAGTTTGGCATACAGGATTGGATAAGAAGACATATAATCTTGAATTAAGGCTTGCACCATCACCTTTCAAAATATCAGTTTTCTAACCTATACTTGGCTAAAGTGGATTTAAGTTGATTGTAATAAGTTCATATTTGAATTTTTTTATGTCATTTATTCTAGAACCTAAAATATGAGTCAAACTCAAATATTGATAGATGGAAAATATCATGAGTTTGATGAGGTTAAGGCTTCTAGGAAAAATGTTACTCAATATCCATGTCCATGTAACCATTGCAAAGGTGGAATAGTTAGAAAAAGGGAAATCATCTGTGGGCATATAATCAATTATGGGACTTTAGAGTTATCCCTTGGCCTCAATCGGATTATCTTGATGAATTTGATTATATCATATGAGAGGTCATGATGATGGAAAGAATATAGATGAAGGGATGGAAATGACTAGATTGGTGAATGATGCTTTTAATTACCTCACAAAAAAAGTGCAACTCATTTTGAGGGTGACATAAATTTCAAGGATAAGGATACAAGATTGTGGGAAATTTTAATGGATCAAGCTTCAAACCTATGTATCCATCTTGTAAACCAAGTATTTTATCAACAATCCTAAAAATTCTAAATTTACAAGTGGTTCATGGATGGAAAAATGATAGTGTGGATAACTTGCTAGCATTTCTACATGATTTATTACCAGATGGATCTTCATTACCAAACACATTCTATAAATATAAAGCTTTGATTTCCAAGCTAGGATTAGGTTATGAAAACATTGATGCATGTGTGAAGGGTTGTGTGTTATTTCACAAAACACTTGCAAATGAGATCCATTGTCCAATATGTGGAGAAGCACAATATAGAACATGTTTGAAATCAAATGCTCCAAGAAAGGTTCTTCATCACTTTCCTCTTAAAAAAGGTTACTTTGAATGTATAGGTGTCCAAAAATTGTTGAACATATGTAATGGTATGCCCAAAATAAGAGCCATGATGGAAAACAACGTCATCTTGTTGATTCCCAAATGTGGATGGAATTTGATAACAAATGGCCTAATTTTGCACAAGAACAACACAATATAAGGATGGTGTTGGATTTAGATGGTGTGAACCCATTTTTATATATGAGCACTACTTAGTCAACTTGGCCAATATTTTTGATAAATTACAATTTTCCTCCTTGGTTAGCAACCAAGCCATATTTCTTAATGCTTTCATTGATTATACTAGGGAAGAAAAGTGTAACTTCATATATAATAGATGTTTATTTGGAGCCATTATATGATGAGTTAAAATAATTTTGGGAAGGGGTTGATGCATTTCAATCTTTAAGGGATGGTTCTTGTTTGAGGATCACATTAAGGGCAGTATTAATTTTTACAATACATGATCTTCCTGCATATGGAACCTTATCTGGGATCACTATTCATGGCTACAATGGATGTCCTGAAAATTATCAAGCTATTTTTGTAACGCTCAAGTATTTTGAATATGTGCATTTATTGTGGACATTTTTCTTACCTTCTAATAGATCATCCATATTATAAAAAAATCACATTTTGATGGTAATGAAGAGTTTCATAAATCCTCATTGGCAATAACAAGTGAATACGTTATTGAGAAGTCTACAATAAGAAAGTAATTTATAGAAAGTGGTGGTATTTTTGATGGTAAATATGATCCAGTAAATGATACAGTGTAAAATTATTGTGTATATTCTACAAGTTATCATACTTTATAAAATTGCCAATTAGACACAATGTTGACTTCATGCATTGTGAGAAAAATGTTGCTTGGATTATTTTAGAAACTCTTTTTGGTGGGTATGATAATTTTAGTGAAACAAAACTTGAAAAAATAAAGATTCATCAAAATAGTTGGTTGAAAGTCTTAATAATGGAAAATTAAAAAATCCACATGCTCCTTATGTGTTGACAGAGGCACAATGTTGACAATTCATAAGATTTTTGTCTCAAACACGGTTTCCCACTGGATATGCAAGTAATTCATTGAGACATCAAGCTGATATTAAAGGTTTAAGAGGTTTGAAGACCCATGAATATCATGTTTTGAATGAGGATATTTTACCTATTATAGTCATATCAAGTTTAGAAAAAGGGCCCAAAATAGACAATCATAAGGTCGTGCTTGCTATTAAAAAGTATGAGTTTACATGTGTTAGATCCTTCAAATTTTTGATTATTTGAGGCAAGAGGTTGTTGAAGTCCTTTGTTTTGGAAACATGAGTTTCCACCAACAATATTTAATATTTATATGCATATTATAATACATATAGAGAATGAACTTGAGTATTTAGGGCCATTGATAACAAGATGGATGTATCCTATAGAATGATACATGAAGGTTTTGAAAAAAAAATTTCATAACAAGGAAAGACCTGAAGGTTACATGTCTAAGGGATATATAATGCAAGAGGGCATTTTTTACAAAAGGAATATGAAGGAATTTACAAGTGTAACTCACATGTATGGGATGATGAAGAAGAGGAAATAGTTACAAGTGAGTTTCTAGAAGGAAAGGTGACTCATTTTGAGTTATCACATAATGAAAGAAATGTGATACATTCTTATGTTTTTTAAAACATGTCTACAATGGAGAAGTGGTACAGGTGAATATATTCTCTATTAGTGATGTTTTTGTTATGTGATTTTTTAATTCAATTATTTTCACTTTTTCTAATAATATTTTGGAAATATTTTACTAGGATTATGTTTGTAGGTAATATAGTGAAGATAAATCAATGGGAATGCCTCTTTCTCGAAAGCGTAGACATGATGTACCAGTTCAAGAATCCTCATTTCCATCCTTTGATGAATGGATTATTGATGCAATGAATCAAACACAAGAACAAAGTCAAGATATACCTATGGGGGAATATGATATTTCAAATTGCCTCCATTCCATTATGTATCTTCCAAAGTTAGTAGAATGTTGACATATGGAAATCATTTTGGAGTGGAAGACAAAGACCAAGGTGAGGAAATTTGTGATTGTGTTGTGAGTGTTGAATTTCAATGTGGTTCTCATAAGGAACTTTATGTTGGTATCATAAGTGAGATCATGAGCATTTTATTATGTGGAAAACATCCCTATACTATTTAAATGTAAATGGTCAAACCATCTGCAACACACCCAAATGAGTATGGATTTCCAATATTTTGAATCTCATTGTACATTTTTATATATTTAATTAAAGTATTATGTGTATCCCTTCTTAATTTCAAACAAGAATTTTTTATGTAATATAATTTGAAGGCAAAAATGTGTCTACAAAAACATGGTTAAAATAAAAAATTTAATTTAATGGATTTTGATCTTCTGCATAAAAAATATGTGTTCATTACAATAAACATTTCAAGTTGAATGGTGAAGACACCAGATTGGAGGATTTGTTAAGTGACTTTAAATGCTGAATGGAGAGCTTGAAATTGATGTTGTTGAATGAAATAAATGTTGATGATTATGACACTGAAGCAGATGCATATATGGTAATAATGACCTTCCATTCTAAATTTAAATGTTTTTATGCATTTATGAAATAAATTGGTTACGTGGTGCACCCAATGTTTCTTAACTTAAAATCAAGTTCTTGACCCCCTTGTTAATTTGTGAGGATGAATACTGAAGTAATTGCATATATGAGTGGAGGGTTCCAAAATGAATCATAATGGTCTCACGACACCTGCTACAAATAATCAAGTACCTTCTCCACTTATAATAGAAAAAGAGATGAAATGTAATACAAATAACTTTTTCATAACACTATCAATGGTTAACCATGTTCCTTTTATGGATTCTTTAGAGAGGTTTATAGCCTCAACGCCTAAAATTTTCAATGCAACCGACTCAAATGAGCTACATGCTCATGATTCAACATCAAGGCATGGTTTAGATCTATAAAAAAATGCAGAATTTATCAAGAGTTGTAAAAAGTCACATTTAAAGAATGTAATGAAAGAGAAAAGGAAGGGAAGGTTCCCTATGTGATTGAGGTGAGAGATGGAGTTGTTGTAGGGAGACATGTTGCAAGGTGGGCCATAATATTGGGGGTGCAAGTGAGTCACATTTGGATGTTAGCATTAAAACAATATCACAAAAAAACCAAAGATATATAGATCTTGTTATTCAAAAAATGGAAAACATGTTTGATAATAATGGTGGGGTGGTATCACACAAATTTTATAGATACAAAATCTAACAAATCATAAATAATTATAGGTTTAAGTGTAGAAAATATGATTCTTGAATGAAAGGAAGAAAGTTCAAACTTGGATCCAAATATTTAAAATGCATTAAAAGAGGGTATATATTTTGTGGATTTTTTTGGAAAGAAGTAGTAGGGGACAAACAATAATAAATTCCATGGCATCTCAATGTGATTTTGGAAGAGTAGGGGTGAGAGCAAGAAGAGAAATATTTGTAAGTTTTTTAATTATGTACTTATTCTTTACCTTCTTCTACCTAAAATACCTGATCATGGTTTGAGTTTAATTGGTGCTAAAATGACATGATTTTTGACCAACTTTGACTTTTTTCTAGGAGAAGCAACATGATATAGAACCTATAGTTGATGAGATATGTCTATTGACAAAATAATATGTTATTACGACTTAAATGATGTAAGACAAGAGAAAATTTCTTCCTCCAACATTTCATCAATCAAAATCCATGAAGTAATGTTGTTATATTGGAGTCTCTAAACATCCTTTTTTCTATTGATTTGTTAATTAGTTTTGAAGAAAATGTTCTAAAACCCTTCTCAAAGATCCATCCAACACATCTAACTCCACACACTCTTAATGCATTCATATATCATGGATGATAGGACAAAGTAGTTTCACACTTCTTTCTTGGCAAAATCCCCAAAATAGAGAGTTATGTCATGACTATACAAGACAAGAAAATGAATAGTCCACTTTGGAAACATTTTTGTATGGTCTTATTTTGGATCATTAAAGACCCTTGAGACTCTTAGATGCTCTATTGCATCATTTGTTTTCTAGAAGTAACAACATAATAGATCACCTACAACTTATGTGTTATGCCATCTGACAAAATAAAATGTTATGCAAAATGAGATGATGAAAGGGAGGTCACAATCTCCACCTTCAACAAATTCATATGCTAAAAGCCAAGAACTACAGTCACATGTTGCAAGATCTAGTAATTTTGTTTAAACGAGGGTTATGGAAATTTTTTTTTTTGAAAAAATGGAGGTATTCTCATCTAAGATGATTTTAAAAATGGATGCACTTTCCTCCTCAGTTGCACCAATTATTAGTGCATGGAATCAAAAAGATAAAGATCCTAATCTTTTAGAGGTAAAATTGAATAGTTGTCACCATTATACATATATTTTTATATATAGGAACTAGATTATATAAGACTCTTCTCATTTGACTGGTTTTATCTCATTTGTGATAAAGGAAATAATGAAAATATTATGAAGATATTGGTGGAAGAAAATGTAATGGTGATGATGAGACCTATATCAACCATGTTAATGGTGAGAAAAAGAATTTTGTAGAAACATATGTCATGGTAAGTATATTGGACTTAATCTTATGTATATGAGTTTTTGTTTTTCACTTATTATTTACTTCAAATATACTAATATTATTTTTTTGTGCTAGTTTTCAAAGAAAATTCAATTTCTAGTGGGTGATAAAGTGGAAATGATATATTCAATCACATCAAAAGTTGTAGGACATGGAAGGATACATTCACTTGAGACATGTCATGGAGAGAGGCTTGGTCCAAACCATGTCAATGTTTTTGTGCTAAAAGTATTGATAGATGTTCCTCTTTGTAAAGTGTTGTTATATATGTATGAGCCTCACTTCCCTTATGACTAGGCCCCAGATACAAAATAACCAATCGAAGTTTCTAGGAGGATGATTGATAATAAAACATTAAACCAAAACCTTATGGAGTAAAAACAATGTTCACTTTTTAAAACACCTAAATGATTGGAGAAATTTATCTCAACAAAAATGTTCCTTTTTGAAATGGTTGCTAGAGTTATTGTGCAAGTCTTTTATACATGACTTCTAAAAAATAGCTCATGACGATTGAGCTAGAGACTCTTTTTTCCTTGTTTAACTTCTTTGTATGTAATAAACTGAAATTATTTTGTTTCTTACAAAATTTATTTGTGTCTGGTGGTTTCAGAAAACTTTTTAGTAGAAGCAATTTTGGACATATATTAATTTATTTTTGATATTCTACAAAGAATCTATGCCATGATTTTTATTGTCAGTGTTATGCATTCTCTTTGTATATGTGGATTTGATTGTATTAATTTCTTCAATTATTGTACCTCTGTATTTTTTATTTTTTTGGAGGATGGTGAAAATTATGAGATTGTTAAAGGAATTGATTTTGCAATCACCTAAGTTACATTTCGAGAAAATTAAGAGTGAAAGGAGTAGAATCGGAAAACAATCATTTTCTCATTCTACAAGTTTAGTTTTATTTTGGTAAATTTATTGTGACACAACCCAACAAGAATGAGATTTAGTCCTAAAACTCTGCATACTATAGAAATCTTTATTGACTTTTGTTTTAGACCATTTTTATTTCTTAACAATTTATAGGTGAAATGGAATTGTTAATATTTATATTATGATTGATAGTGATATTGATTTGGATATTGCAAGATGAAGATGAAGATAATGGAGAGGGAGGTGATCATATAAGTACATCTAGAAAAGATTTGAAGAAGCTATTAGAAAGACAATTTGGGTTAGAAGGTGATAATGGGGAAGAGATGTAAGATTTTCCACTCTTCCTATAAGTTTGTGTTGATCATTCTTCCCAAGATTTAGCCTTATTGTTTTGATATACCTATATTGACTTTAGCTCTCATATATAAACTTCAATGTTTAGACTTTAGATGAAATTCGACACTTCGGAGAATCGAATTTGATTGTGCTTAGTATGATGAAATGTTTTGAGCTCATGAAGTTTAACTTTGGTGCTTAGTCGATTCAAATAGATTTTAGGACTCCTCAAATGAACTTTAACATGCTCAGTTGATAGAGTCTGGATAGATGCTCACATGGATATTGGATGTTGGAACTAAAACTTCAATTTAACTTGTATTTAAACTACACTTTAACCATTTTAGACCTCATCTTGTATACAAAAGTTAATAATTGTTTTGCCTGATTATAAAGTTGTTGTTAGTTCAATTGATATATTTATCAAAACAAATTAAAAGATTCCATGATTTTAAGAAACTCATTTCCGATTACTCTTATATTCTACTTTCAAGTTTCTAAGTACAATGTAAACTTTTATACAAAATATTAGGAGAATAATGTAGGTAAAAAGGAGTAAAAAATAGGCTACTTTGGGGACTCATAATCTCCCCCATACCCAAACTCTTGCAAGTCCCTTTGCAAGCTATTGGTGTTCTCTTTCTTGATCATGGAGTTTCATTAAATCATACTCAAAAGGATTTATAATCCATAGAGTTTTTTTATCACTTTTGTACCCTTTATGTTTTCTAATTTTATGCTTCTATAGAGTGAAGTGAACTAAACCTTTGTATTTACGGATTTGATTGTATTAATTTTTTTTATTATTGTACCTCTATGGTTTTATTTTTTGGAGGATGGTGAAAATTATGAGCTTGTTAAAGGAAGTGATTTGGTAGTCACATGAGTTGAATTTTGAGATAATTCATCCAAATACTACGTCAACAACCAAGGGAGTAAAAATTGAGAGTGAAATGAATAGACTTGGACAACAATCATTTTCTCATTCTACAGGTTTAGTTTTATTTTGGTGAATTTATTGTGACATAAACCAACAAGATTAAAATTTAGTCCTAAAACCATACATACTATAGAAATATTTATTGGCTTTTGTTTTAGACCATTTTTGTTTCTTACCAATTTATTGCTTTGTATGATCCTAATCAAAGGAAGTGATTTATGATTGAGTCACATTGAGTTATATTTCAAGATAATTCATCCAAATACTACATCAACAACCTGGGGGAGTAATTTTACATAATCATGAAGAAATGAGAGTTGAAAGGAGTAAATTTGGAAAATAATTTTTATAAGTTTAGTTTTATTTTGGTAAATTGTATTGTTGAATAATTCCGAATAAGACTATTTTAGTCTTAAAACCCTAATACTATAGAAATCCTAATTGGCTTTTGTTTTAAATAATTTTCTAATTTCTGGAACCAATTTTAAGTGAAATGGCATTGATTAGAGGTATTGATACTTAAATGATAAAAGCTACTCCTAGAAACACATAAACCTTAAGTTAACTGTACTTTATCTCCAAAATAGGGTACCAAGTGTTTGAATCCTTCTTAGTACATCACAAGAGTCGATATGCAAATATTATGTCTCAATGAGTTAGATAAAGCTTTAAAAGATAATATTTCAAATGAAAAGGAGTATATAAACCATACTCAAGCTAGTAAATCTTATTTTTTGATAAATTTTACCTCATGATAGTATTGATACAATATACATCAGACAATATAATTCCTACATGGTTTCAATATAATTTTTTCAGATTAAATGATACATCATCCAAAAATAGACATGTTGATAGACTTTGAAGCACTCCTCAGATGAACTTCAACACTTGGTTGATAGAATTTGGTGCGCATGAGTACATAAATATTAGAATGACCCATATAGAGTAGTAGGGAAGCACTCTAATACTAAGAATCATGATCCTCAAATGAACTCTAACGAGTGGATGATAGACTTAGAAATGGAACTCCTCATATGAACTCCAGTACTCATTTGATAGACTTCATCACTTCTCAATATGATACAAAAGATTGGGATCATAATGTAGGTAAAAAGGAGTACAAAATAGGCTACTTTGGGGACTCATCATCTCCCCCACACCTGAAAACTCTTGTAAGTCCCTTTGAAAGATATTCCTCTTTCTCTTTCTTCATCATGGAATCTCATCAAATCATACTCAGAAAGATATAATGGCCAAATAGTTTTTTCTCACTTTGTATACCCTTTATGTTTTCTAATGTTATGCTCCCATAGAATAAATCAAATAAACCTTCATCTCCTTGATGTTTCCAATATGGTGTATGATATAAGAGTATGGGATTCCTATTACTCATTTGTATCCATTCTTTCCTGAATTCTCTCATGAATCACATCATGGATCTTTCTCTTCTGGCTATCCATGTTAGAGAAGTAGCAAAAATAAATTCTCTTCTCATCATGTAAAACTCCATGGAATTTCATCTCATTTGTATAGGATGAGAATGCAAAAGTGAATTTATTTATATATAAAATGTTGAAATTCAAAATTACACATTCCATTTGAAGGAATAATTGTTCTCCTACACTTCCATTGTAGATCAACTGGTATTCAATGTTCTCCATAAAATATTTGGGTTTGGGGTTATCAAACCTTCATGAGTAAGTCAAAGTTGTTTGTCTCTAAACTGGTGAAAGTTATTTTTTCATTCCTTCCATAGGATTTGTTTTTGATAAAGAGAAATAAAAGCTTTTAGTTGTACCTCTCCAACATATAAATTTATCATGAAATCAATGATGTGCCCCAAAAGGTAACCATGCAAGAAGAACTCACATAATTTATTTTGTTGATCTAAGTGATTGTAAAGTATGCTTTCAAGAAATTATACTTCAATTTCTAGCTCATGAGGTACTTTTTGGTGAATGTTTAACATTTTCCACCTATAAAATTGTTCTTTTAGAAACAAATGATAGAATATATGGTTTTCTACAAGATGTCAATGCTTCTCCATACTGACAAGCAATAGACAATCATTTTGCTAATTACTAATTTTCATATTGGGCCTTTTTCAATTATATTTTTGTACTTTTCACCTTTGATTTTGTTTCTTCCCAAATCTTCATTATTTTATTCGCAAGGATTCAAGATGTTTTTTCATAATTTTCTATTAGAATGATTGGAGGAGGGATTTTCACTTTAATAGATTCCACAGTCTTATTTAAATCAAAAATTTGAGTGTCTTTTATTGATGTAGACACCCTAAAATATTGTATTACGCAGTCTAAATCTCTGAAATCATTACGTAATTACATCACAATACATTATGACCATTTTCAAACGTTTTAATATATTCCACTATTTTACAACCTTTAATGACATCTTACAATATTATCTCGAATAAAAGGGTCTATCATGCCCACAATTACCCTAATTAGTTTTATCATTCACACATGGTCTCGAATTATTAAATATTTGTGTTATGGACCATATTACATTCATATCCCATTCCTAAGATTAATTAATCATATCACTTTTATTATTCATTCCATATCCCATCAGCTAATTTTATTAGCTAATTTAATATCAAAATAATTAAATAAATCATAAATTATCCATTTACACCTCACCTCTTATCCACTTTCACTTCACTAATTAACATCTCAAGATAACGAGAGAAAAACAAATCAATAGAAGATTAAATCATTAAATATATGCAAGTGGAAAAATTTAGATTAAATCAAATCATGCATTTGAGTTAACTAAACATATCCCCATAAAGCATGAAATTCTAAAATTAAAACAAATCAATCCAAAAGCTAAAGTCACGTCACTTTTTTGGGTGAATAAATAATTCTAAATACACAAAAGCATGTGCAACCTTTGCCAACTAAAAAATAACTCATCCATGCTAGCTCAAATCAATGGTTCAACTCCTCAAATAGATTAGAAACTCAATTAAATAATTGAATCATGCTTCAGTTAACTTTAGTTCAAATAAGTTAATCACAACTATCAAGGATTTGGGGATTCTCTTCCCTCATCTATAAATAATCACTCATTCCTATCCAATTATCATATTTGGAAGCTTTGAGATTTTCATCATCATTGTGTTGGATTATCATTCAATCTCACATGGTGTTATGTTTTCCAATTGATCACGAATCAATAATCAAATCAGTCATTCAATCACTTTGTTCGTAGCTGAAATCTACTTCTATTCAAAACATCTTTTGAACATCCACAAAAAAATGATCAAAAGATTCAATAAGATCGGTGCTTCATTCCAAGATTCAGGAGTCTCATATGAGGTCATAAGGAGATATGAATGAAGAGATCTGGTTTTCTTTTATTTGAATTAGTTTATTTTGTTTTATAGTATTTCTTTGTATACACTTTATGCATGTAGGTAGGGTTTGTTTTGCAAGAACAATTACAATATAATAACCCTACAATGGATCCAAAGTGATAAAAAGTGAAAGAAAGGAGCCAAGTTCAGACCCTGAAAAAATTAGAAGTAGAGTTATTGCCAAGATATTAGCACCCAGATCAAACACTAGCACCCAAGATGGTTGATGAGGCCATAAATTGGCCATAAATCACCATTATTTTGTCCTTTCAAGTTACCTTTGAAAGTGGATTTAAATGTAATCTAGGAACTTATAGTTTGCTTAAGATAGAATATATGATATATATCTTGTTCATTCTTTAGAAATCTTTTGTTATCTATTTTGTTGACTAATACTATTTATTATTTGGAAAAAGATGCAAAGTCTTGTGTATGCAGGCCATAAAGGAAAGATAATGCTAGTATTGGGAAAAGTGGAATTGATCATGAACAGTACATTTAAAATCATATCTGATTTCATATTCATATTTCTCTCAAAAAATTATACAAGTTCAAAAAATGAATCATCTCAATCCAAGGTCGCATGCAAAAGTTATATTTGTTTTAAGTTAGCTGTGGAACTCGCAGAGTTAGTTCCGGAACTTGCAAGTTTAGTTCTGAAACTCACAAATTTAGTTCTAGAACTTGTATCAATTGAATGATAGTTAGTTTTGGAACTTTAAATTCATGGACAAATCAAATTTAGTTTCGGAACTTGTAGATTTAGTTTCGGAACTTGCATAAAATGAATGACAACTTTAGTTCCGGAACTTGCATCAACGGAATGAGAGTTTTTTAAGGGATTGTAAAAACTCAGAGATTCCAATGGAAAATATGAGAGAGGTTTTTTTTCATAGCAATATTTTTAACAAAAAAATCATTCATATTTACTACATGTTTTACCAATGAAGAGAGATCTAACTTTTAGTGAGCTGCAATTTGAGGAAAAGTATATCATACGAACACTAAAAGTTCCATAAATAGAAATAGAAAAGTAAAATGGAAATTCTAAGATAGTTTTGTGTTCATAGCAATGTGTTTAACAAAAACCTCATTCATATTTGTTACAGGTTTTACCAATGAAGAGAGATCTAACTTTTAGTGAGCTGCAGTCCGAGGAAACGTGTATCAAACGAGCACTAAAAGTTCCATAACCAGAAACAAAAAAATTCAAATGAAAAATCTGAGAGAGATTTTTGTTCATAGAAATGTGTTTAACAAAAACCTCATTCAGATTTGCTACAGGTTTTACAAATCAAGAGAAATCTAACTTTTAGTGAACTACAGTCCGAGGAAAAAGCGTATTTGACAAGCGTCAAAAGTTCCACAATCAAAAACAACAAAATCAAATGGAAAATCCGATAAAGGTATTTGGTCAAAATCATATTTTGAGGAAAATCCTCCTTCCAATAATGTAGAGGAATAAAATCATTATGATTCTTGTTACCGAAAAGCAAGGAGAAGATTTGGGAGCAAATCTTCCTAAAATATAAGTGAAATAAGATTTGACTTCAATAATATATCTCTCTCCATATTTTGTGGAGATAGAGATCTTAGTTGTTAGGATTGGAATAAAGATAAGATCAGATTATATTTCCTAAAATAAGGAGTTGGTTGGATGCATGAATTATAAATGCAACCTTCCACACTTAGATATGTAATGTTTTTCTCCAAAGAAATAAAAATATGTTCTTTCCTCTAAAATATTTTGTAGTTTTAAGATCTTAGAAGTATGATTTAAATCCTCTTCCAAGGAATGAGTTGGCCACTCATTCCAAGGAAGATGAATCTATGTATTTATATTTATGTTTATTCATTTGTCTTTAATTCATTCTGTTGTGTTATTTTTATCTTTGTATTGTGAAAATTCAGTCTGTTGTGAACCTGCAGGTGTTTCGTTCAATTATGTTTATTTTTTAATTCAGCAACATTTATTTATGCAAGTGTGTCTTTCAATTTTTGCAAGTGTGATTTATTTTATGCAAATTTGGTTTGTGTTTAAAGGAGTTACTTTCCAAGATTTTCTTCTCTTAATGCATACAACCTTCGGACACCAACCCGGATTTACATTATTAATGGCAAGGATTGACGAATCTCATCAATGGTCTTGTCCCCCTATGGGCACTCATGTCTTAAGATGTCCCAGATCTCAATGTTCTAGACAGAGCCTGCATAATCCAAGTTCAACCTTATTAGCTTGTTTCCTAGCCAAAATCAGCCCAAATCTTCTAATACTAGCTAAGACATTCTTATCTCACTATTGCTTACACTTACTTGTACTTTGCATGATAGATCTTGTTTGTCATTGTTTTTTATATCAATCCTCTGATATAAGATTTGAGATTTTATTAAATCACACATCCATGAATAACACAATGAGGCTACCATTAGGGGCAATAAAGCTCATAAGTCCTCCATTGCTAGGATCATGATTTCTAGTTAAAACTAAACTATATGGCCAAATAACTTTTGTGATTATGGATAACATAAAGTTTTTTACATTAATTTTCCATCTCTGGAAACTACTTCCTAAAGTCTTACACAATATATTTGTGAGTGGAGTATGTTAGACCCCTGACATTCTAGGAGAAACAATTCATTGAGAACGAGCATCCATAAACATATCCTCACAATTCTGGCCCGAAAGGGTGTCATAATTGCTCTACAAAAATGTTTCTAGTTAGAAATAAAAATTCATTAGATTGTGATTTTTTATGGTTAGAGGTGCAAAATCACCTTCCTTGAGGTGGCAAGGAGGGCTTCGAGAGTGACTTGTTCCTATTTTAGGAGGAGAACTTGGAAGAAGAGATAAAAGGAAAACCACCCTTATCCTATAAAATAGTTTGAAAAATCATTAACTTCATGGATTGCCCATAAGGAGGATAAAGCTACGGTGTAACAGTGGATGATGTCTCTAGAAAAGGTGAGACAAAATCCATTGAAGGCTTGGAGAGAGTAGTTCAAATGAGCTTATGAAGGGTCTTTGTAACTAGTAATTGGCTAGCATGTGGTTTAACAACCTTGGAAGCTCCGGGAGTATGGTGGAGAACGAGGGATTTTTTTTGGGTATTTTTGTGACCCACAATGGTCCAACCATCTTCGTTAGAGGCCTAAGAGGGTGCTACATTGGGTTTTGAATTTTTTTATTACACTCGACTAATAAAGGGTAGTCCCAAATCTTATGGTCCGTATATTGGCATTAAAAAGATGTGTTGGGGAGGCTAATGTAGACCACCCTTTGAGTGTACTGAGAGTCCCTTACTTAGATGTCAATGGTGGCACTCCACTAACCCTGTGGCAAAAGCTTGCAGATATCTGCAAGGGAAGAATTTGCTAGGAGAGCAGGAAAAGGAGTGAGAATGTTAGACAAGGGAAATTAATGCTACAAGTAGAAAATCAAAGACTTGCATACACCAGTTAGAAGTTACATCACATGCACTAAAATTAAGAAGAAAACAAATTGCATAACAACAAGACCAAATAGCATTTAATGAGCACAAAGTATCACTAAACTCCTTAGTCAAAAAAGGCTAAAATTCCTTCTTCTTGTATTGATGCTCAATAAAAATTTGAACATATCATAGAAATGAAAGACATTTTAGAATAAGGGAAAAATGGAAGAAATTTGTTATCTCTTTGTTCTCTTCACAAGGATATCTCTCTCATGAATTCACAAAAAACAACTCATAAGTCTAAGAAGATCTAAGAAGACCCTCAAATGAGGAGCTTGCTACAATTTATAGAAGAGAAGGCAACTCTTCATCTTCCCAGTGACTTTTCAAATACCATATTCTGACTTTAGACTATTCATATTCCAATTAAATATTTAAGTCCCTTTTATAAAAACAAGGTGACTTAAAGTTTACATTATGTTTCTAAAGTCACTTAAAGATATAATAAAAAGTACAAACCCCAACACAAATTTATAACATTGAAGAGAGAGAGAGAGAATGTTGGGTGAGAAGAAGAGAGAGAGAGAGAAGAAGAAGAAGAAGAAGGAAGAAGAAGAATTATGCAGAAGAATGAGCCGCTATGGTGGATTTGATCTCACTCCCTGACTGGTTTCCATCTCGTGCTCCTGAGAAGATATTTGTCCCTCCAAATTCCTTACTGAAACGAGTTGTGTAGGTTCCACTTTGTCAGCATGAGGAATGTGAACACAACTTAGGGTCTCTGTCTATCCATCAAACACATTGTTGATGTCTTTGCATTTCCCAAACCATGATGGATGTTTCTCTACAATAAGTGCAATGGCGGCCCAAATCTCTGAGAGGAATTCTAGGGTATTCTTAGTGAAAGACAATGGATTGCTTGCCTCTTTCTTGACATATTCCTCGAATGGGCCAATTAGCTCATCAGTAGTTGTGTTTTCTCCCATTGCAGGTACTCCAAGTTTCTGAATTTGACAATTTATACTATCCTGCAACTTGTACACTTGTCCCTCTTTTTCCTCTAGTTCAGTGATGGCCCAATTGACTGCTTCAAATCTGATTTCCAAAGACCTCACCCATACACATGACAAGTCTTCTGAAGGAGTTTCAAAAATCTTCCTGTTGATCAAATCCTAATGATGACAAGTGTTTCTCATTTCATTCACTACTAGACCTAGAGGATCCCAGTAGTCCCTTTCTTTCTCCAAGTCTTCTTTGAGTGCCTGCATCCTTTTTGTTGTCGCACACATGTAGGTGAAGAGTTTGAATACCTCTTGGAGCATTGAATTCCCCTTTTCAGAAATTGAATTGATCCATTCATTATTAGCTCGCCCCTGCATTGTGAACTCATGTGTCCTCTTGATAGATTCTATGATTGAAGCTACTGATGGGTGCAACTTCTTCAATGGGAATTGTTGTGGCATTTGGATCTACTAGATGTTGCACATAGGATGACAGAGTTTGCACCTATTTTTTTAGTTCATCAATATTCTTCTTATATTCCTTATTCCTTGCCACCATGTGACAAGAACATTGTTTATACATGTGTAAATCCCCTTCATGAGTAGCCGGTCCTAGTTGGATCGTGCTCATCTCATAGTCGGTTGGTGTCATCTCATCCATTGGCTTGATCACCTTCGGTCAAGCTACTTCAATGTATTGATTACCTGTTTCCCCACTATAGAACCGTGAGGCCGTGTGTGTGAACTTCCTTTTCTTTCCTTTAGCTAGTGAGGTAATTGCTGATAGGTCAGGGGCTGCCACTTGTTGAACAATGTGGGTGTCAGGGGAAATTGTTTCCTGCATCCAAGGGAACATCTCATTAGACTCAGGTTCTATGACAGGTGCAATAACCATTCCCTACTCTGGAGGAGGAGGAAAATCTTGAATGAGGGAGGTATGAGTGTCTTTAAGAGGTGAGACCTCCTGTGGTGCTTTGAAGATTGGGTCTTTAACTATGTTCTCTCCTTCTGCTTGTGCTTCTACCACTGGATCTTCTTCTTGCATTGTTGCAACTGAGCCTTCTTCCACCCTAGCTTTCTTTGGTGACCTTCCATGAGAAGAAGTCTCCAATTATATGGATCTTCATTTAGAAATTTATCCATAATGTCTTAAATGTGAGGTAAATTCCACGTCTCTTGATGATGACTAATGAGAGGCTTGTTTTTGACCTATAGGCATACCTCATGATTGGATGATCATGGTTCTCTTCCTCTGAAACTAGTCCCTCATTCTCTTGACAACCTTCTCAGTTTGATCCTTTATATCCCCTGATTCACGAACGTACTAGTTGACTTGAGGAAATGGAGAAACCTTGACTACCACATACTCAGGATCATACATCTTTGTCCCATCATCCTGTAAAATATCTTCATACCAAGAGAACTTGAATTTCTTCATTTCATTTACTGTCAACCTCATATGATCCTTTTCCCATACTTCAAATTCATCAACACAATTGGCCCAATAGTCCTCAATTTGTGGCTCATGGTGCAAGTCTAAAATGTGTAAAGATTCAGGATCATCTCAAATGTTGAAATTAGGCCTAGGAAGTGTAGGAATGCAAATTCAAATGAGTAAAGGAAGCCTCTAGATGAGATGCATCATTTGCATTCTTACATGTGAATACTCCAAGAGAGATGTGAAATGAGATCAACTTCTTCTTCCTTCTCCTGAGCCTGTTTGTTTACCTGTATGATTTGCCTACAGAGCTCAAATAGTATAATTTGGTCACTAAGGTACTTGGGAAACCTTAGCGGAGCTTGGTCAAAGCCGACAACTCGTAGGTAGGAGAAGGTTGAGAATTGGATGAAGTAAGAGCCATATTTTTGATTAAGGACACCACTTGTGGTGATATCATGGCCTCCAAATCACCTTCCAAGTTTCAGACCACGTACATTGTGAATGCATCATTCACACGAGTGAAGTGCCTATGGCTTTCCTCCATCACCAACTGTGGAAGTTTCTCGAATGTGGGCACCTTGGCAGCAATGTTTTGCATGAGAGCTAATCCTTTGAATGATCTTAAGCTAGCGAGAAGATAGACCAGGTAAGAATTCATGTGGAAACTTCTTTGTCATGGGCACCTGAAGCAGTTACAGATGTAGATTGTCACTGATGATCTGCCCCCAGTCAATTCTCTTCTTTCCTTCAGTCACTATCAAGATGAAAAGGCCCATCCACTCCTTAGAAGTCTCTTGTGTTTTCTTCTCCCATCACCCTGTTGAGGAGGGTGATTACATCTGAATATCCCTCATGAAACTCACACCTTGGAAGGGTCTTAGGCATTCTTGAGGGATTTCTCCCTATCTTCATCCATGATCCAAGTGCAACCCCTTGCACATATGCATCCATCATTTCCCAGTCATGCAAGGCCCTGTCCTTTGAGATGACAACCATGCTAGGTGATGTCAGGATTTGTAGAGAAAGTGAGATGGTTTTGGGACTAATGACCACCATTTTCATTCCATTTTCAGCTCAAATTATTCATGTTTCAGGCTCATAGTGGTGTGAGAAAGCCAAGACTAACTCAAGGCTTTGTACAGACACGGGGTGTCCTGTAGCTGTGAACAATCCACTTGTGAATACCTAATCCTCAATCTTCCCTCGTTCCTTGGTTGTCATATGACCCCTTAGGTCATTTAGGTCCATATATGAGACGTCATTGTCTTCTATCTCATACTTACTAAGTGAAAGGTTGTGTTGGCTTCTTCCACTGTCATAATTATACTTCATGGTTTCTTTTTTAGTAAAAAAAAGTAACTTACTATTTTTAGTAAGTATGAAAAATCAGCTCCTTCAAACCTCAACTGGATGTTGCAACTCAATCCTCCCTTTCTCCTTGCATTTCTCTCACCTTCTGGATCAATTTTCTATTTTTGGTAGGTGCTTCATGGGACCACTTACTATTTTTAGTAAGTGTCAATTTGGACCAAGATGACCATTTCGATGATTTCTCCCCTGCAATACATTCTTTGTGTTCACCGTCTCCTTCACAGGTTCTTCAGTTGATGAGTTTCCTGAAATAATAGTCCTCTATGTAGAAGACCTGCTATTTTTAGAAAGTGAGCTTCTGGTGGTCAGATTTCTATGGAATGAATTTTTTGATATGGGTTTTTTCCCAATATCGCCCCTCTGAAATTTTGTGACTTACCCGATCAATAGTTTGGGAGATCTTAAAGTTGCAAAAATTTTACCTGGCAGTACCTCAAAACACAACAGCCATTAATGGACCTTGAAAGTTTCAGGTTTAGTTTTATTCTCCGTTTGTGATGAGAATCATATTTTGTTGATATGGGTTTTTGTATTCTTATTCCACTGGTGAAATTTCTCTTCGAACCGATTGTCGGTTTGACGGGAAATCCAACTTTTTCCTTCATTGAGCAAAGAAAGGAAGATTTCTTCATTGTGAGTGGTTCCTTGCTATGAATGAGGGAGATTTGAAGGTGAGGTTTTTGTGGTTTTGAGAATGAATAGAACACAGAAAAAAAATGGTTTTTGTTCATTTCCACTGGTTTGCAAGATCCGTTTCAAATCTTTGTTCTATGGCAATGGAGGTTTTCTAAATGGATTTCTTCGCTTTTTCCTTCTTCTTTCTTCCTTTGATCTTTTGATCAATACCTTATTCTGAAACCTATGTATTATCATGGATTTGAGGTTTTTTTTGGTGGGATCTGGTTTGAGGTAGCGATGGTGGACTGTGGTGTGAGCAAGTTACAGAGCAATGACAGAGTAAAGTTGTGGAAGGTTAGAAGTTAGGGAAAGTTAGATTTAAAACAAAATTTAAAATTGCTTTAAAAAATTGCAAATGCAGGGATGGGGTGAAATTTTATGTCCCTCATGTCCCTAAGAATTAAGGATGAGAGGGACATCAATTTTCATGTGCGCCTCAGTCATGACACATGGCAAAAGATCCAACGGTGGAGGGTTTGGCCAAAAAGCAAGCTGGAAGCACCTGGGGGCTGGAAAATGGTCATATGAGGAACCATGAGAAATTCCTTGGGCTGGGTGCATTTTATGTCCCTATGTCCCCCAAAAAAAAGGGACATGAGGGTCATCAATTTTCATGGGTGCCTCAGCTTACACTTGGCAGAGATCCAACGGTTGTGGGTTTAGCTCCACTAGCTCTAAGGGGCTGAGAAAATGCACTCGAGAGGGTCACATGGGTGACCTGAAGACTTCTTTGGATTTGGCACATATTTATGTCCCTCGTTTCCCTCAACATAAACGGACATGAGGGTCATCAATTTTCATGGCACGCCCTCAGCCGCCACTTGTCACGATCTGGACAGTTGAGGGAATGAGCTCCCGAATAAGCACCTGGGAGCTGAACTAGCAATCCTTGAGGTCGTATGTGTGACCAAGGGCTTATTGGGGTTGGGAACATTTTTATGTCCCTCATTTCCTTTTCTTGAGGGATGAAAGGGACATCAAATTGTGCCAGGCTCCTAGAGCTGACATGTGTCCTCTTGCAAATTTTGACTAACTCCCAAACTCACCTAGAGGGCAACTTGAAATGGTGATATCTTGAGCTCTCGATGGATATTCTTGGTGAAATATTAGATGAAATTGACTTAAATGTCCTTCTAATCCAATGGTGGGGTATCATATCTTTATTCCTCCATTAAGCCCTGAAAAAGTGGATTTTTGATCTGGTCTTTACCTATGCATGAGGAAAAAACAAGTTATAAACCTATTTCACCAAAGTGTTGTGAAAAATATGATTTCACCATCTTGTAGGGCTTTTAATTCCCTTTACTGATATGTTTTATTTTCTCCTAACTCAATCCAGAGCTCCTAGAATCACCTCCCGGAGCTCAGTAGCTCTTTTGATCCTGTGCACTATTAAGGCCTGTTAACCCTGTTTTTGATGAAACTGCCTCAACTATTCCAAATCATTCATGAATCATCCTAAATCACTTCCATTATGTTTTATACCTTTAATTCACCTCCATGTTGGATTTGGATCCTCTATGATTCCACTCCAGGGGGTGCATCATCTTAGGAAGGCCAGTGGTAGCCCTTCCCAATGCTACCCAAAAATAGCAATTTTCAAGAACTCCTAAAATCACCTAGGGGGGTTGAATTTAATTTCCTAAATCACCTAGGGGATTGAGTTAACATCATCTGGGAGGTCATGGGACTGGGTGTAGACCTGGGGTGCCTCAGAAGAAAAAACTTGGAAGTTTCAACATAGGGGTATTGTTGTCATGCTTGGAAAATTGTCAATTTCCTGTTGCACATTTGCATGACGAGAGAAGAGGAAAGAACTCGGATGAATAGAACATGTCTGCGAGACTTTGGAAATTGGAAATAGTTTTCGACTGTGTTGGAGCCCCAAAAAGGATGGATATGCCTTGGTAGATTGCTCTAGACTGGAGTGCTCAACGAATGGGACTGTTAAATTACCTACGGGCCTCTAGTCTACAAAATGGTGATTCCCTATTGTCCAACAATCTCAAGAAAATGATCTTTATAGGTTTCACAAATGATTGTCTGAAACTATGATTATGTGTTTACATCAAGTTTAGTCATATCTACTTCAGATGTTGTTGATATTCCAACATCATCGTGTACTAAGAAATGCAAAAGGCCAAATGGAGAATATCAATCACCATAAAAAAGAAGAATACAAATGGAATTGTTCGACACTGACCAATTATTGCCACAACAATGGGCTTGACTAAATTTGCACTAGATTTCAGACCTAAATGTAGTTCTGGTGAAGTGTCGAAAAATAAGATAATATCCCCCTCCCATTCGAAGACCTTTGGCCTATTTTTTCAACCCGACGGCCAAAGGAAAAATATAAGGGTGGCTTAAGTTATATTTAATTATTATAAAGTGCCATTAATAAAAGAAAAATATATATAGAGCACTTATAATAATTTATATGACTTAATAATTATTAAATCAAGGATGGAAAAGGCCCAAATATAAATTGTTATCCATCCTAGGTGAAAAGGCGACTTGCCTTAGAAGGGGGAATGGGAATATAGAAAGGATAAATGCCCATTTTACTATGTATTTCCCCTAGAAAAATGTGACTTGCATTAGGAGGGAAAAAGTTGTTGGGAAAAACATTTAATATGGGAAAATATTAAATGCTTGCATAGGGAAAATCCTTGGGAACTAATTGGATATTGTAGAGGTTGTTTTGGGTCTCTTCTTCCTTTATAAGGAGAAGTCGACTTGAAGGGAAAGATATTCCATACCATTTGATATTTTCTAATTTGTGTCTTAAGCTTGTAGCTTTCATGCAACTGCTGATTCTTTCATGTGCAACTGTTTTGCAAATATCCAGCTTGTGGAGTAAGATCCCACGGGAACCCTAGCTTCGGTGGTGAGAGATCCATCCCTAGCTAGCAGGGCATTCTTCGGTAGTGAGAGATCTACCCTAGCTTGTCAATTTTGGAGCTGAATTGATGCCCTAAATGTGCTGGGCGACCTACTTTTTAGGGCAAAATTAGGGTTTCGTGTTTGTTGTGCGAAAACTATTTTTGGAATATTATTCTTCATATTTTTGTGGCCCAAGATCCAAAGTTTCAGCTCATTTGGACTTCTCTAGCAAAAGATATTAATTTTAGAAGTTTTCAGCTGTTTAGGGCACACTGTAAATTTCTGGCAGCATTGTGTTATTCGAAAAATTCTAAAAATAGTTCTATAATATCTGTTATTGTATTAGTAAGCTCCATTTAAAATTTCAAGAGATTTGAGCAAGTTTTTTTGGAGTTATCCATTATTTTCTGTTCGTTGCCCTAGATTTAATTTTCTGCAAAAATCAGATTTCTGTTTGGCTGCAATTTGTCTGTATTTTGCATATTTAAAGTTGGGATTGCCTAAAATCCGTTTAGGGGTAAAATAAAGGTGCTTTAGTCACTTGATTGTGAAGGGATCATTCAGCATGTTTGAAAGTCTCTTGTGCATGGGTCACTAAAGACAAAACAAATAGAGGTGCTTGACAAGCAATTTTTGGGAAGGGAAGATTGTTGATCATCCCCTTTTCGAAGACCTTTGGCCTATTTTGTCAACCCGACGGCCAAAGGAAAAATATAAGGGTGGCTTAAGTTATATTTAATTATTATAAAGTGCCATTAATAAAAGAAAAATATATATAGAGCACTTATAATAATTTATATGACTTAATAATTATTAAATCTAGGATGGAAAAGGCCCAAATATAAATTGTTATCCATCCTAGGTGAAAAGGCGACTTGCCTTAGAAAGGGGAATGGGAACATAGAAAGGATAAATGCCCATTTTACTATGTATTTCCCCTAGAAAAATGTGACTTGCATTAGGAGGGAAAAAGTTGTTGGGAAAAGCATTTAATATGGGAAAATATTAAATGCTTGCATAGGGAAAATCCTTGGGAACTAATTGGATATTGTAGAGGTTGTTTTGGGTCTCTTCTTCCTTTATAAGGAGAAGTCGACTTGAAGGGAAACATATTCCATACCATTTGATATTTTCTAATTTGTGTCTTAAGCTTGTAGCTTATGCATATTCTTTCATGTGCAACTGTTGTTTGCAAATATCCAGCTTGTGGAGTAAGATCCCACAGGAACCCTAGCTTCGGTGGTGAGAGATCCATCCCTAGCTAGCAGGGCATTCTTCGGTAGTGAGAGATCTACCCTAGCTTGTCAATTTTGGAGCTGAATTGATGCCCTAAATGTGCTGGGCGACCTACTTTTTAGGGCAAAATTAGGGTTTCGTGTTTGTGTGCGAAAACTATTTTTGGAATATTATTCTTCATATTTTTGTGGCCCAAGATCCAAAGTTTCAGCTCATTTGGACTTCTCTAGCAAAAGATATTAATTTTAGAAGTTTTCAGTTGTTTAGGGCACGCTGTAAATTTCTGGCAGCATTCTGTTATTCGAAAAATTCCAAAAACAGTTCTATAATATTTGTTATTGTATTAGCAAGCTCCATTTAAAATTTCAAGAGATTTGAGCAAGTATTTTCGGAGTTATCCATTATTTATGTTCGCTGCCCTAGATTTAATTTTCTGCAAAAATCAGATTTCTGTTTGGCTGCAATTTGTCTGTATTTTGCATCTTTAAAGTTGGGATTGCCTAAAATCTGTTTAGAGGTAAAATAATGTCCATTGGGGACATTGTGTGCATAATGTGCCCTAGGTGCTCTTGTGGTAGTCGTAATTTGTGAAGTAGCGAGCAATAACTAGATGTAGAAAATGTAATAGAATGTGTGCATGGAATAGAATAGAATCCCCCCTATGAAGTGTGATGCAGATGAAACAGTCTTGTCCTATGTGATGGAGCTATGTGGATGCAAGTGATCTCCAATGCAATAGATGGATGCAACTCTAGGTGGAGTGATAGTAGTGACTAGTGCTTGGTCCCTCATTATGGTCTCATAACTTTATATTTATAGGGTTCTCTTGATCTAATTTCATAATTAACCACAAAAGGCTGACCACCAAAAAGATAAAGATCTCAAATGGCTAGAAAGAGCCCAAAAAGTGGTGGGAAAGTGGGAAAAGGATCAGGGTACCCCTGGTGGGACCAGAATGCCCATGGGTGCCCTAGTACTACCCTGGGTGCCCCAACCAAGGCTAAAATAATGCTAAAGTGACTGAATTTGACTGGGAATGTGTGTGTAAGAGGTCAAAAATGATGAAATAAAATAAAATAAGATGGCCAAAAGATGGGGGTTAATTAGTACTTTCTTCACTCAAAACCTTCTAAATAGTAGTATGAGACCGAGACTAAATAATGTCTAAAGTGCATGATTTTGTGTCTACATTTTCCCCCACTTTATGTTGGTGAGTGGAAAGCTTGGTAACATAAAGTAGATAGAGATGCATACCTGATGTCCATGTAGATTGTATGTAGAAAACGTGTTGAAGGACTAGACAAAGCGTGGAATGACAAAAATATGATGGAGCATGGAAACTAAAGATGAAAAATGCACAAAAAAAAGTGATGAGAGTGAACCTAGGGTGGAAACGTGTGTGTAATGATGTGTGTGTGTGTACCTGCATGGTTAGTATGTGTGTGTTGTCATCAAAGTGTTGTTGTTGACATTGTTGTTTGTTGCCCCCAATTTGACTGCTTGTTTCTCATACGGGCCGACCTGTAAGGAGAAAATGATCAAGTAGTCAAATATGTATATATGCATGTGTAAAAACGTAATGTAAAATATACATGTAAAAATATGTAAATGTAAAATATGTATATGAAAATGTAAATGGAACATGTGCACCTGATCCATGTCGAGAAAAGAGTGTAGAAGGATATCCTATACTGCAAGTTTTTTGGGCGATCTCACGCCACCCTGGCCGAAGAAGTGTAGGGAGGAAATTACATTATTATCCTTCAACCTGTAACTGCTTCCCTGAATGTGTGTGAAGAGATCTCTGTACGTCCTAGTTTTTTGGGTGATCCGATGCCACTGGCCGAAGTAGTGTAGGGAGGCACACCCACTATAACCTCCAAGCCTGTAACTGCTTCCCAGAATGCTAAGGACAACCATGTCCTGTAAAATCCACTGTGTATGGGGTTCGTAGACTGGTCTGAACCCACTCGTTATATATAACCCACAATGCCAAGGGTGGAAAGTGTATTGAATATCTATGTAAATGTGTTGTAGTATGTAAAACCCCAAATGATGCCCCCCTCTTTGGGGGCACATGAAACATCACTGATAGGAGAATGCGGCCCCAAAAGAGGACCAACCACATGTACTCTAAAACTCTACCCTGCAGGGGGAAGGGAATCTACAATTGGTAGAAACCAAGGCATGCACAAACAAGGATGGCTAGCCAAAACAAGTGTTAGTACAAAAAAGCATGCATGTAGAAGACAAGGTGTAAGCTATGCAAACAATGTAAAAGCTATCAAGAAAAGTAATGTAAACACGCAAGAAGACAATCATAAGCCACAAAAGTGGGTTGCAAACATGGGCCATCACTCACGATGTCACAAGACAAGCCAAGGCCATCATGGCCACAAAAACAAGTGTGCACACCAAACATAGGGAAAGGCCCGCATACAAGAAAAAACAATGACAGACAATGTAACAAACAAGTATGGAAACAAATATCCTTGCATAACAAATGTTGCACATGAAGCACCCATTAGCATGTTAGAAAGATAACTAGTATGTCAAAAGTGTGTATAACCAAGTAATGTAAAGTGCTAAGTACAAAATGAAACAATAACACCTATGAGAGACGAATGTGGATGCCCCCAGTGACCAGTGTAGGAAGGGTAGAAGGTGAGCATCCATGTTGTGTGTAAGAGACCTGTATCTGTGATCACAACTATTAAAATACATGAACGTGCATGTGTGGATGATATAGATAAATGACATACAAGAAATCTAACTAGCATGTGTAATAAAGTGACCATGAACAAACAAAATTAAGAAAGAGTAAATGCAACCATAGACAATGCAGTATGTTGTGGATGGATGGAATGGAATGCAAAATGGAGTGATAGGAGTTGTGTGCCCCCCGAGTGAATGGAAATGTATGCAATGAGGTTCATTTAGTTTTCCCCCTCAGTAGTCAAGAATGAACCATAAACGAGAGTGCGTCATCAGGAAATGGTCGAAGTGTGTGTGTTGTGTCTAACGCACTTGTGATGAATGTGTATGTGTAGTGATGAGATGTGACCTAGAAATGATGTGTGCATGAACCCTATAGCCGAAGCATATATCACGAATAGATGAATGTATAAGTGATGATTTATCCTAAGTGTATATCACTATAAGATGAATGGATGAGTGATGATTTAGCCCTAAGCATATATCACTACGAGATGAAAGGGGAGTGGTGATGTCACCTAAGGTGTATACCACTACAAAATGATAGAATGGGTGACCATTTAGTGCAAAATGTATGTCACTAACCTAGAATGTCGCATGATGAAAGGTCAAATGATAAATGTGTGATGAAGAGAAGGTCCATTTGATTTGTAAACCCTCGGTAGTCGAGTATGGACCGAGGAACTAAAGTGCATCATAGGGTAGTGAGTGCAACACGTAGAAGACAATGTAATATGTGTAATAATAATAGAAGACCATATGATGTGTAGAATAATATGTAAATGTAATGTATAGAATGTAATGTAATATGTGTAGAGAGATGTGAAATGTATGTAATATGTAAGATGAATGTATGTAATGCACAATGTATAGATAGTAATAGTAATGTAGAGATACGTAGTATGTAGTAGTGTATGTAGATGATGTAATGCTAGACTCATATGTGATGAAGACTAGTATAGTATGCAGAATACGAGTGATGTGGAAATGAGTAGTGTATGATGTAAGGCATATATGTGATCACTAGATGTAGTATGACACTATGTATAGAATGTGATGCAAGATGATGTATGATAATCTAATAGTGTAATATGAAAATATGATGAATAACATGATGACTAGACAATAGAAATGATGTATATGCAAATGATGACTATGTATGATGGATTGTGTATGACACAATGTGTGATGAATGCAAACGAATGTAATGCCTATTGTGTAGTGTGTGGGGTTCATGTGTAGTAAGCCCTCAACAGTCAAGTGTGAACCGAAGCACAAGAGTGTGTCATCAGGTAATGACGATGCTAGAGTATGAATGAGTATGCCTATGTTATGAGGTGATGATGTATAGAATGATATATGATAGATGCTATGATGATGACCTAAGGGGGGGTGTATTAGATGTTATGCCCCCAAAGTGACACATGTATGGAGCTAACCAATGACTTAAAAGGACCTTTGAAGGTCCTTCATCCGATGTAAGTTATGATGAAAGTGTATGATGATGCTCTAATAACAATGGTGGTATAAAATAAATGTTGTGATTGAATGAATTCTAAACATGTATGTGATGGATGAATGTATGATGAAGGTGTGGCATCAGTAAATGTGTCAGGTGATGGAGATCTATGTGATGCATGGAATGCAATTCATGAATACCCACATGTGAATAATCTAAGGTGGTGATTATGTCGAGATGTAGTATGTCCTAGGAATGGGATATACCTATGCGTAGGAATAACAGAGTGGTGAGGTCACCAAGGTAATGTGCGAGTAGGTGAACTAGGCAGTAGAGTGTATTTGAGTAATATAGAGTGCTAGTGCTAGATGAAGTAGGTGGTGTGCTAGCCACTATGTGAGAAGATGATGACCATGGAGTAGATGGAGGGACACCATCAATAGAAATAACTTGATTATTGTGAATAAATTTTAGTCCCAAATGATTCATAGAAATAATAGATTGAGAGTGATGAATCCAATTGAGACTGAGAACATGTTGTAGCCATCAATTGTGTTTGAACAAGGAAAGGCACAAGCATTGTAAGAGGAATAACAATAACATGAAGTTTGACAACCCTGAAGGGTTTGTTGAAAGGGAACTCAATTTGTGATGGAGGATAACAATTTGATAGCCTTGAGAAGTGAAATAGAGCATGCACTAATGGGCCATGATGGGTCAAATTGGTGTTGTTAATGGAGATTGGAAGGGTCCAATAGATGCATTGATATGTAAATGATTAGATGAGAAAATCACATGATAATCATTGGCTCCTGTAGAAAATAAAAATTGGTGGCAAAAATGAATCATTTGTAAGACTAAGAAATCAAGAGCCCCTGATGAAGGAAACATCAAATATGCATGACATAAAGAGTCAAAATAAAAATGCATATGTTATGTTTTGGTTAAAAGATTGTTTTAAAATGTCAGCTGCCACAATGGTGGACTTAGTAGATTTGAGAAAATCTTGCAGAAGTTGTCAATAATGATCTTGTTATGTAGTTCCTGAATAAGATGTGTGTGAAACATCAATGAATGTCCTACACATTGATGATAATCACAATGAAGTTCTCATTGAAATTACTATTTATAATGCAAATCTAATTTGAAGGTGCATGGAATAGTAATAAGATTACTATCCCTATGAAGTTATTAGTATGGAGATGTGGAGCCATTAGAAAATTACTAAACATGCTTGTTGTGAGTAAACCTCTTTAGTACCCATGTTGGAGAAGTGATGGTGATCTTTAATGCAATAAATGGATGCAACTCTAGGTGGAGTGATTTAGTAGTGATGTTTGGTCCTCATTATATTCTCATAACTTTATATTTATAGGGTTCTCTTGATCTAATTTCATAATTAACCAAAATGGCCAACCACCAAAAAAGATAAAGATCTCAAACGGCTAGAAAGAGCCCAAAAAGTGGTGGGAAAGTCTGAAAATTTGATCTTAGGGCCCCATGTGGGACAAAAGTACTAGCGACCCATGGGCACCCAGTACTTAAAGCTGAGCCTCGAGGCTGTAAATAATGGAAAATGAGCAAAAGCTTGACTGGGCATGTGGTGTAAAAGGTCGAGTGAATGATGAATAAAATAAAATAAGATGGCCAAAAGATGAGGGGTTAATTAGTACTTTCTTCACTAAAAGAAATGATCTTCTAAATAGTAGTATGAAACTAGGATAAATAATGTCTAAAGTGCTGATTTTGTGTCACCATGTCTTGGAAATGGGAAGCTTAGGGGTGAATAAGATAGAGGTGTGGATAAGTAAAATGGCAGGTGCCCTGGTCTATGAAAAATAAAGTAGAATCTGATCAATACATGTGAAGTAGCCTGGTGCAAAACTTACAATTTGTGTGAAGATCACATCAAGTTGGTGTATTAAGTCAGATGATTGATATTTCATATATGATGAAACTAAGGTACCCTAGTTTAAAATGATTGTTAGGAGTATAACAAAAATGAAAAAATAGAAATAGGTGAATGTATAAGCAAGTGGATGAGCAACAACAAATAGTGGGCTTACTAACTGAGCATTGCACTACATTTCAGTAGACCTCAAATGTAGTTAAAAGTAAGTGTGTGTAATGTGCAACAATATGATATTAAGATGTGCTCTTAAGATGTTAGTCAGTAAACTTTGTAGAGAGCCAGATAAAGGAAATAACTAGAATGACAAGGTCTAAAAATGTAATCTAGATAATGTTGGGGTTCACCAATTATAGAATAGAATAATATGCTAAATCTAATGCTATGAAAAATTGTAAATACCTAAATAAAATGCAGTAAATAAGAAGTGAGTAAATATGACTCAAATGACTAATCTAAAAAACTAAGTGAAAAACCCTAATATGCAAGAAGAAGAGTGAAAGTGACTCAGCTGATTAAGAGGAGTATGGGATTGTGTCTGAACAGAAAAATCTAGGAAAAGGAACCCCTATGCAGAAGCCTCGAAAAGGATGGATCTGAGCTGGATATCTTAGACTGGAGCGCCTAGAGAGGGATGGGGTGCCCTGGGGTGCTCTGGTCTACAAATGGGTGCCTTGGTCTGTGTAAAATTTGGAAAAATGAGTTTCACAGGTTCTGCAGGTGGTCTGAAACCCTCAACTTGGGTATCACATAAAATTCATTGATCCGATATGTCACTGGATAATCTAAGATGAATAGAAGACCTGCAAAACCCAAAAAAGTATCAAATCCCTAAAAAAAAGATGCAAATGAAGGGGTCGGACTGACTGTTAGTTGCCACCTATAGTGGGCTTACCAACTGAAGTGTTGCACTACATTTTGACCCAAATGTAGTTCTGGTGTGTGTGTGCATTATGTGCCCTAGGTGCTCTTGTGCTAGTCACACTTTGTGAAGTAACGTGAGAAACAACTAGATGTAGAAAATGTAATAAATGTGTACATGGAATAGAATATAATCCTCCCCATGTGTTGTGTGTGATGCTTGAATGACCTAGCCTTGTGCCTTGTGATAGAGCTATGTGGATGTAAATGATCTCCAATGCAATAGATGGATGCAACTCTAGATGGATGATAGTAGTGACTAGTGCTTGGTCCCTCATTATGGTCTCATAACTTTATATTTATAGGGTTCTCTTGATCTAATTTCGTAATTAACCCTGAAATGGCTGACCACCAAAAAGATAAAGACCTCAAATGGCTAGAAAGAGCCCAAAAAGTGGTGGGAAAGTGTGAAAAGGATCACGGTGCCCCTGGTAGGACCAAGGCCCCCAAGGGCGCCCTAGTACTAGCCTGGACACCCCAGTCAAAGCTAAAATAAGATGAAAGTGAAAAGTTTACTGGGCATGTGGTGTAAAAGGTCTGGAATGATGAAATAAAATAAAATAAGATGGCCAAAAGATGGGGGTTAATTAGTACTTTCTTCACTCAAGAACCTTCTAAATAGTAGTATGAGACCGGGACTAAATAATGTCTAAAGTGCATGATTTTGTGTTTACATTTTCTCCCACTTTATGTTGGTGAGTGGAAAGCTCGGTAACATAAAGTAGATAGAGATGTGTACCTGATGTCCAATGTAGAGTAACATGTAAGAAGGCATGCCAGAAGGACTAGACAAAGCGTGGAATGACAAAAAGATGATGGAGAGTGGAAACTAAAGATGAAAATGCAAAAAAAAGTGATGAGAGTGAACCTAGGGAAGAAACACATGTGTAGATGTCTGATGTGTGTAGTGTACCTGCATGGTTAGTATGCAAAGTGTGCTGTCACGAAGTGTTGTTTTGTTGTTGTTGTTGTTGTTGTTGCCCCCATTTGACTGCTTGTTTCTCATACGGTTGGACCTGCAAGGAGAAAATGATCAAGTAGTCAAATATATATGTATGTATGTAAAAAACATAATGTAAAAACACATGTAAAATAGTATGTAAATGTAAAATGTAAATATGTAAATGAAAGAGTGTAAATGGAACATGTGCACCTGATCCATGTCAAGAGAAAGAGTGTAGAAGGATATCCTGTACTGCGAAGTTTTTTTTTGGGTGATCTCATGCCACCCTAGGCCGAAGAAGTATAGGGAGAAATTCTGCATGTCCTCCAACCTTTAACTACTTCCCTGAATGTGTGTGAAGAGATCTCTATACGTCCTAGTTTTTTGGGTGATCTGATGCCACTGGATGAAGTAGTGTAGGGAGGCACACCCACTGTAACCTCTAAGCCTGTAACTACTTCCTAGAATGCTAAGGACACCATGTCCTGTAAAATCCATTGTGTATGGGGTTTGTAGACTGGTCTGAACCCACTCGTTGTATGTAACCCACAATGCCAAGGGCAGAAAGTGCACTGAACTGAACTGGTGTAAATGCATTGTGTAGTATGTAAAACCCCAAATGATGCCCCCCTCTTTGGGGGCGCATGTGACATCACTGATAGGAGAATGCAATCCCAAAAGAGGACCAACCACATGAACTCTAAAAATATACCCTACAAGGGGAAGGGAACACACTTGGTAGAAACCAAGGCGCACACAAACAAGAGGCTAGCCAAAGACAAGTGTTAGTATGAACAACATGGATGTAGAAAACAATGTATAAGCTACGCAAATAATGTATAAGCTACCAAGAAAAGTAATGTAAACACACAAGAAGACAAGTAAGCCACAAAAGTGGGTTGCAAACATGGGACATCACTCACGATGTCGCAAGACATGTAAAGGCCATCATGGCCACAAAAACAAACAAGTGTGCACACCAAACATAGGGCAAAGCCCACAACAAGAGAAAACAATAGATAAGCAATGTAACAAACAAGTATGGAAGAAATATCCCTGCATAACAAATGTTGCACATGAAGCACCCATTAGCATGTTAGAAAGATAACTAGTATGTCAAAATCATGTATAACCAAGTAATGTAAAGTGCTAAGTACAAAATGAAACAATAGCACCTGTGAGAGACGAATGTGGATGCCCCCAACGACCAGTGTAGGAAGGGTAGAAGGTGAGCATCCATGTTGCATGTAAGAGACCTGTATCTATGATCACAACTAGAAAAATATGTGAACACACATGTGTGGATGATATAGATAAATGACATACAAGTAATCTAACTAGCATGTGTAATAAAGTGACCATGAACAAGCAAAAGTAAGCAAGAGTAAAAGCAACCATAATATGCAGTATGTTGTGGATGGATGGAATGGAATGCAAAATGGAGTGATAGGAGCCACGTGCCCCCTAAGTGAATGGAAATGTATGCAGTGAGGTTCATTTAGTTTTCCCCCTCAGCAGTCAAGAATGAACCGTAAACAAGAGTGCATCATCGGGAAATGGTCGAAGTGTGTGTTGTGTCTAACACGTTGTGATGAATGTGTATGCGTATTGATGAGATGTGACCTAGAAATGATGTGTGTGTGAACCCTATAGCCTAAAGCATATATCACAAGTATATGAATTTATAAACGATGATTTATCCTAAGTGTATATCACTATAAGATGAATGGATGAGTGATGATGTAGCCGTAAGCGTATATCACTACGAGAGAAGAGAGGGAGTGGTGATGTAACCTAAGGTGTATACCACTACAAAATGATAGAATAGGTGACCATTTAGCCTAAAGCGTATGTCACTAACCTAGTAATGTCACATGATGAAAGGTCAAATGATAAATGTGTGATGAAGAGAAGGTCCATTTGATTTGTAAACCCTCAACAATCGAGTATGGACCGAGGAACTAAAGTGCATCATAGGGTAGTGAGTGCAACACGCAGAAGACAATATAGTATGTGTGATAATAACATATGTCCATATGATGTGTAAATGTGTGATATGAAATGTATAGTATGTAATGCAATATGTGTAGAGAGACCAAATTCACGCTATGTAATATGCAAGATGAATAGGATGTAATGTGAGTTGTAGATAATAGAAGTGTAAAATGAAGACTAGTATGATGTATGATGTATAACTATGTATGATGATCGAAGTGTTGTAAAATGTATGATGTAGGATGTGAGATGTGTGATGAAACACAATGTGTAATGCCTATAGTGCAGTGTGTGGGGTTCATGTGTAATAAGCCCTCAACAGTCAAGTGTGAACCGAAGCACAAGAGTGTGTCATCGGGTAATGATGATACTAGTGTATGAGTTGTGTATAAAGATCTAGGTATGATGTGATGTGAGTATAAGATGTGTGTGAATGATAGAGGGGGGGAAATAAGTGTGATGTCCCCCAAGTGTATTATGATGATGGATATCTATGCAATGGCGTGAGAGGTGTCATGCCATTGTAGGAGAGTGTTGTATATATCCTGATAAGAGAGAGGGCCAGCACAATGATAGGCCAAAGCAACAGTAGGACCATGCGATGGTGGCAGAATTTGAGATGTGTCTTGTTCATAAGTAGGAGTAGTAGGTTTGACAAACGTGATTGGTTTTAGCTTATGTGGGGTTGATGACACTACAAAAGACTTGATAAGAGAAAAAGGTGGACTGATTTGAGAGGTGGTTGCATAATTTCACTTGGTAATGTTGTGGATGACTTGAGAGGAAGAGGTGTTACACTGATTTTTAATGGAGGTTTCTTATGTTGACTTGGTGATGTTGTAGATGACTAGATAAGAGGTGTTGTGTTAATTTTGAGGGGTGATTTCTTAGGCGGTTCTTGACTTTCCTTAGAAATTATGGCATGATGCTCATTAGACATAGATGAATCAGATTTAGGAACCCAATGAGATGTAGCATTTGTAGATGGGAATGCAACATAATGTTATGCAACAAATGAGATAAAGCCTTGATGCTCAAGATGTTTGACTCTTCATTGTAAAGTATAGCAATCATTGTCATTATGTTCATTGATTAGATGATAATTGCAATATGGATGACCTTCATATTTTGCTAACTGATAAGGAGGATAGTGATGAGTAGGCAGTAAAGTGATCAATTGATGACTAAGGAGCTTAATAAGAATGTCATGTTGCTTAGTATTACACTCGAGTATGAGAGGCTTAGGTAATGGAATTACTTGAGGTTCATCTATATGACACATGTAGTAGACATAGAATGAAGATGTGATGTAGAAGGAGAACAAAAATGAGCTTGAGAAGCATCCTTAAGATGTTGGATTTTAGATTTGAGAGATGTAATCGTGGATTCCATAGACTAAAATTTATCTTGAAATAAAGAATGAAGAGCTTGAATGGATTTGCAAATAGATTGATTGGATTTGGAATCAAGGGATTCCTAAAAAGGACGACAAAAAATAATATTGAACTAAAGAGGTTCTTTGGTTGTGACTCGTCCTATTGAGGAAGTAATGATGTCCAAAAAGTGGTAACATGGTATGGGAAGGCCTGAAAATTCCATCCAAACTGGGACTTTGAGAGTTGTATGCTTGGAAACCACAAACTCATGAGTCTAAAGGAACACAATGAGGAAGGAGCTTCAGACATACCAGGTGAAGGATTTATGTAGCATCATGGCCACATTGGTTGGGTCAGAAAAGGGAATTTAAAAAACCCTTTGGTCATATTCAGGACCACGTTGAACTTGATGTCAAATTGGGACCAAATTGTTTGAACCCAAGATTGAAGCATGCTTTTAAAGGGAATACTTCCAAAAAAAAGTCTATCATGCGAAATTGCTCAAGCCAATGCCATGAAAAATTAAATTCCTCAATTGGTAATAAGATATTTGAGTAGTAACATTACCTTGTGGAATATTTTGGGCACAAACTTCCTCAGTTACTTCCCTGGAGTCGTCATCACAGTCTATTGTAGTTGAAATATCTAGACTATGTGAGTGGAAGGCCATTTATAAAAGAGCCGCTCGAATGTAGGGATGCCTTAAAAAACAGATGTAAATGCAAGTGCAGGCGAAAACAAATCTTGCAGGAAGTGGTATGACAAGAGCCAAACACCAAGCAGTGGCATCCATACAAAACATAGAACCTTAACAAAACATTTTCAAATTTAATATTTTTCATTCACTAGGATAAGTCAAATATTAAATAATCGCTTGGCTATATTACATGGGAGAAGGGTCTCCCTTATCCATTCCATGAAACGACCTCATGTCGGTTTATTGTGATTCTGGCCCCGAAAAGTCTAAAATCATAAAATCACAGCACACATGTTTAAAATAGTCATACAATGCAATTTTGTCCATAATGGTTAACTTATAAATTGGGAGAGATTAAATGAAATATATAGTCTTTTTTTTATTCTTAAAATTTGCAAATTCTTGTTCTAGTGTGAAAGTAATACGTCGTTTTTACTTATACCAAGGCCCACTTAATTTGCTTAATTACTATTTAATATTTAATTTTTTATTTTTAAATCTAAAGGTAATTATTTTTCTGTCGTTTTGTTTTAATATTATTTAAATATATCTATTTCAATAAATATTTTAAATTTTTTTTGTCCTAGTGCAAAAGCAATACCTCGTTTTTACTAGGCCCACTTAATCTTACTTAAATACTATTTAATATTTTAAATATTTTAATCCAAAATCATTTTGTTTTAATATTAGTTAAATATATATATTTCAATAAATATTTTAAAATTCTTTTGTCTTAGTGCGAAAGCAATACCTTGTTTTTACTAATACCAGTAGGCCCAATTAATCTGACTTAACCTACTATTACCTAATAGTTTTGATTTTTTTAATCCAAAGGTAATTATTTTTCTTCATTTTATTTTAATATTAGTTAAATATATCTATTACAATAAATGTATTTATTTGAAAAATCTTATATATATATATATATATATATATATATAGCATATTGATTAACGGTTTTTTAATATGTATATTTAAATTATACATTAACATAGATAATGATGTTAATAAATATTGTTATTGTTTTATTTTCTTAATGCGGTCATATAGTTGGCACATATGAGAAAGAGTTGGATCAAATAAATCTCCCACTCTTTTATATTCATTTTGAGAAATGCCACTGACATTGTCAAAGGCGACGACGACGAACATGGTTAGTTATGCGAGCTCGGTAAATCTTCAAAGTGTTCCTACATATTTTTCATGAGCTCGGTGCATATTCAAATTGTTCCTACGACTCTAATTCGATCACAAAATCATTCCCGTCTTAGTTGGCTGATTTGGTCCGTAGTAATATATTATGATTTTTTTGCCAATAGGGATGAAGCCGTATCGGATGTGGCCCATCTTGCTAATATAATGGTCAATTGGTTGTGAGAAATGTCTTGTTTGTTGCCTAGTTACCCATGTCCGATATATCTATTCAATGCATCCTAGAATTGCTTCTACAATTCTATAAATATGCCTTACTACCGAGGTGATAAATAATTCTTCAATGCATCTTGAAATTGTTTCAATAATTCAATGCATTCATATATTTTACTATCAAAATAATACTGGTAATCGCATGTGTACAATGCAATGTGAACACCGAACGATATATGTTATTTTTTTTAGAGGGATAGTGATTAATTTTGTAGTTGATGTTGATAACGAGTGTGATTGATTTTGTAAGTGTAGAAATATAGATGAACCATTTCATTTAAAGGTTCTATCTCTACATTTCAAATTTCTTACAAATTCGTACATTTACATTTGTAAATCTTATATCATGAGTGGTAGTGTTTTGTGGACTAGTTTATTTGAACTAAACATGAATACGTGAAGACTTCCGTACATTATGCATATTTTATATCAAATGAGCGATAGCCTTTTGTGGCCAATTTTTTTGGCACTAAACACGAATACATTTGATACCACTTTGGATAGTTAATTACTTTTGTAGTTGATGTGGTTTGTAATTTTTTGGGGGAAATTGTGTTAGTGTTGCAAATCAGTTGTTTGGTTGGTTTTTTGTTAAAAAATCCTTTTTTGTATCGTCGATAACATGTTGATAAGGGGTGTGATTGATAGTGGAAGTGTAGGAATATAGATGAAACATTGCATTGAAATGTTGCTATGTGCATATTTAAATTTGTTACAAATTCGTACATATACATTTGCAAATCTTATATCACGTGATCTGAACTAAACATGTATACATGAAGACCTACGTACATTTGCAGATTTTATGTCATGAGTGGTAGCCTTATGCGGCCAATTATATTTGCACTAAACATGAATACATTTGATACCCCTTGAATGACACTGCTGATTTGGATACAAAAAGTGTTGAGTAAAGTAGTAGTGGAGGTGCTATCAAAGTAGAGGGTAGTATTTACGATGGGTTGAGTGATAGTAGTCTTGACTCCTTTCTTCTTGCTCAAAGAGTTGGTAAGTGCCCCTGTTGTAAATATCTCCCCCCCCCCAGGTAGGTATAGACAAGTAGAAGAATATGGAAATCAAAGAAACTCAATGAGCCCAATATTTATTGCGTCACCAACAGCCCAAGGCACAAGTAGAAGGCACACGTCAAAGGTGTCGATACGAAGAAATTCACGCCTTGGCGCAGGTAAAGGGCGCACGGTTCAGAGAAGTGTTGACACGAAGAAATTCGCTCACTTGGCACAGGTAAAAGGCGCACGTCAAAGAGTGTCGACATGAACATGGATGCGCCCTGGCGCAAGTAGAAAAGTGTTGACACGAAAAAGTTCGTGCCAAGGCGCAGATAGAAGGCGCACGTCAAAGAGTGTCGACATGAACATGGATGCGCCCTTTGTAGGTAGAAAAGTGTTGACACAAAAAATGTTCGCGCTAAAATACAAGTAGAAGGCGCAACGTCAAAGATGTGTCGACATGAACATTTGGATGCACCTCTGGTGCACTTAAGAGTATGATGACATTTCGCAAATGGATTACCAAGGCGCACCTTCAGGAGGGATGCAACATTTTGAGCATATGACAGGAAGCAGACCCTGACCTAGATATTCAGACGGCCATAACTTTTCACAGGGAGCTCGGATTAACGCAAGGTTAGACTTTTCAGAAAGCTTACAAGGTCCTCTATCCAACTACAACTAAATATCTTTAATTGGGTGGGAACAAGTTCTTAAAAACATTGTAAAATACAATTAGCCACTTTTTGGACTTTGCTAGGGTTTTCACCTACCACCATAATGACATGAATTAAATACAATCTGGAGGTGGTTGGGGTACATTTGGATTTCGTCTGTCTTCCCTCTCTCATTTTTCCTATAAATTGTAAGGAGGGGCTTCTTTCTAAATGTTGGACATTCTTGTTTTGCCCCTCCCTTCTTCTCTTTGGCAGATGAGTTTGTGGAGTTCAAACCTCCCATTTAAAACTGTAATGCAACTTTGCCCCTTGGCATTTTGTAGTGTATTGTATCAATCTTTGGAGCAGATAATGCATGTCTGTGGATGATTCTCAACCCTCTTTGTGTTTATTAGGATCCTCCTGATCTTTCACTGACAATTTTGGTTATCTGTGCATGATCTTGCATTACATTTTAATATGTTTGCAAATGTTTATTGGCAAGACAAGTGTTCTTCATTCCTCGGTGCATCACCTTTGTTAGTTTAGGTTTATTTTTATGCATCTTCTTACCTTGTCTCCTTGGACAAGTTAGATTAGGTTTTTGAGTAAATCCTCTACATTTGATGTGTGCATCTGAACAGAGGAATAGGAACCGGCCTTCATCCGGAGAGCTTTCCCGATTCAAAGGTCCCACACTTGCTAAAAGCTCCATGTTATGCAATCGCACTGAGAGTCTCAACCCATCGAGTTGCAGACATTCAAGGGTGTTGTGATTATCAATAGCGCCATTTTTTAATACCTTTCGAATGAAAAAGGAGGGGAAATGCACATATTTGCAAGCGAGGGAACTTTGGAGAAAGCTGTGAATGTCAGACCTTGCCTTTCAGTGGTTCCAATGTTGATAGTTGCTCTATGCAAAGTAAGTCCCTAGGACTTGTGGATAGTTAATCCCTAGGCCATTTTAATTGGAAATTGTCTTCAATTCCCTCTCGAAATAGGGGGTATCAGAATATGTAACGGGTTGGAGGGATCCCAACATGGGTTATTGTATCTATCAAATTTGACAACAACAAATAAAGGTAATGTTGGTGGTGGCATTGATGTGTCGTAGAAAATGTCGGTGATTGTTCCTATAGCACCATTTACGAGGCTTGCGTCAACCCATAAATTTGCAATAAGCATGATTTGTTGTTTGCATAACATAACTTTGTGTTCCAATTGATCATCATCAGGATCTGTTGTAGCCCGTACTATTACTTTCAGCAATGGATTAGGCGATTGGAAACTTCAATGCCTTCAACATCTGAAGGTTGTGGGAGTTCACGAGATCATTTTTTACAAACAAATGTGGTGCATCCTTTAAAATGTTGAGCTCTTGTTGAGTTAGGTGTGAGTTAGTGCGAGACATTAGGAGTTCTCAGTCCTCAATAAGAGGATTTGAATCTCGTACATGTGGACCAGTAAATTCTCAGAATGAAACTTTTGCATTGAGTTGTTCCTTATTGCTAAAATATTGCTTTGCAATGTAATGGAAGAATGAAATCCCTTCCAAAGGCTAGCTCCATATGAATTACTTGCATAAAGAGGGATGTCCAAAACCGTGTGGTAATTGGCCGAGGTCGCCAAGGAGGATGAATGATCTGTTTCCAAAATTCAGATTTTTTTGAATGTGGGAAAGCTTCGTGTAGCCTATTGTCAATTTTGCTTAGCAAATTTGGGCCGATGAAACTCATTTCATTTGAATAAGAATATATTCTATATGTTTTAGTGTCTCTTGAAAAGATGATAATGCAAGGCCTTCAAAGGGTTTTAGTTCTTTGATTGGAATATGGAGGGCTATATGGATTGTGGATGCAGAGATGTTGAATGCTGAAACACTGGTAGGGGTGAGCAGAAAAAAGAGTTGAGGGAGATGTGGTTGATGCTAATGTGAATGAATTCCATATTTTATTTATCAAAAATATATTTTCCTGTGCCAGTTGTGCCTTGATTATCAATTTAGTTCACAAGGGTTGAATGTGTGTATCATATCAAGAGCTAGTAATGGAGTGTAGAAGGGTGGTGTTGGGTTTGTTTGCAAGAATGGTGTAGTATGAAATATCAAGAGCTAGTTGTTGTTTTGAAGACAAATGAAGTGTGGAAGATGGTGGTGTGGCCTATATGCTGGTGTTAATTGTGTCTTCCTTTTCTCTCTCGATGAATGATGAACCAATTATTTGCAATTCAGGTGGAACATCATGTATGTTCCAATTATTGTGTATGTTGAAATCTCGTTTCCCCAACATTTCAAGACTGTCAAGACCTGTGTTGTTTCCCAGACGAAGTTGTGCCAAAACCTATCCATTCATGCAATGTTTCTTATTGAATACTGCATTTGACCTCAAAGTCAGCACTAACATCTGTAGCATGTCATGTGTCTGCAGTAGTGCGTAAAACATGCCACGGTTTGTAGTTGTGCTTGAACATGTCCCAAGTGTCATTGATGTCATGTGGGGTTGAGTCAAATTCAGAGGCAATATTTTTGAAAGGCTTGTATAAAAGGAGTTTTGACCAATAGAAAAGGTCATAGGACATTGAATCATGAGATGTGACATCCACAAATCTCGAGTGGAACCGAACACTTGCTTGGCTCGATCGTAGTTTCCATTTATCACCTTTATGGTTCTTGTTGTAGCTCCAATCTCGAGCTTTAACCTGAATAAGAGGTAGGTGTTCCATGGTTGTTGGGTGAACTCTATATGCATCTAAGAAAACAATTGTTTCTTGTACATTGGTGTCACTTTCAACGACACGTCTCAAAATTTTTTTGCCAACATTTAATGATACAAATGAACGGCTGCACATAACAAGTGGCAATTTTTGGAGCATGTGGCATGTTTCTTGTGCGCTTATGTCATGTTCAACAACACTTTTTGTGAGCATTTTGCGGATTGCAATATGTGTTGGAGAATCCACGTCAGCATCTCTTGAAAATCTGGATAGCATTTGGTGATAGGTTTTTGAACATTGCTTTGCTTTTGAAGCATATTTTACAATATACTTAAGAACTGTGGCATGTCGGGAAAGTACCAGTTGACAATTTGACATTTTCTCTCCATATGGATATCATAGTTTGATTGTGGATGCTCAATCTATCATCATTTCTCGAAGGGAGGTACTTAATTTTCCCATCACTTTCAATGAGCAAGGATGAAGTAGGTTGTGTGGCCCAGGGGGCATTGTATCTGCATTGCTTTCTATGCAGACATGTTTTCTCTAAACATTTAGTGTGGCATTGAACACGATTAAGTAGTTCTTTAAGGTCCACAAGTGGGGAGGATGATATAATTTGTTTTGTATCTAACAAGAAAGGGTCATCTAGCAGTGACCTGCGAACAAAATCCAATCGGTTGGAAGTCGGGTGGGGGTTCCAGGTAGACACAAATTTATCAAAGTATTGTTTTGTTGCCTCAATAACTGTTGTATCCTCCCAGTCCATCATATCAAATTTAGGGGCGTTCTTAAGCCACAATAAACTGTGGACATGTGCGGAGCCTCTATGTTACCATTCATTTCAATAATTCAACACATTCATATGTTTTACTAAATATTATTACACCTCCCTTTAATACAAATACTAGTATTTTAATTTTTTTTTTGCTCATCGCACATTTTTTGTGTCCTTGCACTTGATTGAGCTTAGAATTGTAAAGGGGGTGGGGTACAAATTTCTCCTTGAAGAAAGTATTTCAGTTAGGTTTCAAACATGAGAGCTCTTCAAATTTCCCCATTTTTTTAGATTGTCCCCTAAAAGTGCATAGTGTGCTCATGTGAATATTGCGAGCAAGATAAACACAATTTTATGGAACATAATGCATTTCTCCTCACTCAAGCACCTTCTTTATCAACCCATATCCTTTCCCTCTTTATCATTTCCTCAACACTTACTTCTTCCCTCCATCACCTCCAACATGTCCATTTCTTCAGAGGCAAGGTTATCAACTTAAAGACAACTTAATGCATCCATGCTCAAATTTATTGAAGATGAGTTAAATTTTGAATGCATGGAGTCCATTCAAGCTCAAGACATTGCCTTATGATTCTGATTTTTGGGCAACCATGGAAGTGTTAATTCGGTACCCATTGTTTTGTAAAACTGATCGTCACCATCTTTAGCTACCTATTGAACATGTACCAAATCTATAAATAGATAGACATGACAATAGGATTTAGAATATTATTGTGTTTTGTGAAGGTAGAATAGTGCCATGTGCAACATCCTTCCCACATGTAGCGAATTTGGGAGGGTACTGTTGAGCGCAGCTCCAAACAAGATCTGCATTATTGTAATTGTAGATAGACTGTTGGCTTGTAATAAAATCTGAGTGAGTGATTCTTGGTGGTTGTATCCCACATTGAGGTGAAGCCACATGTGTCAAATATTGTCTTTGTGTTGTGATTTAGTTCATTTATCTAATTCTATTTATACTTCTTATGGAAATACGATGGCTGAGGACGTTATTACTGCATTAGCCATTCTATTAATTCCTAACGAATTGGTCAACTAGATCCTCGTTTGGTTTGTTCGAACCCCCCCTCGCTCTGAATTCGCCAGGGAAATTATTGATTGTCAGCCTTGAGTGGGATGCTATTTTCAGATGATGGAAGATCTTAGGGTTGCCAATATAATTCAACGGGAATGAGAGTTTCATTCCCTCTGGAAGATGCAGATGGACAGATTTTACCTCTATCAGCTAAGGATCTTTATTACTCCGTGTGTCATGAGATTAGGTTTCGAAAAAACCCTTGAGCACCAAAGATGTGGAATGGGATTTGCTGGATAGGAAGGAACTTGGCACCCCAATCTAGTTGTTTCTTGCATCTTTAGTATTATTTAATGTTCATCAAAGGATTAAAGACCTTTCAAAATATCTTCATGGATGCATTAGGGACAGTTGTATGAAAACACCCTCTCCACTACTAAGTAAGATATTTTTTCTACATGAAAAAGTCCATGTTCTACATATGAAGATGTCCTGAGAATTCAGTTCACAGTAGAACTACTTTCATTTAAATGATTTCCAACGATGGCTAATCCTGTGATATCATTACTAGCTCTGGTTACACCTAGACCCACCCTACTTGATGATTTGAATTCAGGGATTTCCATTAATCACTGTGCTCCTTATACCCATGAAAGTTGGAATAGCCTTGTAATGGCGGTAAGCACTACTCGGCTTCTCAGATAACCTTCAAAGTTGTACAGTTTGAGGATGTTGTAGGACCACATTCCTAAGTGAGGAAATGCGAAGAAACTAGCTTCAGGGAATGTGATTCTACTTTAGGGAATGTTTAATCACAGTGGAAACTAGAGGGAGATATCCATTAATAGATTGGAAATCCCTGCCCCGAACTCGATCGTAAACCGATCGAGCCAAACATAAAAATACCACCTTTGAGCACAATCCCACCCGTATGTTGGAAAGTTGTGGGCGTAAAAGTATCCTCGCAAAACAAAGAAGGATTAAAAAAAATATGGGAGCTTCGGGATTGAAGAAGGCATATGCCATTGACAAGAAGAAAACAGACAAGAAGAAAACAAGATTGTCTGCAACGAGGAAAACAAACTACCTAGATATAATATGTATACCGATTCGGTGGGGTTGTGCACAAGGTGGTATTTAGATATTTTGATAACAGAGGATAAGGTTAAATGTTTGTCACAAAAAAAATGTAACCGATCCAAATCGTCTACGTCAGCAATGCCGTCTTGTGTTTGATTAAATTCCCACTTCTTTCTCATCTATCCTATAAGAATATCATAGTTTTCACCATATACAGAGATTTTCTAGTGTATATACGCTTCTTAGTGCTTGTGATCCCCCTACTCGTAGTTGTTTATCCCCACCAGAAAAGGGCAAAAAGAGAGACAAACTTCATCTCCTGTTATGGGTAAGGGAGGCAAGTCAGCGACGGAGGAAAACAATGGAGAAGTTGCAGAGAATATGGCTGCATGGCTGTGTGGGGTCAACACACTCCGCATTCAGCCATTTAAACTTCCTCCACTGGGTAACAAAATTCTAAAGTTTCTGTTGTAATTCAATTCTTCTGCAATTCATGACAATTAGTTCAATACACTTTGGGGTGTGTTTTTCCAGGTCCGCAAGATGTAAGAGTGAGCATCAAGGCTGTGGGCATATGTGTGGTAGCGATGTACATTATCTCAAGGTTGGTAATTTTTTAAAGTGCCCATCTAATGAAAAATGATTTCTTTCTGAATAGTTTTCAAGTTTTTTTACCATTCATCCGATGATTTTTTTCTGAATGGTTTCCTAGATTTTTTTAGCACCCATTGGACGTAAGTGATTTTATTCTGAATTTTTTTTAGTACCCATGCAATTTAAATGAGTTAATTCTGAATAGTTTCATGCTTTTTGTTTTAATATACTTCTCGTGTAAACGATTTCATTGTGAATAGTCTCATGTTTGTTTTTTTTGTACCCAACGAGCCACTGATATAAATAAATTCGTTCTGATTAGCGTTATGTTTTTTAGCACCCCATCTGATGTAGATGCTTTCATTCCGAATGATGCAAATGATTTCATTCCAACAGTTTCATGTTTTTGTAGTAACTATCAACATATCGACTTTATTCAGCACAGGTTCATATCTTTTTAGTACACATCAAAACTTATTGTGCACTGAATAGGTTCAGTTTTTTAGTACCCCCATCAAAATCAAAACATTGATTGCATTCTGAATGATTTTGTTTTGGGTACCCATCAAATATAACTGATTTCATTTTGAACAGGGTTTGCGCATATGTTCATCAAATATAATTGATTTCATTTTGAATGGGGTTTGTGCATATCAGGAATGCACTTTAGATGGTCAAGTTTTGTTCTACGATTATACAAACTGCATTCTGAATGGTTTAGTTTTTGGGTAATTTGATTTCATTTTGAATAGGGTTTATGTATCTGGGGAATACAAGTTCAATGCTTAAGTTTTTGCTCTGTGACTGCACAGACTGCGTGGTTGGGAAACCTCAATAGAGAAAACGGAGAGAAAATGGAAAGAAAAAGAGAGCAGGGTTTTATATTTATAGTTTTGATTGTAGAAGTTTTGAATGAAGTATAACTTTCCTTTCACACAGAAGCCTAAATTAAAAAAATATCTCGGCTCAGGGTGTTTACGTGAGAATGAATGTGAAGAGTTTTTGTTATCAATACTAATTTCCTAGTTCAGTTTATGATTAAGATCAAGTCCAAGAATGAACTAGTTTCAGTTGTTGGTTATCCAACTAGTTTTTTTTTGCAGCTTTTAGCTGTTCTATGCCTCAAGGCTATATGTGCTCATTTTTTGATGTTCTAAAACATCTTTAATATAACTGCCCACTCGTTTATGAACATTTACCAACAGGCAGACTGCTTGGAGAATGATTTAAAGGAATCTTAGTTGTTTATGATTACTATGTGGTCTGGTTTTGCCTTTTCAAGCAGCGTAATAGTTTACAATATAGCAATACTCATTTGGTTGCAGCATTTACGGTGTGCTGACTTTATTGTGAAAGAAAAGAACCCATGGTGATCGGGCATGAATCTGCTGGAATTATTGAAGAAGTGGGCAGTGAAGTGAAACATCTGGTTGCTGGTGATCAAGTTGCTCTGGAGCCTGGAATTTCATGCTGGCGATGTGATTACTGCAGAGAGGGTTCTTATAATTTGTGTCCAGACATGAAGTTCTTTGCAACACCTCCAGTGCATGGTTCTTTGGCCAATCAGGTTTGGTTATTCCTCACTTCGCTTTCGCTTTCCTTCTCAATGAGAAATGTAGATAAGTTATCTGTATGGCTGTATTACTTTCTTGGTTTTGGGTAAATAGATGATAAGTTATTTCACAGAGGCTAATTGTTTGAATCAGGTTAGAAGTAAAATCTCTGGAACAGGATAAATTAAAGCATTGCTGAAATTATATATACCCTTTATTCGTGTGATTCGATGTGTTGTTAGGTACCTTCTTTAGTGTTAATAAAGTTTTTTCCAAGGCCAAAAAATGGCCTTTTATTCCTAGAGGTAATGATTTTTTGTAAGTGGCTTTGATGTAAGAATTCTACTGTAATCTGAAAATTAAGAACAACCAGATAGACTGCAATAAAATGAACTCCAAAAGAAAATAGATCTCCTTCTTCGTTAACCAAATAATGAATTACAATGTTTCCTAAATAGGAAAATAACTCCCAACTCGAGTTGCCAAGTAAACTCTAGCTAACTCTGACTAAATCTACTCTAGGTGGCGGAAATTACTATTTTTAGCAGTTTACTAGAACCTGCTATTCTTAGTAAGTTCGCATGCTTATTCCTACGGGCACAGAAATTGCCACGCATCTTCTACATCCCTAAATTAGAGGAATTGCCAACTTTCTAACTCAAAATGCAATTAATAGACTAAAATTAACTAATGCTCAAAAATAGGAAAAAACCAAACTATAACTTAAATCCTAATTTTCGGCCTCAAGATGGCGGATTTAGGGCCCGAAAACGTGTCGAAAACTTGCCCCAACTGGTAGGGCGGGTTGCCGCTGCGTTCGTCTCATCAAAACACGTGGTTTCAAAAAAAAAACGGACTCAAACGGACACCCGGAGCTCAAGTTATGACCTTGTCAAGTTCCTGCTAATTCGGGCGCATCATTCTCCCCTGCTTGAAAAAAACGCAGCTCCTGCAAGTTGTCTTCTTCAAACTGCTTCCATTTATCTGCATCCAACTTCTGAATCTCTGACTCTGTGACCCAAGTATTGTCCTCTTGTTCCAGTCCTTTCCAATGTACCAAATATTTGTTGTATTTCCCATGTCGCGTGTCCATTGTTTTCTTATCTAGAATCTGATCCACTTCTTCTTTCTTCTTCACCGGAACCTGCTGCCGCCAATCTACTACTTCATCAGCATCATCCCTTTCTGCACCATCCCCATGAAAAGAATACAAATCTGAAACATTAAACACTGGAGAAATATCAAAATTCCCTGGCAATTCTACCTCATAAGCATTATCGTTTATTTTTTTCACGATTTTGCAGGGTCCAATCTTCTTGTACTTCAGCTTGTTATAGGTTCCTCTTGGAAACCTTTCCTTCCGCAGATATACCATAACCAACTCACCAACTGTAAATACCTTTCTCCGTCTGTGCACATCTGCTATTTCCTTATACTTGTCATTACTATTTTGCAGCTTCTTCCGCACTTCTTCCTGCAATTGTTGTATATGTTCGGCAAATGCTTCTGCATCATCACTGACTCTGCCATCAACGGGTAGCTGTACCAAATCTAATACCCCATTTGGATTACTCCCATACACAATTGAAAATGGAGACTTTCCCGTGGATCTGTTTATGGAACTGTTATATGCAAACTCAGCTTGCGGTAATGCTAAGTCCCATTGTTTCGGCTTTTCCCCAACAATGCACCTTAACAGGTTTCCCAAACTCCTATTTACCACCTCTGTTTGCCCATCAGTCTGTGGATGATAAGCACTACTGAACTGTAGTTGAGTACCAAATTTCTTCCATAAAGTCCGCCAGAAGTGACTTAAGAACCTTGTGTCCCTATCTGAAGTAATGGTTTTTGGAACACCATGCAAACGAACAACTTCTCTGAAAAACAAATCTGCTACGCCTGTTGCATCGCTTGTTTTCTTGCAAGCAATAAAATGAACCATCTTAGAAAACCTATCAACAACCACAAAAATGGAATCATTACCTCGTTGTGTTTTTGGTAATCCCAAAACAAAGTCCATACTCAGATCTGTCCACGACCCTTTAGGAACAGGCAACGGCATATACAACCCTGTATTCTGTGCATGGCCTTTCGAGACTTGGCAAATTCGACATCTCTCCACATATCTTACCACATCTCTTTTCAGCTTTGGCCAATAGTATTTGTCTGCTACCAAGGCTATCGTCTTATCCTTACCAAAATGCCCAGCCAACCCTCCGCTATGCAACTCTTTCACTATATTTTCTCTCATAGACCCAACTGGAATACATAGTTGGCGTCCCTTGAATAGGTAGCCATCCTGTAAACTATACTCATCCAGGACATCTCCTACATTGTCTGACAATGGACTAATTAGTCTTTCAACAATATCCTTGAAATCAGAATCAGAAGAATACAAACCCTTTATTGCTTCAAAACCCACCACCTCATTTTCCATAGTGGTAAACAAAGTCACACGCCTACTCAATGCATCTGCAACTTGATTCTGTTTTCCGGATTTATGTTTTAGAGAAAAAGTATATCCCTGCAAAAATGATACCCACTTTGCATGCCTACTATTCAACTTCTTTTGGGTATTCACATACTTCAGGGCTATGTGGTCTGTAAATAACACAAACTCCTTAGGCACTAAGTAATGCCTCCAATGCCTTAATGCTTGTACAATTGCATAAAATTCCACATCATAAGTAGAGTAGTTCTTTCTTACCTCATTTAGTTTCTCACTAAAGAAAGCTACTGGCTTTCCTCCTTGACTTAGAACAGCTCCAATACCCACATGTGAGGCGTCACAATCAACCTCGAACACTTTATCAAAATCTGGTAGTGCCAAAATGGGTGCCTCTGTCACCTTCTTCTTCAAGAATTGAAAACTATCCTCAGCTGCCTTTGTCCACAAAAACTCCCTTCCTTTTGTGCAATCTGTGATAGGTGCTACAATACTGCTGAAATTTTTAATAAATTTTCTGTAAAATGTTGCTAGACCATGAAAGCTCCTTACCTCTGTTATACTCCGTGGAGTAGGCCATTCAATAATTGCCTTTATCTTTTCTGAGTCCATCTGTACCCCACCTGCTGAAATAATAAAGCCCAAGAATACCAAGCTCTCTTGCATAAATGTGCACTTCTTCATATTTGCATAGAGTTTCTCTTTCCTTAACACTTCAAATACCAATCTTAGATGCCTCAAATGTTCTTCTTTAGTTTTACTAAAGATCAAGATATCATCAAAATAAACCACAACAAACTTACCATTATACTCCCGTAGCACGGTGTTCATCAATCTCATAAAAGTACTAGGTGCATTGGATAACCCGAATGGCATCACCAACCACTCATATAATCCATTTCCTGTCTTGAATGCTGTTTTCCACTCATCTCCTTCTCTGATCCGAATCTGATGATAACCACTTCGAAGATCAATCTTGGTGAAATAATTAGATCCAGCAAGCACATCCATCATATCATCAAGGCGAGGTATTGGGAACCGATACTTGATTGTAATTTTATTGATCGCTCTGCTATCCGTGCACATTCTCCATGTTCCATCCTTCTTTGGTGTTAATAAAGCTGGTGTTGCACACGGACTCATGCTCTCCCTTACGACCCCCTTTCGCACGAGCTCTGCCACTTGCCTATTCAACTCTGCATGCAATGTCGGGCTCATCCTATAAGCCGCTTGATTTGGGAGTGAAGACCCTGGAATCAAATCCATGTGGTGTTGAATATCTCTTTTGGGTGGTAATCCATCTGGTAGCTCATCAGGAATAACATCTGAAAATTCTTCTATTAATTCTGATGTTTCTATTGGTATTTGAGCACTTACAAGTTCATCCTTATTTGCAACTAGTGCATAACAGAAACCGGTTGCCTTTGCCTCCTTCACAAATTCCTTTGCAGAAAGCATATTTTCAGCCTTCCCCTCTTCTTTAAGAGGTATCAAAACTATTTTTGTGCCATCCTTCCAGAAAGTATAAGTATTTTTTCCCCCATCATGAATAACTTTTCTATCAAATTGCCATGGTCTTCCTAGCAGTATATGACATGCATCCATAGGAATAACATCACACCAAATCTCATCCTTATAACTGTTCCCAATAGAAAAGCTTATTAAACATCTCTTATCAACAGTAACTTCATTACCCTTCTTAAACCATGCAATACGATAAGGGTTAGGATTCTTCTCACAATGCAGACCCAATTTATCGACCATCTCATTTGAAACCATGTTCTCACAACTACCACCATCAATAATAACATTACATACCTTTCCTCCTGAAGTGCATCTTGTTCTGAAAATATTTGTACGTAGCCATGCATCCCCCTTGACCTCCTTTCTTGGAGCAATCATTGTCCTCTTGATCATCAGATTTTCTCCAACATCTGGTGGGATTTCGAGGTCCTGTTCATCTTCTACTTGCTCAGCTTCAACAAGATTTACTCTTGGAGCATGTCCTTGCCTTTTGTCATGTGTATAAGTATGTGGGCATTCAAAAGCCCGATGCCCTTCTTCACCACATTTGTAACAAACAAATGGTCTTCGTGGAGCCTCCCATCCTCTATCGCCAGCATATCCTCTACCCCTAGAAAATCCTCTGCCTCTTTGTTGATTCTGGAAATCTTGTCTCGTATCCTCTTGCTTTTCCCATCCACGAGATGATTCTCCCCTACCTTGGCTGAAACCAGCTCGTCCCCGAAAGGAAGATGAGGCCCCCCTATTCATTCCAGGTGATCGCCTAAAACTTTGACGATTTTGTTTTTCCTCAGCCTTTAAGGCTAATTGATAGGCATCCTCCATGCTTTTAATCCTATGCATACTTATCTCATCTTGAATAGAAAATTTTAATCCATTAACATACCTCGCAGCCATTTGTTCCTCAGTTTCTTCATGCTCTACACGAATGGACAACTTGTAGAACTCATCTGTGTATTCTTGCACTGTTTGTAAGTTCTGTCTGAGATTCTGAAACCTCCTGTAAAGGGTTTGTGCATAATCCACAGGTAGAAATTTATCTTTTAGCTTCTTCTCCATCTTACTCCACGTCCTAATTCTTTCTTTCCCCTTTCTTGACCGCTCTTTCTGTAGGTGATCCCACCATAACATAGCATGACCTTTCAATTTCGTGCATGCAAATTTTACCTTCTTTTCTTCTGACATAGCCTTCCACTCAAAAAATTTTCCCATGCTATTCAACCAGTCTATCAGCTCCTCTGGTTTTAGACTACCACCATACTCTGAAACATCAACTCTTATCCCATCATTCTTTCCTTCTAATGCTCGAAGCATCCTTTCTTCAAAAGCTAATGGTGGTGCTTGCGTTTCCTCCTCTTCACAAACTTCTTCTTCATCTGTGTCATCTCCACCTTGATTTCCTCTTTGGGTTATCATTGCAGCAAGCGCAGCAACTTGTCTCTGTAGATCTTGCATATTTCTATTCATCTGAGCAATACCGCCTCCTCTTCCTCTTCCTCTTCCTGCCATTTTTAAACAAAATACTTCGAACCAGCTCTGATACCAGATAATGTAGCCAAATTAAGAACAACCAGATAGACTGCAATAAAATGAACTCCAAAAGAAAATAGATCTCCTTCTTCGTTATCAAATAATGAATTACAATGTTTCCTAAATAGGAAAATAACTCCCAACTCGAGTTGCCAAGTAAACTCTAGCTAACTCTGACTAAATCTACTCTAGGTGGCGGAAATTACTATTTTTAGCAGTTTACTAGAACCTGCTATTCTTAGTAAGTTCGCATGCTTATTCCTACGGGCACAGAAATTGCCACGCATCTTCTACATCCCTAAATTAGAGGAATTGCCAACTTTCTAACTCAAAATGCAATTAATAGACTAAAATTAACTAATGCTCAAAAATAGGAAAAAACCAAACTATAACTTAAATCCTAATTTTCGGCCTCAAGATGGCGGATTTAGGGCCCGAAAACGTGTCGAAAACTTGCCCCAACCGGTAGGGCGGGTTGCCGCTGCGTTCGTCTCATCAAAACACGTGGTTTCAAAAAAAAAACGGACTCAAACGGACACCCGGAGCTCAAGTTATGACCTTGTCAAGTTCCTGCTAATTCGGGCGTAATTACAATGAACTGGAAGACATCTAATTATGCACGTTAAAGATTTTTGTATAATACTATACTGTACTGTACCCAGATGCTCTTTCTATAATACTTGCAGTGATTATGGCTAAAATGATCATTTGGTTAAGTACAACAGTTGTAAACAATGATGACTGGGGAAACACACTACTTACCCAATTTTATGAGGGGACTGCTGTATACTAGATTTATGTGTGATTAATGATATGAGTTCTCCTTATGATATGTTAATGGAATATGATGCAGTTCATAAATACCTATTGTATCCTTATGATTTTATTCCTTGATGTTTGGCCAACGAGGGGTTGTACATGGTGCACAACAAAGTTCTATATCTAGCAATTTATCACCACTAATTGCAAGCAACAACCAGCAGAGAGAACCTTAATATGATTGATGACCAGTTCTGGTCTGACTTACCAATAGGTATCTTGAACTATAAACTAAATACATTGTAATGTCCCCTTTTCGGAATTTATTAACACTGGATACAAGAAGCCTATTCTTATTATTTTCCATAGGTTAAGGGGAAATTAAAAAGCGAAATAAATAAATTTAAGTGGTCCAAGGGTACTTATATATTTTAATTGGAAAAAGGACACTTAAATTATATTTTTAATCCAAAAAGCAAAAATAGAATAAAATAATAATAGAATGATGAACTTCTATTATTGGGCGCCAAAACTAGAATAATGATTAAATAAGAATGGGGGTGCCAAGGATAGAGTGGGCTGCATGAGTAATCACATCCTATTTTTAGGATAAAGTGAGGATAAAGCTTTTTAATATTGTATATTCCTATTCTTAGGATGGACACCTACTTGGGAAGAGAATAAAGTTATTATTTTATTTGTTTATGGAGCACACATGTATTTCCAAAAGGTGGCCCCCACTTTAGAGAGGGATTGGAAGTTATAAAAGCAGATTTGGGGTTTATTATTGAGGCATCTTGGAAATTTATCAACTACTTCTTTGTCTGCAAGTAGCTTCTGCTTCTGCATCAGCAATAGAGGACGAAATCCCTCATTTGCATACAGATTTGAGGACGGAATCCCTCATATCTAAGCTTGGCAATTCCATTCAGGGGTTGCAGTGACCATTCAGGGTACAAGTGTTCATCCAGTTCAGCTAGGGCACACTTTTCAGGGTTAATTCTACATCCAAAACAAGTACAACTTGGGCTTCAATATCTGCCACATTTGGGGGCAATTTTCAGTAAAATCAGTTTGCATGCTTTTATCTTTCATCTAGTTTTCCAAATCAATTGTGAAAAATAAATTCAGACTTGGTATTTTTTTTATTGTAGCTGATTTGAAGTCAATAAATAAAAGTTTGTTGTTGATACATTGGAGTTGCTGTTTTTTTATTAAAAAATCAGATTGTTGCTGCTGTCATAGAAGTCAATTTGTATACCATTGCCCTAGGGTTTTGACAAAAATATCCAGATTTATCTAAAGTATTTTTCAGGGATATTACAGTGGTATCAGAGTGAATTTCCTCCTAGCTTGTGGAAGGGAATTAAAAAAAAGAAAAAAAATGCAGCCTTGAACTTCATGCAGGGTAGTGACAGGGAAGTCAGAAGTAAGAATAAAAGAGGAATTTACAAAAAAAGATCCAGAGGCTGTTGAACTTGTACCGACAAAGGGAGAAAAATAAAGCTACAAAACATCCAAAAGTCATGGGTGACAGAGACCCATAAGATGTACGTTTTGATAGGCTTGTGTAGGGACATGAACGGTTAGCTGACATGATGGCTCAGTTAGTCCACAGTTATGCAGAAACACGAATGTGCAAAGGGCTCCAAACGGTGAGGGAAGTTCTTCAGGGGTGAACAATAACCAACACACTCAGAGGATAGTCACTAGTGCTATTGCTAGGCCCTTCCAGCCTGACTTCCTTCGTAGGGAGGAAGCAGTTCCAGAGGTGGAAATTCAACCATCTATAGCGGATGATATTGTTGCCAGCTATGAGGAGTACAAGGTACTTCCAGGTGAGATTAGAGAGGCTATATCACTCACCAATTTCATAAATTTGAAGAAAAGCAGGAGTGGACCAAGAGTTGATCCTAGACCACAAACTAATCAGAGAGACCTGTAACAGGCATTAGGGAAGTTGTCACTCCCTACTTTTGACGGCTCTAGTAAGAGTACAACTCGTGCATGGATACAAAAGTTGGATACCTTCTTATCACTCAGGCCAATGATGGAAGAGGAAGCCATCAAATTTGCAACCCTTCATCTGGAAGGTATAGCACATGAGTGGTGGTACCATGGGCTAATCACACAAGGACACAATCTCATCCACTCATATCCAGTGACAGGTTGATAGAGAGATTTGACAGAGTTGATCCAAAAATTCATTTCCAAGAATTAGCTCAACTCAAACAACTACATTCAGTAAGTGACTATGTAGCTGAATTTTAGAAGCTTTTTGTGATGGTACCTGATGTGACAGAGAGGAGATTGGTTGTTTTGTTCATGGAAGGTTTAACTGAATCTCTTAGGGGTTTAGTGAAAGCTTTCAGCCCTACCTCTCTACAAGAAGCCATAAAAAATGCTTTGGATTTGGAGACTTCAGCCCCAAAAGGGAGATATCAGCCTATAGGACAACCTACAACACAACCAAAACCAACACCTTATGGGCAACAGAAAAAGCCATTTCAGTAGGGTGGTTTTCAACAAAAGGAGCTTCCTAAAACCAGCAAGGAGATAGAAACAAGAAATGAACTCAGAAGGAAGAAATTGTGTTTCACTTGCAGAGATCCATGGGGACTAGGTCATAGATCTCTTCCCAAAGGACAGGTGCACTATATAGAGGTGATATCAGATGATGAAGGGGAAGAAAAGGAACCAAAAGTGCACAAAGAAGAGGAAGAACCAATGGCTGAAAATAAAGGAGAAGAAAAGACTCTAGATGGTACTCTTGCTACACTTTCAGGTGCTCCCAGGTATCATCCTTTCAGAGTTCGTGGAGTACTACATGGGCATAAGGTAACTATTTTGATTGATAGTGGGGCAACTCACAACTTTATTGATGAGAGTTTGGTAGCTCAAAGAGGTTTGAAAACAAAGGATTTCCAGGGTTTTAATGTTACTGTAGCAGATGGCTTTACTATTCCATGCACCAAGAGGGTGAAGGGATTGGAAATTACTCTTGGAAAACACAAGGTTTGTGATGATTTCTATGTGGTGGGCATAGAGAAACCAATGTGGTTTTGGGAGTGCAATGGTTGCATTCACTTGGAGAATTCACACAGAATTACCAAACTATGGAGCTAAAATTCAAAACCAAGGGAGAAGAGGTTGTACTTCATGGTATGGCCAATGGAGCACCTAGGGCTATCACAACAAAGCAGATGGAGAGAGCTTTCCGTAAGGGGCAAGTAGCATGGGCAGCCCATTGTTTGGTAAGTATTTCCACTTGTAGTACTGATGATAGATCTTATCATGTGGATATACAATCTATTTTGGACAAGACATGGTACAATATTCAGTGATATACCATCAGGATTGCCACCAGGATAGAGGATTCCAACACATCATAGAGCTAGAAACAGGTTCTAAACCTGTCATGATTACTCCTTACCGCCATCCACGAGTTTACAAAGAGGAGATTGAGAAGACAATCAAAGAGCTTTTGAAGATGGGGCATATCCGGCCTAGTTCTAGCCCTTTTGCTTCTTCCGTTGTTTTGGTGAAGAAGGATGGGACAATGAGGATGTGCATTGATTACCGTGCTTTGAATAAGAAGACTATCAAAAACAGGTACCCAATACCCAGGATTGATGAATTGATAGATGAGTTACATGGAGCGGTATATTTTTCCAAAATTGATTTGAGATCTGGTTATCACCAAATCAAGGTAAGGGATGAAGATGTGCACAAAACAACTTTTCGTTGTCATTTTGGGCATTTTGAATTCTTGGTAATGCCTTTTGGTTTAACCAATGCTCCAGCTACTTTCCAGTCATGCATGAACCATGTTTTTAGTGAGCACTTGAGGAAATTTGTTCTAGTATTCTTTGATGACATTTTGGTGTACAATAAGACTTGGGAAGAGCACCTAAAACACTTGGATACAGTGCTGAAAATTTTGGAACAACAAGCTCTTTTTGCAAAAGAATCCAAGTGTGAGTTTGGAATGACTGAAATTTTATACTTGGGACATGTCATTAGTGCCCAAGGAGTACAAGTTGATCAAGAGAAGATCCAAGCAATATTGGATTGGCCTCCACCCACCACTTTGACACAGTTGAGGGGATTCTTTGGTCTTTGCAGTTACTACAGGCGGTTTGTAAGAGGGTTTTCACAACATGCTGTCCCATTGACTGATTCGAAAAAAAAAATCTTTCAGTTGGTCCGAAACAACCCAAACAGCCTTTGATAAACTCAAAGAGGTAATGAGTTCTTGCCCAGTATTGGTTGTTCCTGATTTTTCTATTCCTTTTGTGTTAGAATGTGATGCATCAAGGGAAGGAGTAGGGGCTGTTTTGATGCAAAAGGGGCATCCCATAGCCTTTGAGAGCCAAAAACTTAGTGAAGTAGAGCGTGGATTCTCTATTTATGACAAAGAGATGTTGGCCATCATGCATGCATTGGCAAAATTCCGGCAATATTTGGTTTGTGGTCAAAACTGATCACAATAGTTTGAAGTTCTTTCTTGGCCAGAAGGACTTGAATGACAGGCAACAAAAGTGGGTGAGTAAGCTCCAAGCTTATAATTTTGACATAGAGTATGTTAAAGGGAAGAATAACGTTGTAGCAGATGTTTTATCTAGAAAACCTTTTCTATGCTCTATATCTGAAATCTCTGCTGATTGGAAAGTTTTAATAATTGCGGAGTATGTAAAGAATGGTTACACTAATGAGATCCTTGAGGGCAAAATACAGGATAACAGGTACAGGGTGGTTGATGATCTTATCCTCTACAAGAATAGAATCTATTTGGTACCTGAATCCAAGGTAAAAAGCAAAATCTTAAGGGTTGTCCATGATACACCTTTGGCTGGTCACCCAGGGTATTTCAAGACCTACAAGCAAATCAGGGACAAATTCTTTTGGAAAGGACTCAAGGAAGAGGTCCTCCAATACATCAGAGAGTGTATTGTGTGCCAACAAAACAAGGCAGAGCATGCTTTTCCAGTGGGTTTGTTGCAGCCCTTACCTATTCCAAACCAAAAATGGGAAAGTATATCAATGGATTTCATCACAGGTCTTCCCAATGTTCAGGGTAAGAATTGTATTTTTGTAGTGGTTGATAGACTCACTAAATATGCTCACTTCTTTGCTATTCCTAGTGAGTTTAAGGCTCCACAAGTTGATTTATTTTTCAGAGAGGTTTTTAGGCTACATGGATTGCCTAAAAATATTGTGAGTGACAAGAGATAGCAGGTTCCTTAGTTTGTTTTGGCAGGAGCTCTTCCGCTTGACAGGAACAGAGTTAACTCCAAGTACCAGCTATCATCCACAGACAAATGGGCAAACAAAGATTGTGAACAAGTGGATTGAGGGATATTTGCGGAATTATGTGGCAGGGCAACAATCAACTTGGGTCAAATGGCTTTACATGGGAGAGCATTGCTACAATACCACTCATCACATGTCCATAGGTATGACACCTTTCATAGCTTTGTATGGTTATGATGCTCTTTTCTTTGTGGATTTGGTATTTGCAGACAGTAGAGTGCTAGGGGCAAGAGACTTGGTTGCACAGAGCCAAGATATACCAAGAATGCTCAAAGAGAATATCCAACATGCACAAAACCAACAGAAATTTTATGCAGACCAGCACCACATTGAGAGGACTTTTGAGGTTGGTGACATGGTTTTCTTGAGGTTGCAGCCCTATAGATAGTCTTCTCTGAAGAAGAGTGGAGCTGAAAAGCTCAAACCTTGTTTCTATGGACCATACAGGATTAAGCAGAGGATAGGAGAGGTTGCCTATGAGCTGGATTTACCAGAGCAAAGTAAGATACATAATGTTTTCCATGTCTCATGCCTGAAAAAGGCTTTGGGACAACATATTGTTCCTTCCATTGAATTGCCTCCTTTGGATGATGAAGGCAAACTTGTTTTGGTTCCTGAAGTAATTTTGGATTTCAGAGAAAAGAAGTTAAGGAACAAGATTATCACAGAGTATCTGGTACGTTGGAAGGATTTACCTGCAGAGGATGCTACTTGGGAGGGTGCTGAAATTCTTAAGCATCCCAACTTGCAATTGCTTGAGGGCAAGCAATTTTGGGAAGGGCAGACTGTAATGTCCCCTTTTCAGAATTAATTAATTCTGGATACCTGAAGCCTATTCTTATTATTTTCTGTAGGCTAAGGGGAAATTAAAGAGGGAAATAAATTAATTTAAGTGGTCCAAGGGTATTTTTATATTTTATTTGGAAAAAAGACACTTAAATTATATTTTTAATCCAAAAAGCAGAAATAGAATAAAATAATAATAGAATGATGAACTTCTATTATTGGGCGCCAAAGTTAGAATAATAATTAAATAAGAATGGGGGGCGCCAAGGATAGAGTGGGCTGCATGAGTAATCAGATCCTATTTTTAGGATAAAGTGAGGATAAAGTTTTTAATATTGTATATTCCTATTCTTAGGATGGGGCGCCAACTTGGGAAGAGAATAAAGTTATTATTTTATTTGTTTATGGAGCATGCATGTATTTCCAAAAGGGGGTGCCCACTTTAGAGAGGGATTGGAAGTTATAAAAGCAGATTTGGGGTTTATTATTGAGGCATCTTGGAAATTTATCAACTACTTCTTTGTCTGCAAGTAGCTTCTGCTTTTGCATCAACAATAGAGGACGAAATCCCTCATTTGCATACAGATTTGAGGACGGAATCCCTCATATCTGAGCTTGGCAATTCCATTTAGGGGTTGCAGTGACCATTCAGGGTACAAGTGTTCATCCAGTTCAGCTAGGGCACACTTTTCAGGCTTGATTCTACATCCAAAACAAGTACAACTAGGGCTTCAGTATCTGGGGGCAATTTCAGTCAAATCAGTTTGCATGCTCTTATCTTTCATCTATATTTCCATTTAGTATCAATTGTGAGTTGGTATTTTTTATTGTGCTGATAAGTCAATAAATAAAAGTTCTAGGTTTTTTGGAACATTGTGGTTTTCTATTTTTTTTTATTAAAAAATCAGATTGTCGCTGCTGTCATAAAAGTCAATGTTTTAATACTGGCCCTAGGGTTTTGACAAAAATATCCAGATTTATCTAAAGTATTTTTCAGGGATATTACATACATTCAAAAGAAATGGTATCATATTATACATGCCTACATGCCCATTCTATCTCTCTAGTGTTAAATTTTTGTACCATTTATCCATAATCTCTTTTTAGTTCAAGATGAAAAAAAGGGTCTAAACCGAAAGTGCCTTTTAGACTACAACTTCTCATGTCTATAACTAGCTATACTTCAGATTCAACAAAATAGATGACCCAATAGACTTAGAGTGAAGGAAAAAAATAATAATGAAAGCCCCATAGCTAACCATGGCTGTAATGAGCACGACACATTTCAAGGAGCATATTGTGAGTAAAGCATGTGACTGCTATCCATGCAGAAAAGAATAAAGGATGCTAGTGATAATATCTACATGCGCATGAATGGGCATCTAGTTTGCAGGCTATGAAGATTGGATTGTTTTAGTTAAGTTTGTTAAATTTCATGTACGATTGCATGGTCTTACCTTTTCCAACTTAAGAGATACAAGACAAGGTTCAGTTTATGTAAGAATTTTTGTAGAAACTAAACTAAACCAAACTAAACTAAATTAAGCAAATAAGGCCATGCAAAGGGTCAAATACCTTTGGTTAAGTTTTTTGTGAAGGAACTCTATCTATAGGAGTGTGTTTAAGTGTAGGAGACTACTTCTCGATATAAGTGTGAGAAGATTTTGTTGAAGGACACAATTGATTACCCATAAAAATTGCTGTCAATAAGAAACCTTGAATATTTGTCATCTTCACAAATTGGGAGTGAGTCAGCTCTGAGATTTGAATGTTCTGTAGACTGGTAGTAGCAGAATGGAGTGGGTTTTATCTTGTTTCAAATTTCTAGATTTTAATTTGGTGTATGGTTCGTCTCCAACTGAACTCTATATTCTATATAGTCAATTAATCGAGTCCACCCATCGAATCTATTTGAGGCATTTCTCTATGGGGGCCCAGTCCATACTCCAGAGAGTAGAGAATACATGTGAATGCAATGGAGCGGGCTAATTCAAAGAATCTATATCTATCTATTATCTATGTGATACAACTGAACTTACAGAGGGCCGAGAAATCAATCATATCTGCTACGCTCTATTATATATGTAATACAAATGAGCATCTCATACTCTTTCTTTGATGAGTTGCTATATTTTTACAAAAGTCAATTGGCCAACAACTACATAGACTATTCCTCTGGGTCAAGTATCTCTCTATTATCTATGTGATACAACTGAACTTACAGAGGGTTGAGAAATCAATCATATCTGCTATGCTCTATTATATATGTAATACAAATGAGCATCTCATACTCTCTCTGATGAGTTGCTATATTTTTACGAAAGTCAATTGGCCAACAACTACATAGACTATTCCTTTGGGTCAAGTATCTGTCATGAGAATCTTATGTCACAAGAATCAATCTTATCTCATAAATTTGGTGGTGGTGGTGGTGGCTATCTACAGATATGGTTCAATCGATCAATATGGAGTGAGTGCGGGCAATCAAAATGGAGTGGAGTGGGCCAAATCATCTATTGCCCTTCTGTTTATATGTGTGATGTAGAGAAACTAATAACACCATACCAAAACTTAACAATAAACAAGTTAGAATAAAATCATGTAAAACCTTTACAAGAACAATGATTCTTTCTTCACCTTTGGTTGATGTTTCCAACTATTTCATGATGTTTTGATTCCTTAATGTAACCTCCACTTCATCCCTCAAACATACTTTCGAAACACAAGAACATAATGTTGTCCAAAATTGCACCCCCGTGCAATTTTGAACTACTCATACAAGTTGGGGCTTAAGTACCTTTTGCTTAGGAAAGCTGCAGAACATTAAGTTAGTCTTTCGCAGAATGCGTGAATGTAATGTTCCGCGGGTTCTCCTAACCTGCCGAACAAAGGAATTGGAGCTCAAGTATTCGTCGGATTTTTGATGGAATTAGTACTTTGCGGAAGTCGAAGTTAGATGTTAGACCTTTGCGGCATTAAGGAAGTCAAATCTTTTGTGGACATCAAATTAGTCTTGCGCGAATTGAAGGAAAGACAGAGTACCGTGGGATTTACACGCCCACGAAAAGTTAGAAAATCAGCTAAGGATAGGATGTGCGGAGCGAAGGAGTGTGAGGCTTAGTGCTTCGCGGCATGAAAAGGGACAGTGTTACGCGGACTTAAAAAATATGAGATTCCGTGGAGTTGGTCAATTCCTCGAGACAAAGGTTATAGTCCGCTAAGGTTGAAAGTTGCGAGGCGAAGAATGGAACACCACAGCGCGCGGATAAGGTATGCAAGTGCGGGGTAAAAACCACGAAGTTCAAAAAATGGATAGAACCCGCGGAGCACAGTGAATGCCGCGTGACAAAGAACAAGGGGACACGAGTGGTATAATGCATTGTGGAGCTTGAGGGTTGCTCGTGGATGTTGGCGGAGGACATGACAGAGGCCGTGAAACATGAAAAACTGTCAAATGAAAAAGGAAGGCTGCAGATCAAAGTAGAATCATCTAAAATCTATGAAGTATGAAAAAACGTGCCTGTTTTGAACCATACGTTCAACTACCTCAATGACCAAAATGTAATGAAGTATGGGCGTCGTCCTCTTGCACTGGAAATCTGATGGCGTGTAATTAGAGGCAATGTCAGGCGCCTCTTCTCTCCTTCCTTCTTCTTCTCTCTCCTCTGTTCTATAAATGGGCAACTCATTCACTCATTGTAAGGGATCCCTCTTTTGATTGTAATGGTACCATGTCAAAATGGTGGCCGACTTCCCATGAGTTTCAAACCTTGGATTTGAGCGTATGTGGTGCGTCCAACACCTTCTGAGCATTTGTAATGGTCTGTGCATATTCATAGCAACGATTTAATGAAGATTGTGGCTTGTTTCTGCCCTTCTCTTTGCATTGTTGTCTTCTTGCCTCTCCTTTCATGCGTTTTATGTTGTGTATGGATTCTACCTACGGATTCTTCATTTATGTGTGTTGTTAGCACTTGGAATGGAAAGGTCGATGCAGGATTGGTCTGTGGCACATGTCTGCCCTCTCCTCTCTGTGTTTCCTTTTATTCTTCCCCTCGTGGAGAGTGATCACCCCTTCTTTTTTGGTGCTATCACCTCTGTTTTAGCTTAGTTGTTTATGCTTTCTTCTCTCCCCTTCTCTCCTAACCTTGGTGACTTGGATGTGTTAGAGTAGGCTTAGCTTAGAGATAGTTTTAGTGCTAGTGTAGATAGGTAGAGGAAGCCAGCCTTCTCCGGAGGGTGATCTCATGCAGTCAAGTCCCACATTGAGAGATCATCCCATGTTTCACTGAAATGTTGAATCTTGGATTCAGCAAGGGTGCAAATTTCAACAACAACACATAACTAGTCATGTAAAATATGATTCAAATTAGGCTTAGCTGCTCTGTTTGGACTCTTTTGGCCTTGTTCCTTTGCATGTGGTTCATGTCTGTCTCATGATAAACTAGGCTCATTGTTACCTTTTTGCTTCTTAAGACTTTTCCACACCTTATAACTCAGATCTCAGGTTCTGTATTTGCTTCTTAATTCAAGGTCTTTTCTACTTGCTCAAGGACCTTGTCTTGTTTACTTGTTCTCTTAAGACCCTATCAACCCTTGCACTCACTATCACACTCTAATGTAGTGCATTATCTCATTCAAGAAACAAGAAGGATGTCTTTCTTGACAAATGACTTACTTCTGTGCTCAAGCTTTGCATTAATCACCCTACTCTGCCTCCTAGGCTTGATTTACCCCTGTAGTCTAGCAATAGATCAACTTAATCATCTTTCAAAGTTCTCTAAGGATATTTCAATCCTCTTTTAAAACTCAACCCTCTTAAATGCACTTCATTAGCAAGTTAATGAATGATATTAGATACGCTGCTGGGCCCCTTGATTGGCAAACTTAGACTGTCACTGTATATCTTCACTCTTAAGTTCTTAAAACCTCATTTGGCCTTTCCATGACCTTTAATGTTTGTCAACCAATACACTACTCCTACACAAGTTTCTCTTTACAAATTTTTCCTCCAAGATCAAATACTAATCACTTTACCTCACAAACTGGTAAGAAACAGGATTTATGACCGAGTTTTTAGCATTATTATCCTCAAAGCTTGGCATTTCCTCTTAAAACTTTATTAGCATCCTATTTGACCTTCTATCCATTTATTCACCAAATTTCATCTAGTTTCATAGGTTAACTTTTGAGATATACCCTTTCCTTGTCATCAAACCCTCAAAACCGGATTATTGTAATTTTGCCATGACTGTTAACTAGGACTGCAAAATGGTTACCCTTCAACACTTCCGTAGAACTTATTTATCATTTAGGGACTTAGTCTTACCTTATTCCACCCTTATGTACCAATTTATGCGAGTTTATCACTTCTTATTATGCCAACTACTAAACTAACCCCAAAACTGGGTGTATAAGACAGTTTATCTGAGTTTCTTGTTTTTATTCCCCCAAACCTCATTTATTTGGCTTAAAACATAAGAAACACCTTCAACAAACTCCAATCTCACTATCCCCAAAGTTTTAGAATTTTCCCACCGTGAAATATGGAGTTATGTCTTTTTTTCCTTGTTCCAAACCCTAGTCATGGTACACAGACCCAAGAGTACTCTGCTTAGATTATCTTTTGTTTTCTTGTCTAGGAACTCTTTTCAGAGACTTGAATATCTTCTACAAGGTCCTACCCATATCTTCTACGGTCCTCCAAAGATGTTACTCCCCAATCATCACCAAAATTCACCAACATACAAGTTACAGGTCTGCATAGAACTGTATATGTGCAACTCTCTGTATTAGACCATTAGGATTACCATCCTCCTGCACCATAGATTCCTCTGCAGGCTTCTTAATTCGACATTTATACATGCTTGTATATCATCAACATGCATTCAAACTTAATGACTCATTTAAATAATCAGTCATACAAGAAACACCACTCTAGCTCTTACCTGCCACATTCAACTGCTCTGAGTTTGCAATTATTATAAAGCTTGGATAACATTCATCCTCATTGAAAATGCCTTGTCAAATCATACCTAACCTGCAACAGTCATGATCCTTCTGAATAACATCCTAAAATGCATTAAACCTCAGCACAAGACTTTTATTCATGGAATATGTACATGTACAACATTTGTGTATTTACAATAGACCATTAGAAGGCCTGAAGACCCTACTGAGACCTTGAAGATCCATCAAGAGACTTTCAAAACCTCTACTCCACCTTCTTCAACCTATTTCTCCTCCCATACATTCTGATATCTCTTCTCATGTATTCAAATAGAGATAGTTACAACTTACCTAACTAACTAACTAGGGTTAATAGCTAACTACTTACATGAGTCACATCAGCTGGTGAGTGTAGAGTCGTAGACACCTTGTTACATTACTTTTGACTCACCACCCTTACAACATGAGAGAATGTCATTGCTAATTCTTAGACCACCTAGCACACACATAGGAATTCAAATATTTGAAAATGGTCATTTTGGAGGGAAACCCCAAATTGGCCTTATTACACCCATGGAGGAACCCAAATAAGTTGGGATCCATACAAAAACACTAGAAAGGACCTCCTAAGCTACTCACACCCAAAATTTACATCAAATCCAAAACTTGGTTTTTTACATGTTTTTTGATGCTCCTGCATCAATGTGGCATAGAGAATATGGTTCAGTGGTTCAACATTCATTTCATTCCAAGCCAGCTGGCACCAACAGGCACCAATCTGGAGTGGAGCATTCTATTCCAGGTCAACCTCAGAGGGGTAGATGGGATCTCTGGCGAGGATTGGTGGAACGACAGTACAGCTTGGAGATTGAACCTTACAGCACAGCATTTATGTCTGAAATCGACCTTACAGGATATAATATGATAAATATCTCTATGGGAGGGAAGGAAAGAAGGAAGGAAGGCGGGGGTTGTTAGCTGGGCCCTGTTGTGTCTTGCCCAAGGTTCCTCGGTGCACTTCGTTGCAGGAGCTCATTAAGGACTCTGCGCTGTGATTTGAAAGCAAGAAAGTACCTGCTCGTGAATGTGAATAGAGATTGATAAATGCTAGCTCTATCTATCTATAGTCCAGACTGAACCAGCCCAGATGGCCAACCCAACCCCATATCTAGATAGGTTGAATCAGACTGGGATAGAGTAGGTCAAGTGCTCCTCAAATTCCATGTATACAGAGGGGGTCAAGCAAGAATGAGAATGTATTTTATTCACTTTCATAAGATATATAGGGAAGGGGGGTGAGAGATGCCTTGCCTATAGAAATAGCCATAGGAGCAGATTTGCCTGTCAGTCCCTTACACCCCTAGAACAACTCTCTATAGATAGGGGATAAGGCTGGCCGTGGCGCATATATCTCTATCTCTAGGGCGACGACTACCATTCATATAATTTCCAGATTTCTGTTTTGGTTTATCTCAATGGCCTAGTGAAATTGCTGTTTACGAGAATTACAAGTAAATTACTTCAAACTGAATACTCAAGGTCGTTAATTGAATGATCAGTTGGCTCTAGAGTTGTATAGTACCTGACGGTATAGCTACTGAAGTCTACACTCTGAAATAGGAACTTGAGTTTCTAAGTGGCAAATGACTTCCAACTTGACAGACCTTTAGAGAGAATTGACTGTACTATAGACTGGGAAAAGACCTGTTTTGTTGCATTCATTTAACATGATGCTTTTTATTAGAAGCATATGGATGTCATAAAGTTCCCTCTCAACTTTTAACTTACTCTCGTAACATTTTGTGCATGTTTATTTTCCTAGTAAATTCTAAAATGAGGTCAATTTAGTTGCTTTATGACATGATTTGCTTTTGTCATTTCCATCATTTGAGAGTTCTCCAAATTATTATAGCCCTCTATTTTTTTTCTTTCCATTAAGTTTTTGCCCCCTGTTCTTTGGTGAGCACAAGTATGGACGCATTTAGCCTCAATCATACCTTGTTTCCTTCAAAGTGAGGCTACAAGCATTGACAGTATTTGCAAACCGTCTAATAAATAGGAAAGTCTGCAGAGAAGTATATCTTGAAAATAAGAGTCCGAATGAAAGGCGTGGAGACAACTTGGAAGGAGCATGGAAGTTAACTACACTGCTCATGAAGGTACCAATCTTATTTAGACATCACAGCTGTATTGAAATTATATACATAAGACTCAGTTTACTATGTCACATCTGGATAGGCCTAGTACAATTTTGACGAGTTTTTAGACTGGGATTAATAGATATTTCAGACATATGAAAGCACTTCCAACTTTTTTTCTGGTGAATTAATTGAGGTTTTGGATATTTTTCTACTATTGCATACAGGTACAATCTGCTAGGTTGCTCCAGACACATGTAATAGGTTATAAATAGTCTTAGCATCTTTCATCAAATTATTTTCTGTAGGATAGCTTGTGTGGGGAAGAGACATTCTCCTTATGTTCATGTTGTCAACCATAATCCTTCACAACGATGAAAGGTTTTAAGGATGTATCTCTATGTAGAATTGGTATAAGTTAAATGCATTCACTCGTGATGATTTGGAAATAGAACATATCTTTGAGATGATCAGGCCATGAAATGGATATTGCTGTGAGGCACCCTGCCAATGTCTGCAGTATTCTCCGGCCCAAGCTTTGTTCATTGAACTCTTATCAGATATCTAACTTAGTTATGACTATTACATCTGAACAACTTGCTAGGGTTAATTGCAATTTCACGTAAGTCCTCATAATCCAACTTGCTGACAAGGACCTTTACGTAGACTATCTTATTGCTTGAATTTGGTATTCAAAATATAGTAGGGCTTTATCCTGAGAACTCCTGCAGTGTGAGAATTAATACTGGGCAACTTATATCTCCTACCACGTCTGCTTAATCTCTTTTCTAACAAATTTGGGTCTCTCAATTCAATATGGTGTAACTGGTTATTGAAATCTGATAGGCTGTTGAGAAGAGTTTTTTATGTTCCTTTCCTGCATGCATCATCTTGGTCTGACATTAAATATTCCTCTGATCTGTATTTTTACAGTCTATCCTCTCTTTTTTTGATGTGTAGTTTGCACTAACACAAAAACAGTTTATTTCTTGCCTGGTTTTGCATTGAAGATTGTACATCCTGCAAATTTGTGTTTCAAGTTGCCCGAGAATGTGAGCCTAGAGGAAGGTGCAATGTGTGAGCCACTGAGTGTTGGAGTTCATGGTTGTCGCCGTGCTTCTGTAGGTGCCGAAACAAACATCTTGATTGTGGGAGCAGGCCCTATTGGCCTTGTAACAATGTTGTCTGCACGTGCGTTTGGAGCACCACGCATAATTATTGCTGATGTAGACGAACAACGCTTATCTATGGCCAAAAAACTGGGGGCGGATGATACTGTTCTTGTCTCCACAAAATCTGAGGTGCAAGGTCTTTTGGATTCTTTCTAGTACTCATGCTCGGTAGCTGCCTGAATGGTAAGTTGATCCTATTACTAACTGGTGGGTTGTTTTATAGGATATTGAAGAAGAAGTGACTCGCATACAAAATTCCATGGGGGGAAAAATAAATGTAACATTTGATTGTGCTGGTTTTGAAAAAACCATGTCTACAGCTCTAAAGGCTACTTGTCCAGGTGGTAAGGTATGCCTTATAGGAATGGGCCATAATGAAATGACTGTACCTCTCACTCCAGCTGCTGCAAGGTACTGTCTTTCTAGACCTTATTGCAGATGCTTTCTTGATTGTTTCATTTACAGTCAATAACATTTTTTTCTGTTAGTTATGGTACTCTCCAAGGCTATATGTTAAGGTAATTTTTTGTGTTATGCTTATTTTGATGCAGGGAAGTAGATGTTGTTGGTGTCTTCCGCTACAAAAACACATGGCCTCTCTGCCTTGAATTCTTGAGCACAGGAAAGGTTGATGTGAAACCTCTGATCACCCATCGGTTTGGATTTTCGCAGAAGGAAGTGGAAGAAGCTTTTGAGACTAGTGCTGGTGGGGGGAATGCAATTAAAGTCATGTTTAATCTTTGAGAAAAAATGTCACAGAGAGTCTGGATACAACTGCCGATGTAGTGTATAGTTCTGTTTCAATAAACTTATATGGGACTCTGTGTGGTTTGCACAGTGCCGAGTTACGAGTTCAATTAAAGTTGAAGTATTTTCCGTTTGTTTATAGACTCAGATATTTCTTCCATTGAGGACGATTTATATGACAAATTACCATCATTACCAAATCTAGCAGTTTCTGGGGACACTTATATAATCACATTGTCTCCTATGGCTTCTGTTTATCAACTGCAGCTTAATGATGCCTATTTATTAGTTAGAACTCAGTGATGAAGTCTATATGTTTCTCTAATTGACATAGCAAGTTTATATCATAATATATGATATGGGTTTTGTTTAGCAATTTAGCTTTATTAGCTGAGACTGGATGGGATGCAATATTTATATGGGTTTTGTTTAGCAATTTAGCTGTATGAGATCTATCTCTTGTTCTTGTGTTAAGTCTTTTTGGCTGTACAGGCAAAAAATTTGAATGATTCCTGGAGAGCAACCGTCCTCGAAGGGATTTACACTTAAAAACTATTTGAAGGTGATTTTCCTTGGAGTTAAGGCATGGTAAATGATGATTGAAGACTTTTAGCAGATCTTTAGACTAAGATGGTCTCTTAGCTCTAATGAAGTGTTGTAGAAAAAATAACCCGTTTCATATTCTCTTTATAGAAAGTTTGGTCATCTCAGGCTCTTTTTAACTCTGGTATTAGTAATCTATGGGATCTTCTCAACCAAAGTGCCTACGTAATTCTTGGGCTCTCCCAAAATGAGACGTCTATAACAGAGTAATTATTTAAAATAAATTAAAATAATAATTGATTGAATAGAGTTTAAAAAATGAGACAATTGTGAGAGATAATTTTCAACATCAAAATTTGCAAGAGAATTTCGAGAGTGAAAAGCCTTGTTTACTTGTAGGCGTTGATTTGGTGTGCATTTAGATTCAAAATAAAGTAATGAGTTTTGTTTGGTATTCTGGTTTAAGACTGTATGAACTTGTACATCTGATTAGTATATAGGTAGTGTGCATCTGGGAAGTTGGGAGAAGGCCTAAGTGCCACGTGATTCCTCATGGAAACGTGTCCAAAACAAATGGTTTCTCTGAGTACGTTTGGAGTATGTGGCAGGGGTAAGTGTGTTGTTAGATAAGTTTGTGAAATGTGTTTAAAAATAATTTATCTATTGGTTGTGTGGATGACAATATTTCTGGGTATGCACAGAATGGTTTTGTTTAAAAGGCCTTGGAAACTTCCACACAAACTCTTTTGGTTGGAGCAAAGCTAATCCCAAGCATTTGCTAGCATGCTCCCTGTCTGCACCAAATCTGAGTGCAGTGTGGCGGTCAATACATATTCAGAGGTTCTTAACAACTCCAACAGGTGGCTAGGGGCATTATTAACAATCCAAATGCAATTTTCAACTCCCCCTTTGGTGGCAGAGGAACACTCTTCTCCTCCTCCTCGCCATGTCTTACATGCAGGCTTTGAATCGTAAATTATTATTTTTGGCTTCATTTGTGACGACATTGTCTCTAACTTTGTACAGATATTATGTGTATGTGTAGGGGCGAGTTTTCTTCTACATGTAAAACATGCACCATCTTATGGCCTGTAATCCAACTACATGCATTACCTTTCAATTCCTCTATTCCTCATCAATTTTCAAAACTTTCAGCCTCTCCTAACCTACGTGCATTTGCATATATGTCTGATGGAAGAACATAAGTTGCAACATTATCAGGATTCAACTCTAAATGAAGATTTGTTGTAAATAATATTTACCCCATATTCTTATGTTTCTTTATAAGCACCATGCAGTCACATTCTCACAAAGCATGGTTCTCTCTCTCTCGTATCTTGTATGTTTTTCGTAATGTTGTTTTTCATTCATATTTGTATCTAAAATTAAAATTTATTAATGAATATGTTTTGGTTAATCAGAACGACCTTAGTTGTGGTCTATAATATCAGCAATTAATGTGTCACGTACAACCAAAATAACCGTCTATAGTGTTGAACATGAACCCACATTGCGTTGAGGCAAGTTGAAACCTTAGACGAATAAATTTTGGTAATTACATTCTTCTAAGTTGTGAGTTGAGCACGAGTTTTTATTTAAACACTTCACTTATACACCCTTGTAACAGTTAGTGAAAGTCGCCTTAAAACCAAAATGCAAAATCCTTCTTTAACTTTTGTGGCAGAAGTCAAGTTTGAATGTCCCTGGTGACGCCCACCTTTAAAACAACTTTGATGATCGTTTGATCGAGTTTATGACTCACGTTTAGGAGCCTCGTTAGCTATTTTCGCAGCTTGGGACGGTTGCCAAAAGTTGAAAATTGATTTTGGTTTTGGCTCGTGGTTTAGGTATCCATGTTGGGAAACAGATTTTTACCATGGCAAACCTCTAGAGTTTCTCCATGACAATCGTAATTAGCCTTTAATCCTGAGAAAACTACTTTGGAAATTAGATTTGCAAGTGGGTTTTGTGGGCCATTGGTCGTTCTACAACAAGGACAATTTGGTGCATTTACAATGATTGGCCCCGAAAATGTAGGCGTAGATTGAACCCTGGCTACCAGAATCGAGTTTTGTCAATTCCGAGGATTTATCTATATATAGGGGAGTAGATGGGAACAAACAGAACGGGGTGTATGAGTATTGGACGTTGGTTTGGGAACTCTATTTCAAACCCAGTTAGACTAAATTGGTCACTTTTGGTAAACTTGTAACGATAACTACAAATCTGTCGTGGGAAACCCGATAAGCTTAGTAACTGTTAAGAGACCTTGGGACATCTTCATGGGGTTGTATGGAAACTTTATTAGTTTGCTTAAAGTAATTTTGTTTCTAAATAATATTGTGTTTTTTCTCTCTCCACCCTCTCTCTCCAAAGTTGAAAATGCATTTAAACTAAATATGTACTTATTACCTTTTCCAACTGCTTGTTAGAGTTTTGTTATCATTGTGAATGGAAAGTTATATCTATATGAAATGTGTTAAATAGTAGGAGATTGCCATGTCAATTGTTTGGGTTGACCATGCATTTGGTTGCATTGGTACCCGGGACAAAAAGATTTAACACCATTATCATGTTGTTTTACAATTGCATGTTATAACAAAGTGTATGTGGTTGATATGAAAATTGGGGGCCTCATCTAACTAGTGTTTAATGTAAATACCATTGTTGTATTAATCTATTTGAGAGCTACATTGTCACGTTGTGAGGAAATGGTAATGGTATGGTGTGTAAAATAGTTGACTCATATTCTAGAATAATTAGCATTGTGCATTCTAAAGTAACAATAAGATAGGCATGGAAATTAAAGGATGTTTGCATGATTGTATGAGAATAACTTGGTTACTCGAATATAGTAAAGGAAGATAACGTCACCATTGGTGAAAGAATAATCTTTTGACCTAATGGTGTGAGTGTGTGAGTTGATAATGAAATGTAGAGAACGGAAATTTTAAGTTTGAAACTAAACTTTATTTTAACCATAGTTAGGTCATGTATTAACATTTAACATTAATGATTATAGGTAATGTGTAATGTGTAGTGGATTCTTTGCACAATTAAATAAACCAACCTATGTCTCTATTTGTGAGCGTAGTGCCAAATGGTCGTAAATATCTTAGTTGTGTGCAATCTTAAGGGAGTTTTCACACTACTCATATGGAGGATTGTGTTTAACATGATGGGTAAATTCAATTTCCCTTGTTAAATAGGAATTTAAGAGAAATTAGTTATCCAAACAAAGAGACAAAAATAAGTTGGGCATATGATTATTGCATACCTTGTTAAAAGATTCGAGCATACTATCATAATAATCATGCAAACCCTCATTCTCTCGTTCTTGTAGAAACTAGAAAGTAGGTGTTTTTGTGTGCATTTAAATTCATTTAGCGTGATGACTAAGTAGCATAATGCTCATGTAAAGTGAAATATAAGAAATGAAAAGATGGAACTTTATGTTTAACATAGGAAAATGTATAACAATGTATGAAGGTACTACTATTGTTAATTGGTAATAAATGGAATAAGGTGTAAACCCTCTTCTAGTGTCTAAATGCTCATTTCTTTTGGATCTAAGTGAAACCGCCAAACATGTGACGTGAAATGAATTCATGGGTTATGCTTGAATATCAAATGAAGACTAATGAAGTTTTCCCAAGACCTTTCATGTCAAATCCCAGGAGGAAGGGGTCAAATAAGGTAAATATGTTATAGTACAACTGTATCGAGAGATGATGCCATGACAAAAAAACAAGGGAGGTAACCTTCATGGTCATAAGTAGGTAGTCAATATTTCTTGTTAGAAACTTGTGAAAATAGCTTATTGCGAGTTATCTTGAGATTAATGTTGCCACATCCTTTTATCAAATGAAACCCTTTTCCTATGTTAATGTGTCAACATTGTCTATTGAGTCCTTAGGTGACGTAAAGTAACATGTGAAAGTTAACTTGAGTCCACCCCTTAAATGTGATGAGCCCTCATTATGTAATTCAATAAAACTAATGGTTCCAAGCGAGTACCTAACTTGGAAATCATGGAATCTTGTTTTAAGGCTAGGTTGTGTAGAATATTTGTGAGTACATGAATTGTTTCGATTAGTTGTTGCACAATCAATAAAGTTAAATGGAAAAAATAACTTTAGGGAAGATGTGATCCACATAACCTACGTGTGTGGTAGGGAAAAAAACCTTATGTCGTAAACCTTTTTTTGGGCATATTTTTGTTGTATGCTATATTTGTTGAGCAAGTGTGGTGTAGTTAGCGATGGTATCATTTCTTAGTGTTCGTGATTATGAATTTTAATTATCGTTTAGTCAACGCTTCTTTAAAAGGAGAAAATTAGATTATGATGTAAATTGATATATATATATATATATATATATATATATATATATATATATATATATATATATATATATATATGGTGGATAAAGTCTTCATGTTACCTCTCCTTGGAGGGTTAGGTCATTGTTTTTCCTCTCTCCCTCGAGGATAGTGCAACATTAGCTTATGTTTTGTTTTGGCTTGTTTATCCTGTTAAACGTGTTCAATAAAGCTTGAACTTGATGTCATGGACCCTCCATCCTAGTATGGCTTGGCTTAGGGTTGTGCCACCACTATCTCTTGTTATGGTTCATCAAAAAAGGGAATGTTGGCAACATAGTTCCATGTTTGTGTAGTGGGGTACGTTGGTGTGGACTTCAGAGACAAACCAAACCTAGGGTTGTGGTTAATAATATAACAACTAGTAATTTTAATTTTTTTTCCTTGTTTTCGGTTTCATTTTGAGTGGTAAAATCGCACGCATGCACTATAAATATAAATTATGTTTAGATTAGTTCAATGTTGTTACTAAGTCTTTTGAAATATGCTTTTACCATAAACTAAACAACCATTGAAGTTCATGTGCTACGAGATTAGAAAATAGTATTTTATTTTTATCTCTATGCAACATTTGGTGTCGCTATAATAGTTTTTCAAACCATAATATGCATTCTATCTCCAAAAAACATTTTTTTCAATATTGAGGTTCTATTTTAGTGTATGATCAACATCAATACCTAAGCATTAATAGTTGCAAACTATTTCAAGTGATTGATTATTGAAGGAAATTATAGGGTAGGTTGACTTTTTGGATTTGATAATTTGATAATCACGACTTTGTTTTATCAACATATATAATTAACATAGACCTATTACAATTTTTTTGAATGACATTTAACTATTTTTCTAGGTTGTCAAGGTGATTGGCAAGGAGAACAACATTGCCCACATAAAGTGGAAGTGTAATGGTGTGGTTGTGAATATTGTTACATATGCATCAAGCAACATTTTTCAAGTGTATTCCTAAATGATCCATGTTAATGCCGAAAAGAGTTGAATAAAAAAGACAACTTATCTTTACTACAATATTGCAATGATTTTCCTTAGACCAACCTTCACTAGTTCTGAGTTGGGTGATTAATTTCTTAGTCTAGACATTGTGATATGGAGTTTGATTGAAATTCCTAGATTCTGCATGTATCTTGAAATACTTGTCTTGGGGATAATGTTAAAGATTTTCAAAAATAAACAAATCAGGAAAAATATCTTTACTATTAGATAATGTAGAATGGAATCAATTGATAAATATCTGTTTTTAAGAAAGCTCGACCTTTATCTCTAAGGTTTTTTTGTTTCTCCTCTCAGATAGTTCTAAAAAGCTTTTCAAATAAAGGGGAAATAATAACACTTCAATAATTAGAATGGTTGTTTTTATCCCCAACTTTGAAGATACATATGATGCAACTTTATGTCCACTGGTTAGGGAGTTCATAGGACAGGGGCTAGAGTAGCTAATCCTAAGAATTTTAAATTAATATTCTTTGATTTCTTTAGCCTTTCATTTTGTATGTTTCCTTATCCCACGTATTCGATTTTACTATGGAAAAGAGGTTCATTTGATTGTAGAAGATTGTTATGTCATTATGGGCATCTTTAGTGTTGATATGAACTATGAATGATCGGGATCCACTCCATGGCATGGGACAAAGTCACACTTAGAGGTTATTTATAGATTGTAGGATATCCATGAAAGACTATACACGTTTAATATACCAAACACATTCGAATAAGTGAAGGACTTCATACAGAAAATTCAAATTCTATTCACTATACAAAATAGGAAAAAGTACAAATGGGTATGTATTGATTTAGTAATACCAAGAATGTAAATTTATATGATTAGGAGGAGAATGTTTCATTTTATATTTGTCTAGATTGAATGTAATAATACACAACTACATGGCATGCAAAGAAACTCATACATGTTATGTGAATGTGTTCTCTTTAAGCATCATCGATGAGAGTCAATATACAATAGATATTTACACGTGTGTTTACAAAGGAGAAGAATGATAAAAATTAGAAGAGAGATGGTTAAAAATGGTCCTTCCTTGGTTGAGAAATAGTCGTGATTTGATGCGTTATATGCTAATAAGATGTTATGACATAGCATAAGGGTGAAGTGTTTTTTTCCTCGCGTGCCACATGACAACACGATACTTACACGTGGATGTGCATCACAAAGGCTTGCGTAAAACAATGAAGATACATGACATGCTAAGAAGTGAGTTGCAAGTGTGAAGTGTTATGAGATTGTGATGTGTTACGAAGTGGTGCATGCCATTATACGATGTACAAATGTTGTGAGATGAGTTGTGCAAGATTGTAGAAGGTGCGAGTGTTATGTAGGCCTACAAAATATGTGAAAAACTGCAAAGGGGGTGTTGACACATGAATGTGATTGTGAGAAATAATGCACCAAGATACCACAAAGCTTTACAAGTGGCACAAAGTGATGTGCATGTTGCATGATATTATGGAGTTATGTGAGATGTTATAAGGAGATGTACTAGTATTGCAATGCATTGTAAGTCCTTGCATGTAATGATGTGATCCTATAAATGGAAGTAGTTTTTTTGTGGTGCATAGGATGAGAAAAAACACACAAGCATGTGTGGTACACATTATGTTCCCTTAGTGCTTCACCTTAACTTAGGGTACTCCAATCAAGAAGAGAGATGTGCAGAGGAATTTCCAATATGCTAGAATAATGGCGAGCATGTTGGTGAAGATCAACCTTTGTATGAGTTTTTAGTGTCATGTGTTACCTCGAGGAATACCAATCAAGTGGAGCCATTCAAATGACATGAACCAACTTGGAGTCCACAATTTTTTTGGGCATGATGCAATAAAGGACTATAAAACATTTCTAGAAGGATAAGCTCATGAACTAGAATTTCACATAGCTAAAGCTCAGTGGCAAGGCTTCTTGAAATCCTAAAAAACTACCATTTTTGGTACAAAGTTCCTTCCCAAATACATGGAAATGGTGCAAGAAAAGCAATGCACAGTTGCCCACAATTCATTCACAATTTCTTGAAGAGGAATAGTTCCCATGGTTATTAGTTTTTGGTTATAGGGTGATGGTGATGAACCAATGTTGCGAGCTTACTAAAAATCCTGTTAGCATGGTGTAAACTTGCTACGAATGCACGTGAAAGCTAAAAGACGTATGTACTATCCTTATACTACAATGTTCAAAATATGAATGTATATGTACCCATGCCACTTTTTGATGGATGTGTGGATACACCATATACAAAAAAAGTGTATTGCAGATGATGCGTAGCCATGTGAGATGGATGTTGCATGCTAATGAATGCGGTGAAATTGTAGCAAGAATGTAGCCTTCCCGAGGACTTGTAAAAGAGTTTGATACTAATGTTGTGGTGCTGCTAATCATGGGGTGGAACAATCATAATAGTCTAATTTAGATACCAAATCTATAGTTGCAAAGATTCTAGGGTGGATCTATTAGAATAACGAGAGTATGCTACAGATTTTTCCAAGCCTAGGGTGAACTAATTGAGTATCATTTGAGATCAATGTTTCATGGCGTTATGTGACATGAGTCTAAATTCCAGTACTAAACTTTGCATATATGAGTGAAGTGAAGAAACTCTGTGTACTCTAGCTCTACAAAGAACTACAAAGCTTCTTGTGTGAGCACAAGACATGTCATTTTATCAAATCTGAAATGTTAATGACATGGAATCGTCTAGGTGGGAGTATACAATGTCATGTGGAAACAAGGTGTTCTTCGCAAATGCTAATGTATGTGTGGATATATAACATGTTTTTATATCCAAAATATTACTGATGTAAAATGTTTTTGTGCTTGTAATAATGGTTAAGTGAGGAAGTGAATTTTTTTTCCAAATCATTAAGGTCCATCCACTCACAATGTAATTTTAGCGAATACACAATCTTGTGCACACAAATGTTTAATATAAAACAAGTGGACGATGTTGATGTTGAAAATTGTTCCCATCAACAAGTTTGATAAAAAATCAAAATTTTATAGGAATGTAAACATAGTTGCACGATAAATTTGAAGATTTTATTAAATAAAAAACTTCTGGAATATTTTTTGATATTGGATAGAAGAGTCACAAGAAAATTTCAAAATTGTAATAGCTTAAGAACAAGTGTCAAAACTTAACCAAAATATAAAGACGAGGATCACAAGTACACATTTCCTAATTGTACACAACATGACTCAACATCTTAGTGCAAGTACAAAATTGCAACAATGACACCTATTGAGCACATTATCCACATCTGAGTTGATATATGTGTGTGATCCATCTCTCTCTCTCTCTCTCTCTCTCTCTCTCTCTCAGCACTAATAATGTTGATGCTATAAAAAAACAAAGGCATGTGTGAGCGTGGGCAACCTAGATAAGGCTTTGCCGAAATGAGTGAGGCTATACTTCTCTTGTAAGGAGGGTGCATGTGTGAGGGGTGAGCTCACATAATGAATTGCATGCACGGGGATATCCCCAAGGTTAAATATCACTAGGTCTTGGTGGCCATAGGATTTATTGGGAATAGCTTAAGGTGGCTAATTGTCTATGATTTTTTGAAGGGCATTTTTCTGGTTTAAGCCCAATTTTGGAAAATATGGCCTTGGAATTAGTCATAAGGGAATCAGTTTGACAATTTCCTCAAGTAAAGAATAGTTGATTAACATTCATTCATAGCCTAATTAATGCACACAAGTCATCAACATGGATATTTAACTATGAGTATCACTTGCAATCTATAAAACGATATTCATGAGTAGATTACAAGCTTTATATCTTACTCTAATTGACTTCTAATAGAGTTTATAAAAAAGTGTAAACGAGGAGTATGGTAGTGAGGAAAGATAAGTAGAAAATATGATAGAGTGTGCTCTAGTTCATTTGAATTCCAAGATACATTATACCATGCTCGTGCTCAGACCAATATGCACTTGATAAAGAAACGGGAAGGTGCAGGAGTCTGAGGGAAAATACTAGGCAACCAAGTGGTGAGAGAAATTCCATTAGATGCACATGAAGTCCAATACAAATTTCTCCAATAACCAAATTGGATAATATTACGATTGATAAAAAAAGGGGGTCCTTTAACATTCCATTAAATTGAAACAAAGCATATACAGTTGCTAACTTAGGCTAGAATTAAGGAGAGCACGAAGAGATAAGGTAGGTGCGTGAAAACTCTTAGAAGCTTTTCTATTCTAAATTCCAGGCCTTTACAAAGTGTTTTATATGGGTGGTTATAGGAAAACCCACGTGATGAATAGTGTTATAAGCATTAATGATAGTAGGATTTGTCATAGCTCAAATTTTAAAAATTAAATGCCAAGTTGGCCTTTTAGAAGTGTATGACATGTCAAGATAGTCAATGCAAAGATGAATACCTTCATTAAATTTTTTTAAGACCCGAAATAATCCTGGATAAAATATGATCAACCTCTCGGGTTTTAATGCAGGGTGGTATGCATGGAAGACTAGGAAACCTAAGTCAAATTTCAAATTTATGTCCACCAATTCTTATTTGACATGATGTGTTTAGAGATTTACTTCCAGCTAAATCTTCTTATCTTCTGAAAAAACAGACTAGAATTGTGGTACCATGATTTCAGGGAGATATGAGTCAAGTCTTTTCACAGACTCGATATTTTATCTTTTAATGAATCTTCAGATGTGTGCGGCATATCTTTTAATGCATCTTCATATTTGTGCATGCTTGATCTTACACTTTCACACATTCCATTGTGAACTTGTCCATCCTTCGCACACAGTAAATTCTACCTTCTGAACACAGAGGAGGTCACATGAATCTTAGCACGACTGCACAATGAAATTGTGGAAAGCTTGTTTGAACGCAAGGAGAATCAAAAACGCTTTCGGCTGAATGTGAGTAATGTGAAGGCAAATAGTGACATACGAAGTATTGTGCAATATTTTGCATGATGGTGAGACAAAGGGATATTTACGTAAGTTTAGGATTTTGTGCGTGCATGTAATGGTTTACGTGGTTTACAAGACGGACTCCCATGCAGGGCCAAGGAGTACGTTTGTGAAGGGTGCCAAAGATAGAGAGAGAAAAGGGGCATGAGAGACTATAACTAAGGCTTTCCAAGATGCTTAAAAACAATGAGAAAGGCCAAGGGGTTCCATGATTTCAGTTTTGAAATTAGGAGCGTGTTGTGGACACAACAACAAATGGTGACTCTGTTGAAGAATGCTCCTAAGATTCTTATAACAACAGTGTGAAAAGAACTCCAGAATCACTAGTTTACCTGCAATAAAATAAACAAGCACACTTGAAAATTTTGTGTTATCAAGAGAAGAGCAAAATCTAATATCTTAACTTTGAATGTGACATACTAAATTAAAACACTTTCAAAGAGTATGATGTGTGCTTGTGAATTCGTTTACCTTGCCTTAGAGATTTTTCTGTTTTAGCTTGGAGAAACTCACTTGGCGATGCTTGTGCACAAGTTTTTTTTAATGTTTATTTATGATTTTGATGGGAATGGATGGGAGGGGAAGGTTTAGATATTGCTCTGTTGTCAGCGATGCGTCTATACCCCCCAACAAAGATACCTTTGGTTCCACTCATGGCCTTGCTCCACTGTCAATTGGGTGTCCATAGCCCTGTGGAGATTACCAAACACACCCTATGTTGAGAAATCTTTTGAACTTTAATATGAGTGATTTCTCTTTCTTTTTTTCTTTTGGTGGGTTGGGAAACCAACTTAGCCAGGTTGGAGGATGGGCGGAGACAAGTAGCGCACAAGTGAGTTCTAGCTTTACATATTACTAAAAGGCAATATTAATGTGTATATTTGTGCATGACTCTCTTTGAGTGCAGAAATCATTTTCTAAATCCACATTACAACTTTAAAATAAAGATTAAACACTTATACTGAAAGCGTAAAATGAATCAAGTTAGCTTATAGATGTTTATTGCACAGTTTGTTAGATTTCCTGAAATCGAAACATTCATGCATTGTTAGGGTGTTTAGCATTATCAACCATTGTTAATTTAACACAACAAGTGCCAAATAAGAACATTGGACAAAGTGAAAAAGGAACCTTTGAGACCAATTTTGACATGGAACAAGGCTTGCTGAGAATTGAAGGACAACCTACACTAAGGATTGCAAAGCACGTTGCAAAGGTGCACACATTTATTAAACAAACTACAAAGCAAAAGAAAGTAAAGGTGACTACAAAAGCAAACCTAGAAAGTAGGGGAAAATTATGTACAAAGGTCGTGGGCTTATTCTTAATATTTGCACAATGCAAAATTCAGATCGCTCATGCAAAAAGGGACTCAGAGCATGGAAATTAGTGTTTGAGGAAGTGCCCATTGACTGGCAATGGAACATCCTCTCTTTGTTTAGGTTCCTGAGCCGGAAGGTGTTATCACCTAGGATTTTTACAATTTGGAAGGGGCCAAGCCAAAGTTTGTCAAATTTATTGTGTTGCCCCTTCTTCTCATGTGCCTTATCCCAAAGTAGCACTAGGTCAGATATTCTAAAGGCTTTGCATTTGGTTTTCTTGTCAAACCAATGTTTGACGACCTCTTGGTGCTTACTAAAATGAGCTAAAGGCTTCATCTCATTTTTCATCTAATTGCATTTGGCTAAGAAGTCTAGCCTCAACTTTATCATTCCTCCCCTAAGTATTCTTGCATGAATTTCAGTGTGGGGATTCTCAGTGTTTACTAGAAAGACAGGGTCTAGGCCATAAACAAGATGATATAGGAGTTGTGCCTAGTGCATAGACTTGATTCTTGTGTTTTGTTTGACCAAAGGGCATATTTGAGTTGATTATGCCAATCTCTCAGATTTTTATCTAAAATCTTCCTAATAACATCCAACAAGTTCTTGTTTGTTGATTCTACAAGACCATTGCCCTATGCGGTAATAGTAGTTAGAAGAAAATTCAAAATAATTTTATGATCATAAGCCCAATCAAGAAATTGCGTGGAAGAAAAAGGCGGGACCATTATCACATACTAGAGAAAAATGTGCATACCAAATCTCGTAATGAGATGTAGTCCACTAGGAGTTTGATCATGAGTGTCCCTTGTGTAATTTTTGAAAGGTTGTGCCTTTTCCCAATGCATACAGTAGTCAGTAGCAGTGAGGATGAGCTTGTGGCTAGTTGAGGAATTTTCATTGATGGTGCCAACAAAGTCCAGTGCCCACTTAGCAAAGGTGTGCGCTTCGACAACTAGTTGCAGAGGTATGGCAGGATTGTGATCTCTTGATGTGAGCAATCTTGCATGTATGGACAGTTCTTGACACGGGATGTGCATGTCTTTGAAAAAACAGGGCCAATAGTAGAACTGCGCGCTTAAGAATTTTTGATGCGCAATGGAATTTCTTGAACCATGGCCAGTGTCATGCTTTTCATGGAAGTCTCGCGAGACTTTGAAAGGCTTCTTCTTCTGTTAAGAACTTCGAAAATCGATGCCTTCATGGTTTCTTTTGAATAGATGCGCACCTACTTTTATCATGAAATTATTAATCTTCAAGGTGTAAAGCTCTTCGTTGAGTGCAGTTGAGGTGTGCAGGATGCATCTGTGATTGAGTACAAGTAATGGACTATTGTCCTGGTACCCTTCATTCTGATGTTTACTCGATTCAACTGTGTACTGTTGGAAAATGAGCTTTGGATCAACTCTATTCATTATGCGACTCAGACCCATACCACATTACTATCTTCAATCGGCTACACTTCCAAATCGAACTCCTGGAGGGATGGACATCCACTTGCCATGGTGTTCTCCAAGCTCATTCTGTATCAACATTGCTTCTACTGCGGGGTTCAAACACTTTAATAATACTTTGTTGCGCAAAATGTAGTGTATGAATTCCTTTACTGCTCTTATCAACACAAAATCTTGTTTATCACTAGTGGATAAATGGAGTCTTTTTTATGCAGGGGTAAACTCATGAATGCACCAAGTATTTCACTCTCTCTTTTTTCTTTATTTTTTGTCAGAACTATTGTGCAAGAGTGCTTTGAAGAAAATGGATAAATGAAGAAGGGGCGAGCACAGTCTAGGTTACTTAGAACAAGGGCCCGAGTGATAACATATTTGATTTTTATGAAGGCAACATGCTGTAACGAACCAATATATTCACACATAAACAACACAGTAAAATATAGGATAATTTATTTACACTTTTCTTTTTGACAGGACAACATAGAAGTCCAACCACATGACACTCTTACAGCTAGGGCAAGCCACAGTAAGAAATGATTGAAGGTTATTTATTTTGATAAAACACCCTTTAACTCTTAACTTATGTTTTTAGAGAGATTCAAGATATGATTCGCACAAATTCATCTTACCAACTGAGTTATTTTCTTATACATTGTAGAGTAGTTCACTTAAAGTCTTCTCATTTATGACAATTATTTGTTTTATTTATTTATTTAATAAAGATGGTAATTTAATTCCACAAGGCCATCTATCCACACTTACGTTACTAAAACTCGTTCATACCCTTGTTACAACGTGGATTCGCGTTCAACATACTTAAGAGAAAATTACAAAGCACCTTGGAAAAATTTAAAGGAAGAAGGTCAAGTTGAATTCATCCTTAAGACGTCATTAGTTATTACCAAGATTTAATTTGGAGCTTGAGGTTTTATCCATAATTATTAAAGATTCTACTTAGGCTTCACTGAATGAGTTTTACAACAGAAAACTATTTACTTTCCAAAAGGCTGAGAGATAAATTTCGTGGTTTCCAAATTGTTTTCTCCTACTTATTAAATCTTATTATCTTCTAACAACTAACCATTGATTTCCCCTAAACTCGTTTAAGAATTCACCATATAAGGATAATGTTTGCTAGCTTAGCTAAGGTTAACAAATTATAAAATTTTTACTTTACAAGGATAGTTTCACCTTCGATTACTTAGGGAATTGTTTGTTCTCAGGTAGATTGCCTCTGCATTAATTTGTTTGAATATGATTTTTAGTTAACTTCCCTAAGGGTTAACCACTCCATTTTATTTTACTTATATCACATCATTACAAGGTCTCAGAAAGTTTTAACTCAGCATTTATTCTCAAGGTAAAGTTTAACAATGCTCATACCAATGTAAAGATTGAATATTATATCTCACAAAGATAAGTTATCAGATTAACTACAAAAGGGACAAGACAACTTCATCACGCAATTTCTGAACAATCCAAGACAAGAGGTCTTCTAACTCCTTTACAAGCACTGTTACAAGATTTACAACACATTGGACATTTTTACAAGGAACTTCATAAATTGAACTGATGAAACCCTTACAACTCTTTCCTTTAATCTACTCACATAATCCATCTGCACAAATATTAACTTAAGTCAGTTCACGAGAACTGAGCATGTTAAGGCTACACATTACAACAGTAAGCTAACTTTTAACAATATCATGAAAGGAATGTTCTAATTCAAGAATGGATTAAAGCACAACCTACAAATCCAAAAATTATTCACACGAGAAAGAGATTTAAACCAGCCAACAAGGAGGAAGCCAAATTACCAGTAAGAACAAAATCTCATTAATCAAGGCAAGACCTTATGGGTTAGGAACAAGGAGGTCAAGAGTATTGAGATTTCATTCATGTAATCCTATAGATTACGTGATTGAAATCCAATACTCAAACCATCCATCTAAAGGGGTCCAAGAGAAGACAAAATATACCAATTACGATCATAGGCACGAAACAAAACAAAGTTATCCAATCCTTCGAGGAGGGAGGCTTCATAGTAATATGGGTTCGACGCCCTTAAAAGAAAACAACTATAGTTTTAGTTTTTGTTAACCAAGGAGTTTACCACTACCTCCTTATCGGATTTCTTAAATGTAGCACCTGCTAACAAATCAAATCCACTCTTCAAAAGCATACAAAAGGGACACAAAAAAAAGGCCATTATTCTACCAACAAATCTCATCCTAAATGTCAACTTCTCTACATAATAAAAAGGAAGAGTAACCCCCATGTCATTAAAATTTTTACAAATGTCCGACAATATCATACATATTTAAAAGTTAACTATATTTAACGAAGTCCAAAACGGGACATTTAGTAAATAAGTCTGATAATATAGAAAAATTCTAGTTCACATTCAAGAGATTCGATACACGGTATGAAAACCACCATCGATACCCCAGTCTCTAGGAGGCCTTACCATGAGCTACAAGAATAATAAAAAAAACACACATATCCATCTGGGGTGGTTAACCAGTATAATCATGATTGAAAACTCCGAGAGCTTTGTGTCAAGGGTAAAGTGAGTAAAGTATTGACAAGACCACAAGGCCCTTCGGAAACTGATCACCCATTTCTCGATAATTGATACCATTAGCCACGAGTGAAAGGGAGATTGGACAACATTAAATTAGACAAAATAATCCTAGCTGAGATCAAGACCATATGGTCTTGTTATGAATATTTCCAACCCACACAAGGATTACGCCATAGCACAAGTCAAATCCAGTATCATGGGAGAAAGAAAAACTAAACTGGGTGGTTACGTCTAGTTACTAACACAGTTATCACCCATCATGGAATGAGTTAACAAAAATCTGCATTACCTCTAGGATTATGAAAAATTATCTTTGAAAAAGCCTTCCATAGTCGAATTTCTTGAATACGTCCCCTTTTTTTTTCTTCTTTTTTTTTGGTCATGATCATCTCCTAAAATATATTTTTTATATATATTTTGAAAACTTGATAATATCAAAATTTTACCACTTCATGAAAAAGGAATGAAGTTAAACTATTTAATCTCCTAGGAACTTTCTCCTCAGCAAGACCTCCATCCATTCCCTTTATATTGTCATTAAAATGAAATTATTGTAGATGTCTGATTTAAAGATCATCGAATCCCATACTCACAAACTTGTATCTATATGCAAGTATTTCATATTCCAGAGTGAGAATTTAATTTCTTTTGAAATGTAAGAGATAGTACATTTTAAATGGAGTCCCTTCAACATCCTCTTAATAGGTCGCTACAAGAAAAAGTTGAAAACACTACCTGACTTGAAAATTTATGTTGCATGAATCAGTGTTGATTTCATTGCAATTTCCATAACTGTATGTAGCAGAGAGCTCGTGTCAAAAACTCACATTATAAAATACATTCGAGTCATTCTGTTCTCTCTGTTGTAATACCCATGTTTCATATTTTTCTAGTTTATGTCCTTTTGCCTAAAGGAAGAGAAAAACTGCCACTTCGTTTGTTAAAACTCAAAGGGCTTAAGACAATGATCGGTCTCCTTAATGTTGCGCATACATAGAGTAAGCAAGATTCTTATTAAACCAGAAACATATCCCAACTCGTACCCCTTTTACAGATGAAAATTTCGGCTATATGCCCATCCTATCCCACGCGTATAATTTGACAAAAAGTTGCATACGTATTCCACATACATGAAAACACCATAGCTTCCATTAAAATTTCATGGAATCTTCTCAACATATTATCACGTTAAGGAGAGATAATAACAAAAATATTTTATATTTCAAAACAAAACAACAGATTCAGGTTAATGAATCCACGCAAAAACCAGCGATTCAGGAGGGAATACAAAGGGGAAACCAGTACGCCCAAGACAGTTAATAAACCACCACAAACAGACCCTATTCAAGGTGCCATTACAGGAAAGAACAAGCATTTCATGGAATATTCATAAAGGTAGCAGAGCATTGCAAGGTATAGATTTAACATGCTTGAAATGCATTCTCCATTTGCTTCCACGTTTTCTACTTGTTGGGCATCCGAAATGGTTCATGGCTCCCAGTATTTTGTGCAGGCATGAGTATGCAGCAAAGCCAAGAGGCTCAAACCTGGTACTCATGCATTCCCCGAGCTTTAGAGCATTTCCAGATAGTGCCAATCTCCAGTGCTCCATTAGGTCCACGTGGCCAGCAATAAGAGGAAGAAGACACTCCAAATTTGTACACGTTGTTCCCCCCGTAAGATTTCCTCCAACAACATTTTACATACGTCCAACTAACACTAGGTGCAAGCAGGTTTCACAGCGGCCAGGGAAGGTGACTAAAAACAAAAGAAAAAGGAACATGTCAAAGGGGCAGGTGCCCAGCAAAGGAAAACAAAATTTTCCAAGGATTCTCCACCATTCCACACATAGTTTGCCACAAGGAAATCTCATGCCGCCAGAGCAGAAAATTGCAAGAAGACAACAAGGACATGGAAGATTTGCAAGTCAAAGTTAATAAATGAAGGAAAGTGCGGCCAGCAGAGGTAAAGCCATTTGGAGATGGCCACACAACAAGGACCAGACAGCTGAAAAAGAGTGAGGTACGGTAAGTACAAGGAATTTAATTTTGTCATTAATCCATGGCCTACGCCACCACCTACCTCCCTTCTTTCCCACACAAACCACTGAATTTTATTTTATTTTATTATTATTATTATTATTAAAGCATAAATAATCTAGTTAAGCTTAGTAAAAAAAATGCATACTGAAATGAATCACCAGCAACCAAGGAACAAGGTTGAATTTGCGTAACCAAGGTGCCACCAACAACAAGCTCCTCTTGCGCGAATCGAGGCTCGGTCCACGAAGCAACCAGTCCAAACACTAAAATCACTTATCGATAACTAACAACAAGGTTTATAACAAGTCGACGATCAGATAATGAAGTTATCGTCGATCGATAAATAAAAATAATATTATTATTATTATTATTATTATTATTATTACCACTTATTAATACTTATTAATCATATTAACAAGAGCCAACTTACGAGCTCGATAAATTGAGTGCACAGTTTTCCTTTAATAAGAGGAAAACGTAATGGACGAGGCGGGGCCAACCACAGAAAACATCAACACAACACGAGAAGACATGACGGAGTGGGAGAATTCCAATCGTTTTCTGTGACAAGGGTGAAGCCAACGAGAGATCAACATGAGCACCACAACGTTAAAAGCTTAGCGACATGGTCCATTTGAATTGTATCTTGTTTCAACATTGCATTAAGTGGTCTGACTATATCAATAAAGCTTGAGATAAGATTTCTCACAAAATTAATCTTTTCAAAGAACGATTTCAATTATTTCCATCCATTAGGGAAGGGGATATTCAGAATAGACTCAGTCCTATCAGGATCAATGGATATACCCCTTTCAGAGATAATGTGCCCAAACAATTCAGTCGGTGGCTATGAAGACACACTTCTTTGGATTGAGGAAGATGCCATGCTCATGACATCATTGTAGGATTGTGCACAAATCTTTAACATGGTCAACGCAATTCTTGGAGAATCCTATGAGGTCATCCATATATATAATGATGCATTTTATGATCAAGTATTTGAATGCAAAGTCCATAGTGTGTTTAAAGGTTACACCATCATTTATTAGGATGAATGGCATTTTCATGTATGTAAACATACACCACTTGGTGGTGAAGGATGTTTTGATTCTATTTTATAATGCAAAGTCCATAGTGTGTTTAAAGGTTACACCATCATTTATTAGGATGAATGAGATTTTTATGCATGTAAACATGCCCTGCTTAGTGGCGAAGGATGTTTTTGATTCTATCTTATATTTTCACAATGACTTGATTGTACCCTAAGTACCCATCTAGGAAGGACATCATTTGTGCACCATTTACAATCTACAACACCTCATCAAGGGATGGAAATGGGTAATGATATTTTTGGACACCTTGGTCAAATTGCAAAAGTCCACGAATAGGATAATTTCTTCACTTGTCTTATGGATTGGAACAAGGTTTATGACCAATATTGAGTGGCGAATGGAAAATATGATTTTTTCTCTCAATAAATTTTGTACTGACTTCAATACGAGAGGCTTTGAAAATGCATTTACGGGACCCTATCTATGGCACAATGGTTTTGTGTTAGAATTTAATGGGATGGTATGCGTTAGGATGGAGGGATTTAATAACTTCAAATCATTATAACTCCATACAATAAAATCTTGGTAGCATTTGAGTATGTGCATCAAGTCTACTTTATTCATGGAGTGTAGGATTCTCCTATTAGCACATGCTTTTATATCATCGCAGTCCCCTAAGTTACGAGATTGGTATTGCACACTCCTTGGTGTGGAAGCATTTACTTCATTCTTTGTGCAATAATCATTGTCGAACAAGCTTTCAAGGGCTACGACACCATTAGGCATGTCATTAGTTTCCAAGTTAACAATTCCATCTTCATCCCATTTAGATTCTTCCTTATTGAATTCATCTATATTTATTTTTTAAAAGCTTGAGAATTGGAGAGGAATCAATTATATGATTTTCATCGTTGATTACTTAAAAGTGCTCAATGTTTTCTGAGATGGATGGATTGAGAATCAAATCTATTGAGAAGTTCTTAAGCTTCAAATTTTGTATAGTCTCCAAACTTTTGGCTATGCGAGCTAGTGCATCTACAACACTATTCTTATTACACTGTATGGAATAGATGCCAAATGCATCAAAGTATTCAATGAGGTCCCACACTTGACTTTGGTATATAGATAAACACTTTTCATGGAAATTGTATTGGTTGTTTACTTTCCTGGTTATCAAATTTGTGAGTCTCCAAAATTTCTTAAACACTTGACACCTTTCTTAAAGAAAATTACAAGCCATATATAAAAACTTCATTTTTTGTGGCATTATTACTACACAACTACTAAACATTATATGTTGCGGTGTACTTCTTGCTTTTTTGGTTGATCAACTCAACACTTGCGTCAAATCCTTGTCTTGATTCAGACCCATCAAATTACATGGTCCAAAGGTTTTCTTCCATATTTTTTGGTGCTGCGACTTAGGAGAATCGGCAGGGGTTCAGATACTTGTTCAGTACATGGAGCATCAATGTGGGAACTCAGATTGGTTTCATGGAACGTTCTATGTCTCCTGAATATGTTATGGGGGCACAACTTGCTATGGGATACGAAGGATTGCATCATCAATTGCATAATAATCTACACCTTGAGTGTAATCTTCCCTGCATTGGAGAATGCATAGGAAGGTGCCACATGAGTACTTGAGATATGGCTCCAAATGCGCACGAAACCAATTGGGTAAGAAAATATGGGGAGAGGGCTATTAGTGGTACACCCAAAGTCAAGGGGTCCATAAAATCAATTGTTTATCATACGGGATTGTGATTTTTTCACTAATATGTAGTTTAGATTTATATTAGCTTATATTTTTTCTTTGGAATGTTCAATTTGAGGGAAACCCACATTTTGAATTGATTTAAAATACTAAACTTGAGTTACACTACAACCATGATGGAAACCAATACTTGAATATGGATGAAATTGGTTGAACATTGACTTTTTTGTACTTGTACATGGGTGAGAGGTCTTACATGTCATAATGTGATTTGCTACTCTATATAATTATTATGTCAAAAAAAAAAAAACTACTACATAGTGCTAGGACAACTATTGGGTATTGTGGGATCAATAGTCATATCAACTATTGGACCTTGTTCACCTATTGGCCCCTCCCCTAGTGTAATTTTTCTATTTCTATGAATGCCAAACAATATTCTATCAATTTGTGCAATAGAGATTCTCAGTTTCCTTTTACCCACAATGCTTCTTCATCCTCAATTCTTATTTCGTTCTTAATTCCTGAGTGCATTCCCTCAGTCAGTTCAAAGTTCTATGTTCTGGAACTCTCATAATATTCCATTCCTACACACTGATTGTAAAAAAATTCAGTTTAAAATTCTTTTGAATACGATAGTGCACAAGGACCCGCGTAATATTGAACTAATACTTCTGACTTTGGCAGTGCATTCTTTATAACATAGACCAACTTTTCGCACTCGGTATATAAAATTTCACTAACGTTTTGTATTCAACGATTTCATGCGAGGTTCCTAATCAATCCTTATATGATTTTCAATGCTGCCCCAAGGAAACCACATATGGGGAAAAAGTACGTTTCCATATAGACATCGAGAGTGGACAACCAATCTCTACTAATAAGAATGCCATATGCCAATGGGATATCCACTACTTGGATATCAATGAGGTGTTGTACTCTTGGGTTTGTGATGAGATGCATATGGATATGCAAGATTTATCCAACCACACTCAACTTGTAGATTTGGAAAAACCGACCAAGCTGACGGTTTTGACCCGTAGGAAAAAGTTTATTTTGACTTCATGGAGCTGGAGATAGATGTTTTAAGGTATGTTTTGTGCTATTAAAATTGAAAAACTGATGACAAAGAGCTATCCAAATATAAACAAGTGGCCAATAGGGTGTGTTAAGCAAGAGTGGGGAGGGTGCATTTGTGCATGCAAGTGTGTAATATCAAGACCAACACATGTTAAAGGATAGATTTCCAAATTTGAGTGTCTATAACATCCTAGTGGGACCTACTCAAAGTAATTTCCATCTTAGATATATAGAATTTTTAAGAAACAACATTTAAAGATTTATTACAATGAAGTTGGTAAGGCACTTCAACCATGCATAGGAGGTTGCAAGACCGATTCAATTTTTTTATGTAAGTTAATAAACACACACATATTGATAAACAAAAAAAGAGAGCATGATAAACACATTGTGTTTAACAAAAAATTAAAAGATCAAATAATAGAATAATTTATATACACACAACAAGATCATAGAATGACATGGATGACATGTGTATGTATGGTTAATGCTATCCTATAAGTTGGATAGATGTCACTTGATATATTATGTACGTAGACCTTTATTTGTTCACGGGGATTTAAAAAATCCCTGGAACTATAGAAAAGAGGCAAAGGGTGAGAAGCTTAAAGTCATAGATTATATTCCCAGTAATAGAAATTTTTAAAGATGATAAAAACACATGTAAAATCATAAAAAGTTATCTTGACATAATATAAACACAAAACTAGAATAAATTTCACATTTAAAAAATAGATAAAGCAATCCATTAATATTAGTTTTTTTTTTATTATTATTATTGGCAAATAGTTTTTTGAAAGGGACTATACCCTTGAGTACAAGAGAGGGCCTAGAAGCCAAAGTAGAAAATAACAACATATGATTAGTTACACATATGATTAGTTTCTTTTAAATTTTTTCAAGATAACAACATAAAAAATGTCGTAAAAAGGGTCACATTGCATTCATGAAGTTTGTGTGAAGATTAGTACACAATAATATATGGGTACACTACCAAATTTTAACTTCATGAATGACAATATAATTTTCATTTTCAAATTACCATTCTATATTTTATTAGTTAAAATGGCTAAAACTACTTGGATAAATATGGAACATGTAAATGCTATATGAAATGCCTAGTCCATATGGAATACTCTTTGCTACCTTGTGAATGGAAAACATTTGTCATGTAATGGAGTAAATTGTGCTTTTATCATAAATAAACTATACAATTTGTGAAATAAAGCATGATTGATAACTTATTATAGACTACTAACCTTCATTTTCAATAGTGGCACTTTGAATAGTTCAACATTTACCATTTTCATCTTTTCCAAAACTTTCATCTTTTTAAGAAATATTCACATCCACATTATGTTGGAAATTGTGTAATCTTGCCAACTACCATTTATAATTTCAAAGTCAATATTAGAGTAGGTATGCATTTAATAATGTCACCTCAAGATATATGGAGGATAAAGTTTTTATGCACATTTAATATTTTTTAGGTTTCTTGCAGTAGAAGGGAAGAAATCACTAGAAGTTTAAGAGTTTCTATAAATAAGAGATCGTTGCAAGTGTTTTTTATGATGAGAGAAGAAGATCATTTAAGTATTGTCGAAAATTATAATAGAAGTTTTTTGTTTATGTATATTGAGTTTGTGTCATGTTTCTCATTTCATCTATAATTTATAGATTTGAATTTTTTTGTTATATGTTGAGAGCACACACTCAGAAGGGTTTCAACCTCCTCCAACCATTCATATTTGTATTATAGCTATGGATTTCATATTAATATCAGAGTTTTGAATTTATATTAGTATAAGAGATATTGATTTGAGATTTATATTAGAGCGCATAGATCCAGAAAATACACAATTTGGAGTGTCATGGCGGTGGCAATCAGTCTATCTCAAGCCTGTATTCCAATTTTCATATGAAAAAATGTATTTTTAGTGTATCAAGATGAATAATTTGTTTTTTGTTCTTAATATCTTTATGATTTAGTTGAAATTGGGTTTACATAACCATAAGATTAGGTGGCTTACTTGGCCCTACCACAAGTTGAGAAATATTTATTGAAGGAAAGCAAGCAAAAAGAAGGATGTGAAAGCCCTATTTACGATCCAACAAGTAATGGAAGAGTCTATTTTCCCTAAAGTTACCACACCAACTAGGTATAAAAAAGTTTTTGATATCTTAGAGACTGCCTATTAAGGATCTAGTAAGGTAAAAATTGCTAAGTTGCAAATTCTTAGAAGTTTTTAAAATTTGAGTATGGAAGAATTCAAATATGTAGATCAATTTTTTACCCAAGTCATCGTTGAGAATTGGAGAGGAATCAATTATATGATTTTCATCGTTGATTACTTAAAAATGCTCAATGTTTTCTGAGATGGATGAATTGAGAATCAAATCTATTGAGAAGTTCTTAAGCTTCAAATTTGTATAGTCTCCAAACTTTTGGTTATGTGAGCTAGTGCATCTACAACACTATTCTTATTACGCTGTATGGAATAGATGCCAAATGCATCAAAGTATTCAATGAGGTTCCACACTTGACTTGGTATATAGATATACACTTTTCATGGAAATTGTATTGGCTGTTTACTTTCCTGGTTATCAAATTTGTGAGTCTCCAAAATTTCTTAAACACTTGACACCTTTCTTAAAGCAAATTACAAGCCATATATAAAAAACTTCATTTTTTTGTGGCATTATTACTACACAACTACTAAACATTATATGTTGCGGTGTACTTCTTGCTTTTTTGGTTGATCAACTCAACACTTATGTCAAATCCTTGTCTTGATTCAGACCCATCAAATTACATGGTCCAAAGGTTTCTTTCTTCCATATTTTTTGGTTATGCGGCTTAGGAGAATCGACAGGGGTTCGGATACTTGTTCAGTACATGGAACATCAATGGGGGAACTCAGATTGGTTTTCATGGAACGTTCTATGTCTCCTGAATATGTTATGGGGGCACAACTTTGCTATGGGATACGAAGGATTGCATCATCAATTGCATAATAATCTACACCTTGAGTGTAATCTTCCCTGCATTGGAGAATGCATAGGAAGGTGCCACATGAGTACTTGAGATATGGCTCCAAATGCGCACGAAACCAATTGGGTAAGAAAATATGGGGAGAGGGGCTATTAGTGGTACACCCAAAGTCAAGGGGTCCATAAAATCAATTGTTTATCATACGGGATTGTGATTTTTTTCACTAATATGTAGTTTAGATTTATATTAGCTTATATTTTTTCTTTGGAATGTTCAATTTGAGGGAAACCCATATTTTGAATTGATTTAAAATACTAAACTTGAGTTACACTACAACCATGATGGAAACCAATACTTGAATATGGATGAAATTGGTTGAACATTGACTTTTTTGTACTTGTACATGGGTGAGAGGTCTTACATATCATGATGTGATTTGCTACTCTACATAATTATTATGTCAAAAAAAAAAAAAACTACTACATAGTGCTATGACAACTATTGGGTATTGTGAGATCAATAGTCATATCAACTATTGGACCTTGTTCACCTATTGGCCCCTCTCCCCTAGTGTAATTTTTCTATTTCTATGAATGCCAAACAATATTCATTTAATTTATGCAATAGAGATTCTCAGTTTCCTTTTACCCACAACGCTTCTTCATCCTCAATTCTTCTTTCGCTCTTAATTCCTGAGTGCATTCCCTCAGTCGGTTCAAAGTTCTATGTTCTGGAACTCTCATAATATTCCATTCCTACACATTGATTGTAAAAAAATTCAGTTTAAAATTCTTTTGAATACGATAGTGCACAAGGACCCGCGTAATATTGAACTAACACTTTTGACTTTGGCAGTGCATTCTTTATAACGTAGACCCACTTTTCGCACTCGGTATATAAAATTTCACTAACGTTTTTGTATTCAATGATTTCATGCGAGGTTCCTAATCAATCCTTATCTGATTTTCAATGCTGCCCCAAGGAAACCACATATGGGAAAAGTACGTTTCCATATAGACATCGAGAGTGGACAACCAATCTCTACTAATAAGAATGCCATATGCCAATGGGATATCCACTACTTGGATATCAATGAGGTGTTGTACTCTTGGGTTTGTGATGAGATGCATATGGATATGCAAGATTTATCCAACCACACTCAACTTGTAGATTTGGAAAAACCGACCAAAGCTGGTGGTTTTAACTCAGTAGGAAAAAGTTTATTTTGACTTCATGGAGCTGGAGATAGATTTTTTAAGGTATGTTTTGTGCTATTAAAACTGAAAAACTGATGACAAAGAGCTATCCAAATATAAACAAGGGTGTGTTAAGCAAGAGTGGGGAGGGTGTATTTGTGCATGCAAGTGTGCAATATCAAGACCAACACGTGTTAAAGGATAGATTTCCAAATTTGAGTGTCTACAACATCCTAGTGGGACCTACTCAAAGTAGTTTCCATCTTAGATATATATAGAATTTTTAAGAAACAACATTTAAAGATTTATTACAATGAAGTTGGTAAGGCACTTCAACCATGCATAGGAGGTTGCACGACCGATTCAATTTTCTTATGTAGGTTAATAAACACACACATATTGATAAAAAAAAAGAGCATGATAAACACATGTGTTAACACAAAAATTAAAAGATCAAATAATAGAATAATTGATATACACACAACAAGATCATAGAATGACATGGATGATATGTGTATGTATGGTTAATGCTATCCTATAAGTTGGATAGATGTCACTTGATATATTATGTACGTAGACCTTTATTTGTTCATGTGGAAAAAACCAATTTAAAAAATCCCTGGAACTATGGAAAAGAGGCAAAGGGTGAGAAGCTTAAAGTCATAGATTATATTCCCAGTAATAGAAATTTTAAGATAATATAAACACATGCAAAATCATAAAAAGTTATCTTGACATAATATAAACACAAAACTAGAATAAATTTCACATTTAAAAAATAAATAAAGCAATCCATTAATATTAGTTACACATATGATTAGTTTCTTTTAAATTTTTTCAAGATAACAACATAAAAAATGTCGTAAAGAAGGGTCACATTGCATTCATGAAGTTTGTGTGAAGATTAGTACACAATAATATATGGTTACACTACCAAATTTTAACTTCATGAATGACAATATAATTTTCATTTGTCAAATTACCATTCTATATTTTATTAGTTAAAATGGCTAAAAACTACTTGGATAAATATGGAACATGTAAATGCTATATGAAAATGCCTAGTCCATATGGGATACTCTTTGCTACCTTGTGAATGGAAAACATTTGTCATGTAATGGAGTAAATTGTGCTTTTATCATAAAATGAACTATACAATTGTGAATAAAACATGATTGTTAACTTATAGAAAGATAACTTATTATAGACTACTAACCTTCATTTTCAATAGTGGCGCTTTGAATAGTTCAACATTTACCACTTTCATCTTTTCCAAAACTTCATCTTTTAAAGAAATATTCACATCTACATTATGTTGGAAATTGTGTAATCTTGCCAACTACCATTTATAATTTCAAAGTCAATATTAGGATAGGTATGCATTTAATAATGTCACCTCAAGATGTATGGAGGATAAAGTTTTTATGCACATTTAATATTTTTTAGGTTGCTTGCAGTAGAAGGAAGAAATCACTAGAAGTTTAAGAGTTTCTATAAATAAGAGATCATTGCAAGTGTTTTTTATGATGAGAGAAGAAGATCATTTAAGTGTTGTCAAAATTATAATAGAAGTTTTTTGTTTATGTATATTGAGTTTGTGTCATGTTTCTCATTTCATCTATAATTTATAGATTTGAATTTTTTGTTATATGTTGAGAGCACACACTCATAAGGGTTTCAAACTCCTCCAACCATTCATATTTGTATTATAGCTATGGATTTCATATTAATATCAGAGTTGTTGAATTTATATTAGTATAAGAGATATTGATTTGAGATTTATATTAGAGTGCATAGATCTAGAAAATGCACAATTTGGAGTATCATGGCAGTGGCAATCATTCTGTCTCAAGCCCATATTCCAATTTTCATATGAAAAAATGTATTTTTAGTGCATCAAGATGAATAATTTGTTTTGTTCTTAATATCTTTATGATTTAGTTGAAATTGGGTTTACATAACCATAAGATTAGGTGGCTTACTTGGCCCTGAAGGAGTGTAGGACAAAGACCTGGAAGGAATTCATGTGCATCGAATAGTTGCACTTCACCAAAGTGTAGGAGTTGTGAGATTAAGAAAACAAGCTTTGTAAAGCAATGTGCATGCATATGAGAGCTCAAGATTCGAAAAGTGGAGTGGAATGGAAGCCTTAGCTTAGATGTATTGGCTTGTCATAGATCAAAAGAGATGGTGTACATATAGGGGAGTGAATGTGTAACTCCCATGTAAGAGAAGATTCCTCCATAATGGAGAAGAGGAGTTACTTTCCCAAATGAGAATGTAACTCCTATGACACACTTACACATATGACAGATTCTGCAAGAGAATTTGTCATAACTAAGATGACACCTAGATCCATGTCCACCTAAGTGAGATGACTCACCCGGTGAGGTGAAATAACACTAAATAAGTGAAGAAAAATACCACCTACACCAAACACCCCCCCTTCATCGTAACTTAGGATGAGGCGGCAAGTCAGAAACGAGAAATGGGTCTCGGTACAGATCCTGATTAGGTACCCATGCACAAAAAGAAGTCCCAAGCAGTGAAGGAAAACCCAGTGGGAAAAACATCCACCACAAGAGAACAGAACATTGTCTAATCTAAGAAAGATGCCAAAAATGGGTCCTGGCCATAGACGAGCTTGAAAAGTACCCATGTACAAAGAGGCAATCTCTCAGAAAGAATAAGAAGAGAGAAGAAGAGGGAGACGAGAGGAATGCAGAAGATGCCATGGATGGATCTGAACTCTACAGCTCTAGGAGGTCTCCCAGAAGAATGTCGATGACGAGATCCTCTGCCTCTGGACTGAAGAAGAGCCACTCGCACCGAATAGTGTGCCTGCCCTTAGGAAGGACATAAATGACATGCTAGAAGTCCGCCCACTCCACAAAGGAAACTGAAGGCAACAACACGAAGAACTTTGAGTCTGGTGCACGTAAGTGTGATATAGGTCTAGCGAGTGAGTGCCAAGGAACCGAAGGTAATGCCATGTGCGTAGAACTGTCAGAGTGAAGAGAAACACCCACAGAAAGGATGTCCAAGTGATGTGAAGGGAAAAAAAACATCCTCCACAATAGAAAATGGATCCACAGTTGAGGGGGTAGATCAATGAAGGTCTCTGGAAATGTGGAAGTGACTTGATTCCCGGAGGGGCACTCCCAACAACAGAGATGATGAACTCCTTTGAAACACCTATAGATGGATGAGGGACCTATAGTGCATCACAAGTAGACTCTGTGAAAAGATGACTAAGGTCAAGCAGATACTTGTCCCAATCAGGGGGCTCAACAAACAGAAGAGCGATGTCAGATAGGTAGGAGTCATCCAATGAAGGTAGAGGAGTGTAAGGGGCCTCGCACACTGGAAGTGGAAAGGAAAGGAGGTGTGGGTGTGATGACTACGTGAGATTGAGTAGGAGACTACTCGATATCTAATGAGATGTGGGGGTGACAACAATGTCTAGAATAGTGAGAGAAAGAGGAGAGAAGTCCTCTATAATGCTCTCTGCATCAGAACGGGGTGCACAATCCTCGTCATCAGAAGTAGAACCAAGAGAGTCTATGTCAGCGGAACTGTCATCACATGAAGAAGAAGAGGAGACAACTAAATCAGCAGCAGCAAAAAATGGTGGCAGTATGTGAAGGGTCTCCATAGAAGGACTGAAGAAAGCTCTAAAACACGGTGAGGTTGATTTGAGTCTGCCACGTGAAACTAGAGAGAACGAGAGACATGCATCATCATGTGACCAAAGACATGGTCACAAGTGTCGAGAAAGTCCTCTAAAAATGACAATGATCAGCGGGTGCAGGAACTGGCCCAAGCAAGAAGGGTAAAAGACCCTCGTGGGTGAAGTAATGTTCCATGGAAGCACGCCAAGCTGAATAGTTCCCTCTCCCGGTGAGAAGTGGCGGAGGCTGTAAAGTGATCCTACGATGCTCAAGTCTAGAAAGAGCACTTTCCATGATGAAAAATATAATATGCACAAAATCAAGACGTCGGACTCGGCCGATAATGCATATGCATGTGAGAGCCCAAGAGTACAAACAACCCCCCAGAATGCGGCACTTTATAAAATTAGTGCATTTACAAAATTGGCAATTCCATCACATAAAGTGTGAAAAATCATGTAACTTTGACTAAGGAAGCACTCAGAAACGAGTAGTGAGTCAAAAGTTATGGCATTAAAACGATTCCCGCAACTGATGGAAAAAGTCAATAAATGCTACAAACGCATTAAAAAAGTACACGAGATGGGTGCAAAGGGTATCGTGTGACTACTCATTAGAAATGACATCAAATTTCAGGCAGGGTTTGTTTTGCTTGCTTGCGAGGGGGGATTAGCCTCTTGCCAACCCCGGACCTTGCCCTCCGTCTTTGACATGCATAGGAAGGGAATGAACAAGCAAAAAAAACAACCTTAAAAATTATTACAATGCCAATAGAATGTTTTTAACCTAAAAATGTCAAAAAATGGGATTGTTTTTAACCACCCAACAATGTCTAAAAGGGAAGGGCCCACGTTGTTAAGTCATGTGGTTCTAGACCAAGATGCTGGGTGGTGTTCACAGATCCAATGCTAAGGTCTGCAACAAAAATGGATACATCTTTGGCTTTTTTCACATTCTTGTCCATTTTTTGGCCCCCCAATTTCATGTACTTACCTAATAACCTGCCAACCCCATGAAACTACATACTTTGGTCATAATAGTTAGTGCTAGCCAATCCATAATAACTCGAATCTATTATGATCCTCATTTGTGGATTTCATTAATGCCTCAAGGTTTTGGTGTAACGGCTCGTTAAATTTGGTATCAGAGTGACCACCAAGGTTTGAGTCCTGGTATGGGTAGCTACGTTGACATTGCAGTGTTCACCTAGGGCTCGTATAGGGCAAGGTGTGGTCCAACTAAATGGGCACAAATCTAGCCTGGGGTGGGATGTTATGATCCTCATGTGCGGATTTCACTAATGCCTTGAGGTTTTGGTGTAACGGTTTGTTACAAAATATTGGAAGTATCAATGGTGATACCTTCCTTAGAAATTATGTGTCCTATGTACCTTATGGGTTGATGGAGATGCCGACATGTGGCACACATCCCCTTAGTTATATGTATGTGTTCATATATAATATTATAATGTATATGGGTTGATGGAGATGCCGACATGTGGAACTCACCGTCCTTAGTTAGTTATATGTTTATTATTTATGGGGTAACATAAGAATTAATTATATTGGGTAATGATTCGTCTTATATTGGGATTAGATGTTACCCATCAATTAAAATTAAAGGATGTGATATAATTATGAGTATCATTGTAGTTATGTCATGTATGAGTTGAGTCTTATACTTGGTAGAGGTATATTGGAGGTGTCCCCCTCGAAGTGGATTCCCATCTTGGGAGATTATGGAGTTACTCCTTCCTTAAGGAGCATTGTATGGTGTTTCCCTACCTTAAGGGTATTATTCTATATATATTGATATTAGGGTATCTTGGCCCACCCATATATCTTGTGTTGTGTTATCTTCTGCATATTTTCATTGATTTATTATATGCAAAGTTCTTATCAAGTGGTATTGACATCGATATTTGGTAATTTATGGGATGAAACCCTAATTTTAGTGATAATATATATCGCAGATCGAATAGTGAATTTTTTATGAAATAGATTTTTGCTGAAGTGGAGGAAAAATTGATCTAAGTAGATTTCCCTCAAATTTGTTATAATTTGGATTACTTTGCAATAGATATGCAAGTTTTATGGGTTGAAACCCTAATTTAGTATTTAGCTCTATACAGAATTGATCAAATAATGTGAAATAGTGATATGAATTGGTGTGGTGTTGTATTTTAATATTCAAAATTGTAACAATAAAAATTTTAGAAATATGGAGATCTAAATTGTAAATTATTCCTTCTGAGTCCATGTTTTTTTGCTATTACATGTGGAAAAATTTTTTGTAATTTTCTTTCATGATTAAAAATTTTCAAAATTTCTAATTTGAATAGCATGGATTCTCCAAATATAGGATAACAATTATAAAGATGGTTTGTAATTTCTCAATTTTGTCAAGGAGTGTAATTTTTCAAAATTACGGTGGATGCCGAGGATGTTAGAGAATGGTGGATAACATTTGAGCTTAACCACAAACCGAAAAAGAGGAAAGGATTAAAGGATGTGCCAAACCTATTTTTAGGTTTTGGCTGCAATGGACAATCTAGAACAACGTGGTGTTATTATGAAAAGAGTTCATTGTGGGTCACCTCAAGGAATCAAGCATTTTAGTTACAACAGTATTTCTGAGATCGATGGGATAACAACATATAGAAATGGCAATACTAGGAAAGTGTTGCCTTTGACTTTAGAGAAGGCTCAGAAGAAATGGAACAAAAATATGGGCGGGTCAGTTTACCATAATGTGAAGATCTCAAGAAGAACATATAAGCAAAGGTGATTGAAGTATATACTAGTTGAAAAGTCTTATCTCCAAGAAGGAAACTTCATAATTAAGTTTGAAAACAGACATTCAAAGGAATGAAAGGTAATTATTTCCATAAACCCTAACAAGTTAAGGATAACTTCATCAAGCATTTGATATGAATCAACATCTACATGTTTAGTAAAGCAATATCATAGAAACTCAAGTGATTGGTAAGAAAATTCAAGTTATTGAAGATTTAAAGCTCTGAATTATGGAACAAATATGTTTGAGGCCATTCATTTTTTTAAATGCTTGAAGGATAAATGGATTGTTGGATATTGTTTTTAGAATCCTTGGTTTTCCTTAGTGGCAATTAATATTAATGTCAAAATAAATTCATGAAGATACAAGAAGATGAAGGTTAATTACAATTGATATCAAGGGTTACAAGGAAATGGAAAAGAAAATAGGACATGAGGATGTTTTACAATATGGATGATCCTATTATTCAGAGAATAAATGATTTTGTAAGATGAACATGAAAAAAATGATGAAACAAGAAGAGAAATTACTTTAGTCAGGTGCTACTCAAGAGAAAAAATAAAATAAAATTAACAAGGTGGAAGAATCTAAAAATCGACAAAATTAGGAAGTATTAATGGTTGACGATACTAAGGTGACACCATATAGACAACCACAATCAACATAATGAAGAAAAATCATGGAGATTACCAAATCACATGAGGCTAAACCTATATGGATTATTTAAGGGAATAAAACAATACTATTCATATATGGAATCAATGACAACACTCATTGTGAAAAGACAAAAACTGGAATCCCTATTTCAAGCTAGTTAGGGGGAATTTGTTATGGGTGGAAGATGTCATTCTAGATATTAAGTAGGAATGAATGATTATAAACATGTAAGGATGGAATCAAAGGAGTGCAATGAAATATGGAATTAATTAGAGAAAATGTAACATCCACTAAGAAACCATATATGGGTGAATGATCAAGAATGGCGACACTTGGTCAAGAATATTAGCAAAACACTCATTATATGGTTGACAATTCATATGTTTCTGGGGATGAATGGACAATCTACAAGGTTGGGAACACATTTGTACCTTGGTTTTTCAAAATGTGCATATGGGTTCGTAAGGATGTCCAAATGCGTGAATATTCCCCCAACTTGGATTACCGTGATCAACTATCAATGGGATAGAGTTCCAATGTGACTTGGTAATCAATTGCATTTGTCTTTTCAAGATAGAGTGGGGACCAATAAGATATTTGAACAATCTTGACATTATTTGAGTATGGATATATTTACTTTATGTGAGTCAAAAAGTAAACTAGAATTTCACATATCCTAGGGTATGTAGAAGAATTTCTTCACCTTTTGAGGGAGAAGCCTACGTAAGGAAACCTATTGATTGCATGATAAATTTGTTTTGGGAACCTGAATGATAACTATGCTGTGCAAAAAATAATTACATTGGAGGGATAAGAAAAATGATCAAAATTCCCTGTTGGGGAAGATAAAATAATAAATGCCAATGATTGAAGATCGAGCAACATTTCACAATGGAAATGGTTTATCATTTATAGATTAGAAATTTATATTGTCTTAAACTTTTGATGATCAATTTGAAGATTTTATATATGAAAAGGGATGAAGAATAATTTATAGATTAAGGGATCTTAAGCAAAAGCCCTTGATTTGTTATCATTAAATTTAGTTTGTGATGAATGATATTGGATATTATAATATGGTAAGCAGGTTGATGGAGATCTGACATGTGGCTCACATCCCCTGATGTTCCAGATTGGTTATGGGCTCACATAGGAACTATTAATTGGGTAATGAGATCACCTATTTCAGATTAGTCGTACAATCCGGTTTAAAGCTTGATTGAACATATATTCTATCGAAGGGGACAGATAGATTTCTCCTTCTATTGGTAAGGTATATTGATAAATAATGGCCTGTCCCCTCGAAGTGATTCCATCTTAGGCTGTGGAGTTACTCCTATGTCTTCAAACGCCATAATTGTATGGTAAATTGGTTTCCCTACCTTAAGGCTATCTATATATGCATTACACCATAATAATGGAATCTAATGTCAAATAATCTTTTGTATACCATTTATCAATTGAATTATGCATCAAATTTATTATATAATAAATTAATCAAGTGGAGTAGTAAATTTATGGTATTGAGGGCAATCTAAGTTATTTAAAAGGGTCATAAATTAATTTTTCAATATATAATTTAAATGGCACAATTATTTTTAAATTATTGTGTAACAGTATTTTTGTGAAAGTAATTCAAGTGCGCCAACATTGTCAAAATTTCACAAGCCTTCGGAGTATAATGTGAAAATATTTCATTTTTCATAGTTGTGATGTAAATTAAGCCATACCTGAATCATTGGCAAAATGTTAATTGAAAGTCCTTTTTGGGTTTGTGAATAGAAGTCAAAATATAAAATGGACAAGCTGAAATATCAGAAAATTTTGATTTAAATTTTGAGAAGTTCATTGCAGTTTTATAGTTAACTCAAATTTTGACTCCATGAGACCCTTCAATATTGATAAGTATTTTGACTACTAATTTTTTTACATTTTCAGAAAGCTCTCAAAAATTGGAAATTAAGGGATTTTCTGTTATATGCTTTTTTATTTTTTGATGCCTAAATTATCTATAAAATATTAATGAACCAAGTTTTCATCAAACAGTAAGGTTTATCCTAAAACCCTATTTTTTTGGATCATGGGAGTCTCCTAAAGTGTTTTGGATAAAATATTGATTAAGAATGGAATAAGGTGACAAATTTAGAAATAAATGTTATGATTAATATTTGGTGTTGGGAATAAGAATGTGGATTATGTGATGAAATGCAAGTTTGGTATTACTAAATAGTATGGTAATATAATAATAATGGGTTGATGAGTGATACAAATTATGCATTGGGAGAAAGAAAAAAGAAGAAGATATAAGAAGAAGAAGATTCTATAGAAGAAGAAAAGAAGAAGATAGAAGAAGAAGAAGAAATAGAAGAAGAAGAAGAAGAAAAGTTGATGATGAAGTTAGATATGATAGTGCATCTCCAAAGAAGGATTCAATATTTCAGTTTGAAGGGTGTATTCAAAGAAAAAGGTAATTGTTTCCATAAACCCTAGCAACAAATATAACTTCATCAATATGGATGTAGCTCAAAATGTCTACATGTGCAAGCAAAGCATATCAAGGAATCTCAAATGGATGGTAAGAAGATTCAAGTTTTTGAAGATTTAAAGCTCTCTATGGATAAATATGTTTTACATTCAGATTTTTATGCTTTAGATATGGATGGTATGGATATTGTTCTTGGATATCCTTGGTTAGAGAGCATTGGGAACAATTAATCTTAATGAGGAAAATAAATTCATGAAATTATGGTACAAGAGAAAGAAAATTACATTGGATATCACACTTAGCAATTAAAAAAGTAATGTTTTTATTGGATCATGAAGATGAAGTTCAAGATGGTGAAGAAGGGAATAAGGATGAATCAGAAGGAGAGGATGAAGAACATAAAGTCACAAATAATTTCTCTTTGTCAAGAGAAAAAAGAAGTAACAAACAAGTTCTCTAAGAGGAAAATGAAGTAGAGGAAAAGATTGATAAGGTTGAGTATACTAAGGTGTGCACCATATCGACACCCACATCATCATGAGAGGAAATGAATCATGGAGACATGTTAGGACACATGAGGTAGAAATCCATATGGACATACAGGGAATTTCAGGTAATAACAAGGGTTATACATGGAATCAATGGAACAATAATTATATGACATGGAATCACAAGAATAATCACATATGGATATGCATGGATGCAGAGGAGGAACACATATGGACCAGGATGGAACTAGATGGGCACAATGGAATATGGAATCATGTTTGGAGCAGCATCTCCACCCACTAGGATTTCATATGGGTGGTTGGATGATCGAGCATGGTGACAAGTGTGCAATAATTTAAAGCACACTCATTATATGGCTTCTTCTTATGTTTCGGGGACGAAACATGTCAAAGAGGGAGGCAATGCTATGTACCTTGGGATGAATTTGTCTCCTATAATTATAGGTTGCATGGATTCCTATATAATCCCCTTAGTTATATGTATCTTCAGATGATACAATATATACAAAAATAATGTATTATGAAGGATTTACTGGATGCCGACATGTGGCACACATCCCCTTAGTTATTATATGGGCTCACATAGGAATTAATTATATTGGGTAATGAGTCGGCCTACATTGGGATTAGGTGTTACCCATCCTATTTAAAGGATGTGAGTATCATTATGAGGAGGATTTAGGTATGAGTTGAGTCTTCTACTTGGTAGAGGTATATTGGAGGTGTCCCCCTCAAAGTGGATTCCCATCTTGGGAGATTGTGGAGTTACTCCTTCCTTAAGGAGCATTGTATGGTGTTGCCCTACCTTAAGGGTATTATTCTGAATATATTGATATTAGGGCATCTTGGCCCCCCATATATCTGGTGTTGTGTTATCTTCTGCAATTTATTGATTTATTATATGCAAGGTTCTTATCAAATATTTCCATGTCATTTGAGGAGAAAATGTTAAAGGTATTGAAAATTGTGATCATCCATGAAAGGAGTTGTGAAAATGTTGGTAGATGAGGATCCTTGTTGCTATAGTGACATAAAGATGTCTACTAGATAGGGGAAGTATTCAAAGGATGTTAACTCTTATGTTTGACACCTCTGTAATTTTTTTAGTTTTTTGTTATTAAAAATGGTTTTGGGTTGTATGGTAAGGCTATAAAGATTAGATTGTATGAAGATTGTGGATTAAATTTGATGGTCAACACTATTCGTGAAATGAAAAATTAATGGCGGTTATCCATCCAACATTTCCCTTCAATGGTTACAATGGTCATATGTTACTGTAAGAAAGGATACACCAAACAATAAATACATGTTTATATCTCCCAAATATTAGTGTCATCTACTAGAAATTTTGGTATATGTTTGTAATTATTAGTTTTTGCTAGACTCTTTTGAGTGTGGTTCCTTACAAAGTGGTGGACAAAAAGGCATATTTAAAAACAAATAAAGATAAAATGTTTTATTTCCTTTTTCCCCAATTCGGAGAACCTCTTCAAAAAAACCTTCAAGAGTGCCCAATCTAGCTGCACATGAAGAATGTTTACAATATCCTACAATTGTCTCTTGCTTCCTAACCTAAATCAAGAATAAAGAGGAAAGACACAACATAAATAGACAATTTTAATATATATCATTTTATTATGATGATTATACATATGGTTTGAATCCAACAACCACCTATGGCCATCGAAGAGTTTTTAAGATGACAATTTTTTTTATGTTGATTGGCATTAGTATATTATGAAACCAATTTGGGTGGGAAGGTCGAGTGCCAAAGAAGTACAAAGGCATGGACATTGAAGAATTATTAGGGAACACCATTGAAGAGAAAATATTGGGTTGATATTATAAATTTCATTAGCAATAAGTTCTAGTTCTTACCTTACACACATACACACATTTAGAAGGTTTTCACACACATAACTAGTTATCCGAGGTAGACATCCATTGTATGGATTTTAGAAAGGGATTTTTTGTTATTTCTAAAACACCAAGCTAAGTTTTATATTATTATAAATATTTAACCTAATAGCAGATACTAAATACACTTATTATCATGTTTTTATCAAAATTCCTACAACTATCAATATGTGGACTTTTGGAGTTTTGAGAACTAGGGGAATTTGAACACTTCTTTGAGTTTTCACATGCCGTGATATGAGAGAGCTTGGTGATTTTGGAGATTCTAAAAAGATTAAAGTGTTCAGGAAATTCTCAATACTTATTACTTCACACTTGTAATTAGAAAAGCCACAAAAGGAGGAGAGAAAAAGGATAACTAAAACTTTGTCAATGACTGTCAAATTGGAGTGTGGGGATTCTAACACATTCCACAATGTGATCTCTTAAATCTAACCCTTTCCGAAGATAAGTAGATACTTCTAAATTGCATCATTTTGCAAGCCATGCTTTCCATTTGAAGGGGAAATGTTGATTTCTAGCCCATTCGTTGAAGCCTTGTTGTACCTAAATACACTATCATGTATGCATCAAAAAAAAAAAAAAACAATTTAAAATGTATCATGATATGATCAAAATAATTTCAAATGATGCATATCTAGATGACCTTGGATAGAATGCATACCATCAATTTTAATTGGAATTTTTCTTAAAAATAATAGTTACTTTAGTGCACAAGAGGCTTGTCATTTATTACAAAAGCTACCACTTCTCATAGGTAGTTTGTTAATTTCTATAAATGTTGGACAGAATGTTCAGTGTTATGTTTCCCAATGTGAATCTTGTTCACCTTCAACTTCATGATTAATTGATGCATACACCATTTCCACTCGTTATTTTCACTTATTGAAACTACATGTTATTTGTCTTACAACATTAATTGTTGAAACAAAACATGCACTTGAAGAAGTGGGAATCTCCATCCATTGTTCATGTATCACATCACTGCTTTGTTACTAAACCTAAACATTCTACTTTATATAAAAATTGTTTAGGAGAAAATTTTATTGTAAAAACCATTTTGCAACATTGCTACAAAATTGGTGCCTCCAACAATTATATATTTGTGAATTGGCAGTGCATGAGTGACTCCTACCATCGATTACATGTTGATCGTGCACCTTTTAGCAATGACCAACTCTATAAGATTTTCTTTTTGATGATTTCATGCTTTAATATGGTTTATATGATTTTATCGAATGGCAGGCCTCATCTCCACCCCAAAAATGCTATGCCAATTGAAGAGAATGGATCCAATAAACTAACGAACAAGAAGTCTATAATTAACATAATATTCAAGATAAACAAAAAGAAAAAATGACATATACAAGATTTATCTTGGGAAAACCCTTTTGTGGAAAAACCTAGCACAATAAATTCTTTCTCTTATTGCATTATCTTAACCATCTACATTACAATAATATACTTCCAAGTTCTTTCTCTACCCTACTTCATATCCAACTATATGTAAGCACATAAATAGAAAACCATCAAAGTGGTTTTACAATACAATGGGTTATAAACAAGCATGTGCTAACAAACAACCCATAATGGTTCCCTCATAATTAATGAGTTTATGACACCACTCATATACATGTATAGATAAAAAATGCATATCTATACTCCTGGACCCCAACTAACGCTCATGGAAGAGGTGTACAATACTCATGGGTATACAATATGAAAAATATACAACTTATTCTAACACCAATGTGTGTGTGAGATGGATATGATCAAATATCATGAATTTGATATCAACTATAGCTAGAGAAATAATTTTATCTCCCAATCATAACAATTCATTTCCATGTCCTTTATAGAGTTGAACTAAATAATCCACCGAAATCATATCCCTTGATTTCTCCATCTTACAATCTCAAGGAACTTATTCAACCCACAAAAAATACTTATATTTGACATTATCGTTCACCATTTTTCTTAAAATGATATGATGTTTCCACTAGAAAATGGTAAACCAAGGAAATGTTGATATAGGTGATTCATATCTCATAATCACCATCAAGCTTGCATTGTTTTCACATGGGGGAAAGAAATTCCGCGATCCTTAATATTACTCCCTCCAATGGGATTTGTAACATTAAACATTAATGCATAAGCAATGGCTTGCGACCCTTTACATTACTATAAATAAGATGAAATCTCTCGAGGGATAAGAACATGCAACTTTTCAATAACCTTTTAGGAATGTTTGCTACACTACCATCTTAAGAAAATGATCCTCATAATGCTCTTTTTTTTTTTGTCTCGCATCATTTGGTGGGAGATTAATTATTATTTTCAATGACATAGACAACTAATTTTCCATCCAAGGATATACCAATGTTTGTTAGAACATCATATGAATTAATTCATTGTTGTAACTTCAATGTAATTTACACACTAGACAAGTTTTTATTCATAAAGTTTCGAACCCATGTAAGGTTACTTTCCTAAACAGTGTGTTCAATGTTATGGATAAACATCCAAAAATAAAGTATGTAAAACTTCTCATGTCTCAAATGTCCACACCTCCTTGTAACTAGAATAGTAGGGATAATTTCATTCTTCAATATGATAGTACACTACTAAAAATCTAGTTTCCTTACATAATAATCCAATGTTTTAAGTTACTTAGGTGTGTTAACAACATGCAACATTGTAAATCATACAAAGAAAAAAATGTAACGAAATTACTCAGACATGAATATCGTTAGCACGAGAGCAACAAAGAACACAAAAATAAAGAGAAAATATGAAAATATGCTTGATTTGAATGAAATAATAACTTCTAAGGGGAAACCTCCAAACCATACGATAATACTTAAGTTCTCACGATGATTATTATATACTAGTTACTAACTCCTATATATACCCTACTATGTTATGAAAAACAACAAGGCTGCCCTACTA